>LR880971.1:28801800-28827763 GCA_904067115.1 Aegilops sharonensis
AAAGTTATTGATGTGTCCCCTATTAGATCTTTGTTTTGCAATATGAATCTTGATAATAATGGGACTGGAGATGAGTCAACTTTATTTAGAAGGCGTCCCAAGATTTCAGAGTTTTTAGATCTTGATGCTAAATTTGGTAAAAGTGGGATTGGAGAGGTCATGACTTTAAATAGCATTTAACCCAGTATCTCGGATTTCAAGGAATTTGATTATGATAATTGTTCTTTAGAAGGTTGTATTTCTTTGTTGCAATCCGTTGTTAATTCTCCGCATGCTTATAGTCAAAATAAAGCTTTTACCAAACATATCATTGATGCCTTGATGCAATCTTTTGATGAAAACTTAATTTGGAAGTTTCTATACATAGAAAACTTAATGATGAGTGGGAACCTACTATAAAGATTAAAATTAAAGATTATGATTGTTTTGCTTTGTGTGATTTGGGTGCTAGTGTTTCCACGATTCTGAAAACTTTATGTGATATTCTAGGTTTCCATGATCTTGATGATTGCTCTTTTCAATTTGCATCTTGCGGATTCCACCATTAAAAAGCCAATAGTAAGGATCAATGATGTCCTTATTGTTTCAAATAGAAATTTTGTGCCCGTTGATTTTATCGTTCTTGATATAGATTGCAATCTTTCTTGCCCTATTATTCTTGGTAGACCTTTCCTTAGAACGATTAGTGCGATTATTGATATGAAGGAAGGGAATATTAGATTCCAATTTCCATTAAAGAAAGGCATGGAACACTTTCGAAGAAAAAAGTCAAATTACCTTATGAATCTATCAAGCGAGCTACCTATGAACCAAGTGTCAAAGATGGCACTACTTAGATCTATCTTCGCTTTTATGCCTAGCTAGGGGCGTTAAACGATAGCGCTAGTTGGGAGGCAACCCAATTTTCTTTGTGTTTTTTGTTTTTGTTCCTTTTTAGTAATAAATTTTGCTTCTACTTTCTGTTTAGATGTGTTTTTATCTTTTAATTAGTGTTTGTGCCGAGTAGAACTTATAGGATAACCTATGATGATAGTTGATTTGATTCTGCTGAAAAACAGAAACTTTGCGCTCACGAGAAACAATTCAATAAATCACAGGAACGTGATTTTGCATTGATTCTTTTTGCTGCTGATCAACAAACAAATTGTTTAGGACTTCATATTTTGGTACGATTTTTAACGTTCAGAAGTTTGCGTTAGTTACAGATTGCTACAGACTGTTCTGTTTTTGACAGATTCTGCCTTTCGTGTGTTGTTTGCTTATTTCGAAGAATCTATGGCTAGTATGTAAGGGTATGAACCATAGAGAACTTGGAATACAGTAGGTTTAACGCCAAAATAAGCAAAGAATGAGTTCATTACAGTACATTATGTGGTGGTTTTGTTTTCTTTCACTAACGGAGCTTATAAGATTTCCTGTTGAGTTTTGTGTTGTGAAGTTTTCAAGTTTTGGGTAAAGCTTTTATGGACAATGGAATAAAGGGTGGAAAAGTGCCTAATCTTGGGGATTCCCATGGCACCCCAAGGTATTCAAGGATAGCCAAAAGCCTAAGCTTGGGGATGCCCCGGTAAGGCATCCAATCTTTCGTCTTTGTTCATTGGTAACTTTACTTGGAGCTATATTTTTATTCACCACATGATATGTGTTTTGCTTGGACCGTCGTGTATTATATGAGTCTTTGTTTTTTAGTTTACCACAATCATCCTTGCTGTACACACCTTTTGGGAGAAGCCTATTTGATTAGAATTTGCTAGAATACTCTATGTGCTTCGCTTATATCTTTTGAGCATGATAGTTTTTGCTCTAGTGCTTCACTTATATATTTAAGAGCATGGTGGTAGATAAATTTTGAAGAAATTTCTAGTTTCTCATTCTTCACTTATATTATTTTGAGAATCTTTTAGAAAAGCATGGTATTTGCTATGGTTATGAATTTGGTCCTAGAATGATGAGCATCCAAGTTGGGTATAATAAAAACTATCATAGAAAGTGAATTGGATGCTAGGATCAATTTGATGCTTGATAATTGTTTTGAGATATAAAGGTAGTAATGTTAGGGTCATGCTAGTGGATAATTATGAAGTTGAGAAATACTTTTGTTGAAGTTGGCAAGTCCCATAGCATGCACATATGGTAAAAGTTGTGTGACAAATTTGTTGCACGAGGTGCTCTTTTGAGTGTCTTCCTTACGAGTGGCAGTCGGGGACGAGCGATGGACTTTTCCTACCAATCTATCCCTCTTGGGGCATGCGTAGTAGTACTTTGCTTCGAGGGCCAAGTAGACTTTTGCAATAAGTATATGAGTTCTTTATGACTAATGTGAGTCCAGGGATATACGCACACTCATCCTTCTACTTTGCTAGCTTCTATTATGCCGCGCAATTCTCGCCGGTATCATGCACGCATTGTTTACCTTCCTCAAAACAGCCACCATACCTACCTATATGGCATTTCCATAGCCATTCCAATATATATTGCCATGCAACTTTCCACCGTTCCATTTATTATGACACGTTTCATCATTGTCATATTGCTCTTTGCATGATCATGTAGTTGACGTCGTATTTGTGGCAAGGCCACCTTCATATTTTTCATACATGTCACTCTTGATTCATTGCATATCCCGGTACACCGCCAGAGGCATTCATATAGTCATATTTTGTTCTAGCTTTGAGTTGTAATTCTTGAGTTGTAAATCCATAAAAGTGTGATGATCTTCATTATTAGAGCATTTTCCCAGTGAGGAAAGGATGATGAAGACTATCCCCCACAAGTCGGGATGGGACTTCGGACTTTATAAAAATAAAAGAGGCTAAAGAAGCCCACCAAAAAGAAAAAAATATAAAGGAAAAAAGGAAAAGGAAAAAAAGGGGAAAAGAAAAAGAAAAATGAAATGAGAGAAAAAGAGAGAAGGGACAATTGCTACTATCTCTCTTCAAAAATAGCACCATGATCTTCATGATAGAGAGTATCATGTGTTGTCACTTTCGTATACTACTGGGAATTTTTCATTATAGAACTTGGCTTGTATATTCCAATGATGGGCTTCCTCAAAATGCCCTAGGTCTTCGTGAGCAAGCAGTTTGGATGCATACCCACTTAGTTCTTTTTGTTGAGCTTTCATATATTTATAGCTCTAGTGCATCCGTTGCATGGCAATCCCTACTCACTCACATTGATATCTATTGATGGGCATCTTCATAGCCTGTTGATATGCCTCGTTGATGTGAGACTATCTTCTCCCACTTTTTGTCCTCACAACCACCACAAATAGACCACCATAGTGCTATGTCCATGGCTTGCGCTCATGTATTGCGTAAGAGTTGAAAAAGCTGAAGCGCGTTAAAAAGTATGAACCAATTGCTCGGCTCGTCATCGGGGTAGTGCAACATGGGAGTATTTTGTGTAATGAAAATGAAGCATGGCCTAACTATATGATTTTGTAGGGATAAGCTTTCTTTGGCTATGCTATTTTGACAGGACATGATTATTTGTTAGTATGCTTTGAAGCATTATCATTTTTATGTTTTATAAGTTGTTGTCTTGAATCATTTGGATCTGAACATTCATGCCACAATAAAGAAAATTACATTGAGAATTATGCTAGGTAGCATTCCACATCAAAAATTTTGTTTTTATCATTTACCTACTCGAGGCAAGATGGAATTAAGCTTGGGGATGCTTGATACGTCTCCAACGTATCTATAATTTTTGATTGTTCCATGCTATTATATTAAATGTTTTGGATGTTTATGGGCTTTATTTTACACATTATTATCATTTTTGGGACTAACCTACTAACCGGAGGCCCAACCTGTATTTTTTTTTGCCTATATCAGTATTTCGAAGAAAAGGAATATCAAATGGAGTCCAAACGGAATGAAACCTTCAGAAGCATGATTTTTGGAACGAACGTGATCCAGAGGACTTGGAGTGGAAGTCAAGAAGCAGCCGAGGCGACCATGAGAGGGTAGCCCCCCCCCTATAGGGCGCGCCCCCTATCTCGTGGGCTCCTCGTGCGGCCACCGACGTACTTCTTCCTCCTATATAAGCCTACATACCCCGAAAACATCCAGGGAGCAACCAAAGAAATATTTCCCCCACCGTAACCTTCTGTATCCGCGAGATCCCATCTTGGAGCCCTCTCCAGCGTTCTGCCGGAGGGGGAATCCACCACGGAGGGCTTCTACATCAACACCATAGCCCTTCTGATGAGTTGTGAGTAGTTTACCACAGACCTTCGGGTCCATAGTTATTAGCTAGATGGCTTCTTCTCTCTTTTTGGATATCAATACAATGTTCTCCCTCTCTCTTGTGGAGATCTATTCGATGTAATCTTTTTTTGCGGTGTGTTTGTCGAGATCCGATGAATTGTGGGTTTATGATCAAGTTTATCTATGGATAATAATTGAATCTTCTCTGAATTATTTTATATGATTGAGTTATCTTTGCAAGTCTCTTAAAATTATCGGTTTGGTTTGGCCTACTAGATTGATCTTTCTTGCCATGATAGAAGTCCTTAGCTTTGGGTTCAATCTTGCGGTGTTCTTACCCAGTGACAGAAAGGGTTGCAAGATACGTATTGTATTGTTGCCATCGAGGATAACAATATGGGGTTTATATCATATTGCTTGAGTTTATCCCTCTACATCATGTCATCTTGCTTAATGCGTTACTCTGTTCTTATAAACTTAATACTCTAGATGCATGCTGGATAGCGGTCGATGTGTGTTGTAATAGTAGTAGATGTAGGCAGGACTCGGTCTACTTGTTGCGGACGTGATGACTATATACATGATCATGCCTAGATAATCTCATAATTATTCGCTTTTTTATCAATTGCTCGACAGTAATTTGTTCACCCACTGTAATACTTATGCTATCTTGAGAGAAGCCTCTAGTGAAACCTATGGCCCCCGGGTCTATCTCTTATCATATTTGCTTCCAATCTACTTTTATTTGTATCTTTATTTTCTGCATCTATATTATAAAATACCAAAAATATATTTATCTTATCATATTACCTCTATCAGATCTCACTTTCGCAAGTGGCCGTGAAGGGATTGATAACCCCTTTATTGCGTTGGTTGCGAGTTCTTTGTTTGTTTGTGTAGGTGCGTGGGACTTGTTGAGGAGCATCCTACTGGATTGATACCTTGGTTCTCAAAAACTGAGGGAAATACTTACGCTACTCTTGCTGCATCACCCTTTCCTCTTGAAGCAAAACCAACGCAAGCTCAAGAAGTAGCATGGAGCGCCTAAAGCTTGTTGAAGCTGACACTCATGGCCTGGAGGAGCCGCTCCTCTTGGGTACCGCCGCCACCAGCGCTCAGCTCGTCAACAACCTTAAGACCGGCGGTGGCGAGCACCTCGTCATCGATCACTTCTCCCTCAGTGGGCGCCCCGGTGCTCGCCGTCCAAGGAAGGTGGACGAACAGACTGTCGCCCACCTTCAAGTACCTGCCCGAGCCAAAGGCGGTGGAGGAGGAGGGTTGATCGTTGACCATCCCCTCCGCAGCAGCGGCCTTGCCGCCCTCCTCGGCGGTGGCCTTGCTTGCCTCCTCGGCAGCAGCCTAGCCGGCCTCCTCAGCGGCGCCCTTGCCAGCCTCTTCGGCGGTGGCCTCGCCGATCCCTCTGACGGGCCCCTTGGCGGTGTCTTCAGCGGTGGTCTTGGCGGCTCCTCGGCGGCGATCTTGGTGGCCTCGGCCTCGGCATCCTTGGAGATCTCTTCGATGGTGGTGTCGGTGTTCTCCTGGTCTGCCAGGGGAGCGCCTAGATGCGAAGGAGGAGGGAAAGGCAGGGCCTACTCAAAAAAAAGAAGAAAAGAGAGAGAAGAAAAAGAATCATGCAGGGACAGAACGCAAGCAACTCACTCATGCCGGGCTGGGAAGAAGTGGCCCCATTCCCACTGGCATCCGGTGCCGGAATGGGGCCGCCAGCACCCAAATTCTCTTCCTCCTCCTTCGTGGGCATGGGCTCGGTGTTCGGTTCCCTTGGAGGGGACGCTTCTCAGAGCGGTGTGGTCGATGGGGGCAGTGTGTTGGGGGTGGCCCTCAATGGCCCCTCCTGCTGTTGTCCTTCTCCTGCAACCACGACAAGGTCAGTACCAAAAGAATCACCCCATGGCATGCGTTGACGAGGAGCGAGTGGTGAACGCACGCTGGGGGCTGCGCCGAGGGATGCTGTCTGGAATGCTCTCCACCACCAGCGGCGCGATCGAGTTGCACGCTGATACGTCTCCGTCGTATCTATAATTTTTGAATGTTCCATGCCAATATTCTCCAACTTTTATATACTTTTGGCAACTTTTTATACTACTTTTTGGGACTAACATATTGATCCAGTGCCCAGTGCTAGTTCCTGTCTGTTGCATGTTTTTTGTTTCACAGAAACCCAATATCAAACGGAGTCCAAACGGGATAAAAACGGATGGAGACTTTTTTTGGAATATTTATGATTTTTGGGAAGTGAAATCAACGCGAAACGGTGTCCGGGGTGGTCACGAGGTAGGGGGGCGCGCCCTACCCCCCAGGCGCGCCCCTGAGCCTTGTGGTCCACCCGTAAGGCAGTTTACGCTCTTCTTTTGGCGCAAGAAAGCTAATTTTATGAGAAATATTTGGGCGAAAGATTCACCCCAATCGGAGTTATGGATCTCTGGATATTTAAGAAACAGTGAAGGGATAGAATCAGGGAACGCAGAAACAGAGAGATAGATCCAATCTCGGAGGGGCTCTCACCCCTCCCACGCCATAGGAGCCAAGGAACAGAGGGGAAACCCTTCTCCCATCTAGGGAGGAGGTCAAGGAAGAAGAAGAAGAAGGGGGCCCTCTCCCCCTTGCTTCCGGTGGTGCCGGAGCGCTGCCGGGGGCTATCATCATCACCGCGATCTTCACCAACACCGCCGCCATCTTTACCAACATCTCCACCAACTCTTCCTCCCTCTATGCAGCGGTGTAACCTCTCTCTTACCCGCTGTAATCTCTACTTAAACATGGTGCTCAATGCTATATATTATTCCCCAATGATGTATGGCTATCTTATGATGTTTGAGTAGATCCGTTTTGTCCTATGGCTATTTGATGATCATGATTGGTTTGAGTTATATGTTTTATTATTGGGGTTATCCTTTGGTGCTCTCCGTGTCGCGCAAGCGTGAGGGATCCCCTCTGTAGGGTGTTGCAATATGCTTATGATTTGCTTATGGTGGGTGGCGTGAGTGACAGAAGCACAGACCCGAGTAAGTAGGTTGTGTGCGTATGGGATAAAGAGGACTCGATGCTTTAATGCTATGGTTGGGTTTTACCTTAATGAATCTTTAGTAGTTGCGGATGCTTGCTAGAGTTCCAATCATAAGTGCATATGATCCAAGTAGAGAAAGTATGTTAGCTTATGCCTCTCCCTCAAATAAAATTGCAATAATGATTACCGATCTAGTTATCGATTGCCTAGGGACAAATAACTTTCTCGTGACAACAAGCTCTTTATTTATACTAATTTGGTTGTGCCTTTATTTAAACAGCCCCTAGTTTATGTTTACATGCTCTTTATTGTCTTGCAAACCTAGCCTTTCACACCTACAAAGTACTTCTAGTTTCATACTTGTCTCCGGTAAAGCGAACGTCAAGCGTACGTAGAGTTGTATCGGTGGTCGATAGAACTTTAGGGAATATTTGTTCTACCTTTAGCCTCGTTGGGTACGACACTCTTACTTATCGAAAACTGTTGCGATCCCCTATACTTGTGGGTTATCAAGACCTTTTTCTGGCGCCGTTCCCGGGGAGTCATAGCATGGGGTGAATATTCTTGTGTGTGATTGTTTGCTTTATCACTAAGTATTTTTATTTGTCTATCTTTAGTTATGGATATGGAACACAAAATACCAAAAAAATTAGAGGTAATTGCTACTCATGTAGATGGGGTAACTCCTAAAACCCCCGATGCTCATTATGTGAGAGATATTATGAACTACTTTGATAATCCTGAGAAAACCCCATTCAACTTTATAACAGGAGACACGTTGGATCAACGTGAGTAGTTTAGGGATTATATCTCGACACAAAAAGTGAAACTATTATGGGATCAATTTATTATGCTGTGTTGGTATGCCTGGAATCTATGCTTGAGATATGATATTACTTGTTGCTCTAGGATGGAGGCTCCACACCTCCCCTTTGCATGCAAATTTAACGATAATGAAACCTTGGCTTCTTATGCTAATGGTATATATGATTACTATGATGTGGAACAAATAGAAGAATTTGTTGCTTTTAAGGCTGCCTATGATATTGAAGCTTTGTTTGGAAAGTATGAAGCTTTTGATGATGATGGTTATAGGCCGGAAAATCTTGCTATACTTGGATATTGCTATGAAAATTATGAATACAATTACTATATTAACTAGCCGTCAACCCGTGCACCTGCACGGGCTAGCAGTTTGAATACCACAAAATTGTATTTGATGTTTGTGAAAATGCGATCATATAATTTTTGAAATGTTGGTACTAAAAATGTTTAATTGGTCCATGGAAGGATAATAAAGAATCATATGCATTTACAAAATTGTTTCATGGTGATACATTCTCATGTTTTATCTGTTAGATCCCTCACTCGATTTGAATATTGTTACCGATGTAACTGAATATATTCTCAGTACTATATATAGTGATGCATTTCTAATTTTGTATTTTTATTGGACATATACAGATGCATGCATACCTAGAGCATATTTCAGTCATATCTAACTTTGACATTGCTAAGTTTTGGCCAACTGATCCTTGTCTAGAAATGTGTCAAGGATAACAAAAGCTAGGACATAATTATGGGAAAAAAGAAAAAAATATATTATAAGCTTGATGTAAATATATAAACATTATAGTGTGAAAAATCTCACTTGCATGTGGTGTAAATCAACATACCTCACAGTTCGTGCCCTTCATTAAACTGACTCTATGTACTACATTTTACTTCCATCATCATATGTATATGAAATGTAAGACATGGGTAATGTTGTATACATATGCATGTGATTGGACCATTAGATAACCTACATAGATAGGTGTGTTGTATATTTTGTCCAATGTGATGCTTTATTTGCGAACTTGAGATTAGAAGGTATTTTCATACAGTAACATGATATATCGTGAAGGGATTCTAGCATTAGTAACAAATCATCGCTAAGCGATCAATGGGAATATGATGAATATGATAGGCCAGACATAAGAGCAGAAACTGCTACGTGCATGAATATGATGAATAAGTACACGCATGCATATATGTCAGGCATCAATGGGAATCATGTGGTGAATTACGTGATTGAGATGACTCATGTGAGATATCATGCAAACAAACTGACCGTGTAAACAACCATTAGTCCACAACGATCATTGACATATCTCGATCAGGGGATCGAGCACCTCTTAACATCCAACATGTAAAATTCTTGGGACCATGGGACGTTGTCAGCCGGTCACCGTCTAAGCCTTTTAGACTTGTTCTTTATTTTGTAAGATGAGTCTTCGGTCTAAACCAACAATTCTACATCTCAAGCATCTACAATGGAATCTGTACACAAACAAATTCTGGGTGCGATAAGCAAATAGTAGCATCAAATTAGCACCAAAAATACATGCGAATACGCCATAAACCAAGCAGTGTATGACAAATATTAAAGGAGATTTAAATTGGTAGAATATATTATATAATATGAGTGGGCAGGCGGTTGCAATATGAAGTCTAGCATGATAAATTACTTGTTTATAAGTTCTTGTCGCAACAAATATTTTTCGTATAATGTGACATCAAACTGCACAACATGCGGGAAAAAAAAGGACAATCTTTATTTGGAAAAATAGTTAATTAAAGATATTTTTCGATAAATTTAAGTAAAGATATGCTGGTGTAAACTACTTTTTTTTCATTTGTCACACTTCATGTTACAATTCCTAGTAGGGTTCATCTGTATGTTTTTTCTTGGTGAACAAATCCAAGACGTTGCATGTGCACATGGCGTTAAAAACAAACACACCAATCTCCTGGTGGAAGCGCAGCTACGTACGTAGGAATCCTGCATTTGCATGACAGATACATGGTGGCTTATATCATTATTGCTCATTCACTTGCATCTATATGCTGCTAAATTAATGATATGCAGGATTTAAGGATACCTGCAGGCCGAGATGATGCTGCCAGCTTGCCATATTACAGGAGCATGAGCGCGTGGCCTCTGCCCTTGCTGCCGAGGAAGCTTCCGTCTGATGTGACAGCGGAAGAGGATGTGGAGGATGAGTGCAGATACATTGTTAGATGAACCACAGCCTAGCAATAGCCACAAATACGATATCCTTGCGAATCTGGTGACACCCACGCTGACCGTTGTAGCCGCTGGAAGGATCATAAAATTAATATTAAGCTGGCCGATCGTTAGCTCTCTCGGTGGGTTTCTACTTACTGTTCTTTGATTTTGTGTGTTTTCTTGATCCTTCTTGAGTCCAGCAGCGCGTGCACTGCTGCCTCCTCATACATGTTTCTCGCCGCCTGGCCATGTACAGCGTGATCAACGCACAGACTCCCGTTCACCTCAAGGGACGTAGCCTTGGCAAGAATTTTAGCAGATGAGAAAGAAGAACAGTATCAGCTCCAGATCCGCGAATGCGCAAGCACGGTCTCTCTTTTTAGATGGGAAAGACTGCAATACAAAACCTTCTTCCTGTGATGACTGGTGAGGGAAGCTCCACATCTGTGCGGCACCTGGTCTCGAACTCCTTTGTGGTTCGTCAAAAGCCACGGGCAACAGCTAAGACAGTAGGGTTTAAGGGGAGGAGAAGGCAGCAATGGCTTTTTTTCAATCTGTACAGATTTTCTTTCTCTACGTAATCTGGTTGGAGAGGGCATACCAGCCATCAACATTGTCGTGGAAATATATATTTTTCCGTTTGAGAAAACGTGGAATATTTTTCTCCACCTCGATTGTCGTTTTTTTCCTTGTTTCTCGTAAATACTTCATGGAGTTTTCATCGGTGGAGGACTATATTTTTTTCCACCATCGTTCGATGTGACAAATCCTTTTTTACTGGACCATGGAGTTTTCATGGGTGGAGGCTTCTATTTTTTTCTACTACTGGTAGATGTGTCAGATCCTTTTAAACTGGACCCTATTTGTTAAGGTGGACGCGATAAATCCTTTTTTACCGGACCATAGAGTTTTTATGGGTGGAGGCTTCTATTTTTTTTCCACTACTACTGGACGTGGCAGATTCTTTTATACTGGACCAACTTTGTTACGTAACTTTCTTTTTATCATGGCCGTATATTTTCTAATCCAACGCTAAAATTAATATTGATGATGTGGGTTAATTATACGACTTGAAAGGATGCTTTTATGAAGAAAGTCAACGCTGTCCGAGAAGAGACTAATATTTTTCAGGAAGCTATGGAAGAAGAAATTGATGAAACAGTGAGTTCATTGGATGAAAAAGATGATGAGGAGAGCGAAGAACAAAAGGAGGAAGAGCGGATTAGCTACCCGTGCCCACTTTCTAATGAGAGTAACCCTCCAAGTCATACATTGTTTAATTCCCCTTCGTGCTTACCGAAGGATGATTGCTATGATCCCTTGAATTTGTTTGAAATATCCCTTTTTGATGATGCTTGCTGTGCTTGTGGCCAAGATGCCAATATGAATTATGCTTATGGAGATGAACTTGCTATAGTTCCTTATGTTAAATATGAAATTGTTGCTATTGCACCCACGCATGATAGTCCTATTATCTTTTTGAATTCTCCAAACTACACTATATCGGAGAAGTTTGTGCTTATTAAGGATTATATTGATGGGTTGCCTTTTACCATTGCACATGAGGATTTTGATGAATATAATATGCATGTGCTTGCTGCTCCTACTTGCAATTATTATGAGAGAGGAACTCTATCTCCGCCTCTTTATGTTTCCAACACGA
Source organism: Aegilops sharonensis (assembly GCA_904067115.1). Lineage (NCBI taxonomy): Eukaryota > Viridiplantae > Streptophyta > Magnoliopsida > Poales > Poaceae > Aegilops > Aegilops sharonensis. Next base: position 28,813,755 of record LR880971.1, read on the forward strand.
TAGAATTGCAAGAAACTGCTTATACTATGCATTGGCCTTTACTTGGTGTGCATGAATTGTTCTTTTATGACATGCCGATGCATAGGAAGAGAGTTAGACTTCGTGGTTGCATGATATATGTTACTTTGTGCTCACTATTAAATTACAAATCGTTGTTAATTAAAATTGGCTTTGATATACCTTGGGATCCGGGTGGATCCATTACTTGAGCACTATATGCCTAGCTTAATGGCTTTAAGAAAGCGCTGCAAGGGAGACAACCCGGAAGTTTTAGAGAGTCATTTATTTCTGTTGAGTGCTTTCATATAGTTTAAAAACAAAAAAATAGAGAGGGGAACCTAAAAAACTTTTCAAAAAGGAAAGTGAAAGTGAGAGAGACAAGCATTGTTGAAGTGGGAGAGCTCCTTGAACTTTGTTCATGCTCATGGAAACTTTTTGAATCTTGATTACAGAAACTTTTCAACAAAAATAATGATCCCCTTGTACAATTCCATTGTATTATAAAAATAATGTGCCAAGGTTTGCCTTTAGGATGTTTACAATGCTTGTTGGTTTGTACGGTGCAGGACAGAAACTGTGGCTGTAGCGCGCGATTTTACATTTTTACCTGGAAAGTCAAGTGGTTCTGATTCCTTTTACACTGTCTTTATATACAACTTTTTTATTGTTCCTAATTTTGGTAGAATTTTTGGGGTACCATAAGTATGGTGGATGTTCAGATTTCTACAGACTGTTCTGTTTTTGACAGATTCTGTTTTTGATGCATAGTTTGCTTGTTTTGATGAATCTATCAATTTATACTAGTGAATTAAGCCATGGAAAAGTTATATTACAGTAGACACAATGCAAAAACAAAATATGAATTGGTTTTCAACAGTACTTGGAGTGGTGATTTGCTTTATTATACTAACGGATCTTACCGAGTTTTCTGTTGAAGTTTTGTGTGGATGTAGTGTCTAATCGAGGATGTTTCGATGTGAGAAGATGGAAGAGAGGCAAGAGCTCAAGCTTGGGGATGCCCGAGGCACCCCAAGTAAATATTCTAGGAGACTCAAGCGTCTAAGCTTGGGGATGCTGGGAAGGCATCCCCTCTTTCTTCAACAAGTATCAGTATGTTTTCGAATTCGTTTCGTTCATGCATTATGTGCAAGTCTTGGAGTGTCTTTTGCAATTAGGTTTTTATTTTTCTTTTATGCACCATGCTGGTATGAGATAGTCCTTGGTTGATTTATAAGAATGCTCTTTGCACTTCACTTAAATCTTTTGAGTATGGCTTTATAGAATGCTTCATGCGCTTCACTTATATCATTTGAAGTCTGGATTGCCTGTTTCTCTTCACATAGAAAACCGCCATTTGTAGAATGCTCTTTTGCTTCACTTATATTTGGTAGAGCGTGGGCATATCTTTTGTAGAAAGAATTAAACTCTCTTGCCTCACTTATATCTATTTAGAGAGATGACAGGAATTGGTCATTCACATGGTTAGTCATAAAATCCTACATAAACTTGTAGATCGCTGAATAAGATATGTTTGATTCCTTGCAATAGTTTTGCGATATAAAGATGGTGATATTAAAGTCATGCTAGTGGGTGTTTGTGGATTGTAGAGACACTTGTGTTGAGGTTTGCAAGTCCCGTAGCATGCACGTATGGTAACCGTTGTGTGACAAATTTGAAGCATGGGGTGTTTCTTTGATTGTCTTCCTTATGAGTGGCAGTCGGGGACGAGCGATGGTCTTTTCCTACCAATCTATCCCCCTAGGGGCATGTGTAGTAGTACTTTGCTTCGAGGGCTAATAAACTTTTGCAATAAGTATATGAGTTCTTTATGACTAATGTGAGTCCATGGATTATATCATTGCTAGCCTCTTCGGTACCGTGCATTGCCCTCTCTCACCTCGAGAGTTGGTGCAAATTTCGCTTGTGCATCCAAACCCCGTGATACGATACTCTCTATCACACATAAGCCTCATTATATCTTCCTCGAAACAGCCACCATTACCTACCTATCATGGCATTTCCATAGCCATTCCGAGATATATTGCCATGCAACTTCCATCATCATCATATTCATGACTTGAGCATTCATTGTCATATTGCTTTGCATGATCGTAAGATAGCTAGCATGATGTTTTCATGGCTTATCCGTTTTTTGATGTCATTGCTACGCTAGATCATTGCACATCCCGGTACACCGCCGGAAGCATTCATATAGAGTCATATCTTTGTTCTAGTATCGAATTGTAATGTTGAGTTGTAAGTAAATAAAAGTGTGATGATCATAATTATAGAGCATTGCCCCCAAAAAAAGGAAAGGCCAAAGAAGCCTAAATAAAAAAGGGGCCAAATAAGCCCATCCAAAAAAGAAAAAAGAAAAAAGGGGCAATGTTACTATCTCTTTTTCCACACTTGTGCTTCAAAGTAGCACCATGTTCTTCATGTAGTGAGTCTCATATCTTGTGCTTCAAAGTAGCACCATGTTCTTCATATAGATTGTCTCCTATGTTGTCACTTTCATATACTAGTGGGAATTCTCATTATAGAACTTGGCTTGTATATTCCAACGATGGGCTTCCTCAAAAGCCCTAGGTCTTCATGAGAAAGCAAGTTGGATGCACACCCACTTAGTTTCTTTTGTTGAGCTTTCATACACTTATAACTCTTAGTGCATCCGTTGCATGGAAATCCCTACTCCTCGCATTGACATCAATTGATGGGCATCTCCATAGCCCGTTGATTAGCTGCGTCGATGTGAAACTTTCTCCTCTTTTGTCTTCTCCACATAACCTCCATCATTATATTCTATTCCACCTATAGTGCTATATCCATGGCTTGCGCTCATGTATTGCGTGAGGGTTGAAAAAGCTGAAGCGCGTTAAAAAGTATGAACCAATTGCTCGGCTCGTCATCGGGGTTGTGCATGATGTGAGCATTTTGTGTGACGAAGATGAAGCATGGCCAAACTTTATGATTTTGTAGGGATAAGCTTGCTTTGGCCTTGTTGTTTTGAAAAGACATGATTGCTTTATTGGTACACTCGAAGTATTATTGTTTTTATGTCAAATGATAGACTATTGCTTTGAATCACTTGTATCTTAATATTCATGCCATGATTAGACATATGATCAAGATTATGCTAGGTAGCATTCCACATCAAAAATTATATTTTTTTATTATTTACCTACTCGAGGACGAGCAGGAATTAAGCTTGGGGATGCTGATACGTCTCCGTCGTATCTGTAATTTTTGATTGTTCCATGCCAATATTCTCCAACTTTTATATACTTTTGGAAACTTTTTATACTATTTTTTGGGACTAACATATTGATCCAGTGCCCAGTGCCAGTTCCTGTCTGTTGCATGTTTTTTGTTTCACAGAAACCCAATATCAAACTGAGTCCAAATGGGATAAAAACGGACGGAGATTTTTTTTGGAATATTTATGATTTTTGGCAAGTGAAATCAACGCGAAACGGTGTCCGGGGTGGTCACGAGGTAGGGGGGCGCGCCCTATCCCCCCCCCCCCAGGCGCGCCCCTGAGCCTCGTGGTCCACCCGTAAGGCGGTTAACGCTCTTCTTTTGGCGCAAGAAATCTAATTTTATGAGAAAGATTTGGGCGAAAGATTCACCTCAATCGGAGTTACGGATCTCTGGATATTTAAGAAACGGTGAAGGGGTAGAAAAAGGGAACGCAGAAACAGAGAGATAGATCCAATCTCGGAGGGGCTCTCGCCCCTCCCACGCCATGGGAGCCAAGGAACGGAGTGGAAACCCTTCTCCCATCTAGGGAGGAGGTCAAGGAAGAAGAAGAAGAAGAAGAAGGGGGGCCCTCTCCCCCTTGCTTCCGGTGGTGCCGGAGCGCTGCCGGGGGCTATCATCATCACCGCGATCTTCACCAACACCACCGCCATCTTCACCAACATCTCCACCAACTCTTCCTCCCTCTATGCAGCGGTGTAACCTCTCTCTTACCGCTGTAATCTCTACTTAAACATGGTGCTCAACGCTATATATTATTCCCCAATGATGTATGGCTATCTTATGATGTTTGAGTAGATCTGTTTTGTCCTATGGCTATTTGATGATCATGATTGGTTTGAGTTGTATGTTTTATTATTGGTGTTGTCCTTTGGTGCTCCCCGTGTCGCGCAAGCGTGAGGGATCCCCGCTGTAGGGTGTTGCAATATGCTTATGATTGGCTTATGGTGGGTGGCGTGAGTGACAGAAGCACAGACCCGAGTAAGTAGGTTGTTTGCGTATGGGATAAAGAGGACCTGATGCTTTAATGCTATGGTTGGGTTTTACCTTAATGAATCTTTAGTAGTTGCGGATGCTTGCTAGAGTTCCAATCATAAGTGCATATGATCCAAGTAGAGAAAGTATGTTAGCTGATGCCTCTTGTCGGTGTCAAAACCGGCCGATCTCGGGTAGGGGGTCCCGAACTGTGCGTCTAAGCAGATGGTAACAGGAGACAAGGGACACGATGTTTTTACCCAGGTTCGGGCCCTCTCGCTGGAGGTAATACCCTACTCCTGCTTGATTAATATTGATGATATGGGTAGTACAAGAGTAGATCTACCACGAGGTCAAGGAGGTTAAACCCTAGAAGCTAGCCTATGGTATGATTGTTGTTGTGTCCTACGGACTAAAACCCTCCGGTTTATATAGACACCGGATAAGTTAGGGTTACACAGAGTCGGTTACAATGGTAGGAGATCTACATATCCGCATCGCCAAGCTTGCCTTCCACGCCAAGGAAAGTCCCATTCGGACATGGGACGAAGTCCTCAGTCTTGTATCTTCATAGTCTTGGAGTCCGGCCGTGACGATAGTCCGGCTATCCGGACACCCCCTAGTCCGGGACTCCCTCAGTAGCCCCTGAACCAGGCTTCAATGACGACGAGTCTGGCGCGCATATTGTCTTCGACATTGCAAGGCGGGTTCCTCCTCCGAATACTTCATAGAAGGTTTTGAACACAAGGATAGTGTCCGGCTCTGCAAAACAAGTTCCACATACCACCGTAGAGAGAATAACTTTTGCACAGATCTACTAACGTATTCCGCGGCGTGACATCACACCACGGTCAGGCCTTTATATGAATCGTTTTTTACCGTTTCCACCTTAGCGCGTCTAGCGAGGCAGTTTCCTTGGCACGTCTTATCAAAGCATAGATCATTTCCCCTTATTCCGCGATTCTCATCAATACGGACATGGGTAACCCATCCGCGCCATTGATTACGGCGCTTGGGAAATAAGCGAGTTTTACTAGGCTGGTGGGAGATGCATAGCTTCGTCCGTCCATATAAGGGGATAAGGATCCACCTTTTCACCTACGCCTTCTTCCTCCTTTGCTTATCCATTTCCGCGCACTCGAGCTCCAGCGCCCAAGTCCGCACATCCCACCTCAACCTTTCTCCAATCATGTCAGGAGCGGGAGGCAGGTGGATGGCCTCCTCCGTCACGGAGGGGCACATCACAAGACTGCGGGAGGCCAGATACTTGTCCGGCGATATCGCGCACAGGCTGCCCGACGAGGGGCAGCTCATTCCAACCCCCAGGCCCCATGAGAGGGTGGTGTTTGTCCCCCACTTCCTCCGCGGACTAGGTTTTCCACTTCACCCATTTGTCCGGGGGCTCATGTTCTACTACGGCCTGGACTTCCACGACCTGGCGCCGAAATTCATCCTTAACATCTCGGCGTTTATCGTCGTGTGCGAGGCCTTCCTCTGCATCCAGCCCCACTTCGGCTTATGGATGAAGATCTTCAACGTCCGGCCGAAAGTAGTGGGCGGCCGTCAAGCGGAGTGCGGAGGCGCCATGGTTGGCAAGATAGCCAAAGTCCTATGGCTCGAGGGCTCCTTTGTGGAGACAATAAAGGGGTGGCAATCGGGGTGGTTCTACATCACCGAGCCCCGCGACCCCGAATGGGCGGCGGCCCCCGAATTCAGATATGGCTTCCCCACACGGCTCTCGTCATGGAAAGAGACGGGCCTGACTTGGGGGAATTCGGACGAGACATCCGGACTCCAAACATGCGTCCGAAACCTGGTGGGCAAGAATCTCAGGCTTGTCAACGTAATCCAGGTGATGCTCATCCGCCGGATCCTCCCATGCCAACAACGGGCCTTCAATTTATGGGAGTTCGATCCGGCACAACACTCAACTCTAAACAGGCTCTTCGACACTACGTACGAAGATGCCTGGAAGGGGATGTTCAAGGGCGCCGAGGCTCCCTCATCAGCTACTGAAGATCGCGGATACAGCTCGCTACGTCCAGCCGGCGAGGTAAGTTATTTTGCCCCTTTTACGGGACTCTTTTTTTTTCATAGATTGACTCTATGTGGGATCTAAAACTCCCTAGTCTTTGACAAGACTGGCTGAAGACGTCCGGACAGATTAACTGTCCGGCTCCTTTGCCGGAAAACCCAGCGGACGCCCAATTGACGGGGCTGCTGGCTCCGGCACCCCATGTGGTGCCGGAGAAGAAGGCCAAGAAGGAGGCCACGGGAACTCGAAGGAGCTCCCGACGCCAGGTGCTGTCAGATTCTGAGGCAGAATCTTCTCCTGAGGACGAGGAGGAGGAAAAAAAAGCCTCTCCCCCAACGGGGGAGGAGAGGAAGAGGAAGGCCGCCCCAACTGGCGAGGCCAGAGGGTCCAAGAAGGGAAGAACCCTTCCTCCGGACTTCTCCACCAACGTCGACAGCGACGAGGAGGATTGGCCAACAAGGGCCAAGCCCCTGGCGAGGTCGTAAGTGTCCGGATACCCCTGACTCTTTTATTATCGCATAGTGTTCTCTAACGTCGAACAACCATGCAGCCCGCCCAAGAGCGCGCTAGCCGCTTCAATGAGCGGGTCCCTGGGTTCGCCGGAAATGGAGAGTACTTCGCTTCCGACCGCCTCCTCGCCTCACGCTGCGGACGACGCCGAGGTGGCGTCCCAAGGGGGGCTTGGTCAAGAGGAGGTGGCGCAGGAGGCGCCGCAAGGCGACCTCCCGGACTCCAGGCGCGCGGGGGGCAAGACCCCCAGGGGCTCTAAGCCCAACCCTTGTCCGGACCCCATGCCGGAACCTTCAGTGGTTCCGGAGTCCGGCAAGCGGTCCCATCATAAGAAGGGTAAGACGCCGGTGTCCTCCGTCCAAGCGGAGGCACCGGACAGCTTACTGGAGGCGCTTAACAGCGCCTCCATCGAGGAGGAGCACTGCACTGTTATGAGTGCGGTGATCCGGACAGCTCAGTCCGCCAAGAGCGGGCTGACCGAAGCCTGTACCAGCCTTCTCACAGGCTTTGAGGTAAGTTTAGAATATGTAAAAAATATTACCGCATAGACAGTAGCCCCTGATGCTTAGTTCGGTGTTCGGAAAGAAAAGCCGAACTAAGGATCTAAAAAGATATACGCAGGAGTCTAACATAAGGATGTCAATATGGGAATGCAGGCTACGCTGCTGACCTCTGCCGCATTGACTGCGGAGGTTAATGCATTGAAGCGGAACCTCGAGCGGTCCGAGAACGAGCTCGGACAAGCCAAGAAGGAGCTCGAGGACAAGGAAGGTAATTAATACCTTATTAAGAAAAATACCTTATAGAAAAGGTTTTGGTTGCCAAAAAATAACAGGGATAACATGGGTACTGCAGGGGCCACGAACAAAGTGGCGACCCTGAAGGAAGCGGTGTCCGTGGACGAAAACAAAGCGGCTGCGGAACGCACCGAGCGAGAGAAATGGGAGGCGCAGCTGGCCAAGGTATGGCAAGAGCTCCAAGCTCTTGTGGAAAAACATGAGAGTTTAGAGCGTGACTCGAAGACTCAAGAGTCCGAGCTCGCCTCGGCTCTTGAAACTGCCAAAGCTGCTAAGGCCGAGGCCCAAAAAGCCCTCCAAGAAATTGAATCACTAAAGAAGATAGCGACGGGTAAGGCATTCTTTATGCAAACAAAGAAAGTAGAAGTCAATTATCTATTACTTACCCGGATTCGGAGCTCTCCAGGAGCATTTGCAGATTTGCCCCGTAGTGCGTCTGATGCTCCCGCATTCTACCTCGCCCAGGAGGGGAGCTCAACGGAAAAAGTGTTCTGGTCTCAGTATGCTGAGGCCGGACATCTGGTGCCCCTGAGCGACAAGCTGAAGCAGCTGGTCGAGCTCCACAAGGTCTCCGAAGAGGCCATGAAGGGCCTTATAGCTCGGCTGTGGCCATTCGAGGCCATGCCTGGGAGCTACTTCGGCTTGGTGCTGCGGCTGGTGGACGCCTGTCCGCGAATTGAAGTCATCAAGCGCTCCGTCTGCATCGAAGGTGTCCGTCGGGCCCTTGCTCATGCTAAATTGCACTGGGGCAAACTGGATGCAGAGAAGCTTGTGACGGACGGGCCACCGAAGGGCAAGGAGCATCGCACGCCCGAAATGTACTATGAGGGCCATCTGAAGGGTGCTCGCCGAATAGCGGATGAGTGCTCCAAAGATGTAATTTTTGAGTAGACTCGCATTTGTTATCCTGTACGCTGAAAACTTGTTCATATGCGCTAAGCAACGCTTGTTAATTTAAAAATATTACCTTATGTGCGGCCGTTTATCAAATTTGAGAGATGGCAAGTCGTTGGCTTCAGCCCCAATGCCACGAGTGCTGGGGTGTTCGGGATAAACTTGAGCACTCTTGTTCCCATTCTTGGGTCCATCTAGGGAGGCGCTCAACGCAACGAACAACGCAGCCGGACTTATAATGCTTGAACACTCTCACTTAGCCATAGAATTCTATAATTTTAAATTTCGGCAAAGCCCCTAGTATTCGGAAGACCGAGTTCGGGGCGCTATCCACGCCTTGGCCGGACAACTCCGGTTCCTTGCTCTAAGCGGCATAGGTCTTTAGGGACCCGAAAAAACCTCTCGAACAGCGACCGGCTCTCGCCTTATCATGACGGTCAGTTTTAGCTTTCTCCACGGAGGTGCTCGACCCAGCATAACTGGGGCACATTCGCAGTGGTTCTCTCGGTGCTACCTTAGCCGATATAGCGGAACGTAAGGTACCAAAACAGGGGAGCCGGGCAAACCCAACTATTGACCCAAGACATGATTCGGAGCCGATTCATATAATGCTATAAGTTCGGGGTGCCGCACTTGTGGAAGTGTTCGGACTTATCACACCATAATTTTGGGGTACTTAAGCCCCTGGTGTATTGGCCGTACCAAAGTGTACGGATGCAACATGTCATGAAATGAGCATATGTATATATAAAAAGAAAAGAGTGCAATAGTAGACAAAAGCTATGTATTGTTTATTCAAAAAGGTACTGCAATGAAAGCAGAACGATACAAATAGTGCGATGAGCGAGGGGTGAGACTATCTAACATGTCCCCCTCCAGGGGTAAGCTGCGGGATGGTATGTAAAACAGGTATAATGCTCGTAATAGAGACCACCTGAACACTCGACGGAGCTTTATTGCTTCCCTGGCTGTTGCATCGTGAGTTCGGCGATTCTAGTGCCCGACAGGACTGCTGAAAGACGGAGTCCTGAAAAGAAAGAAAAGAAAAAAGAAAAATAATGACACAATCAGGAGCCCCTGGTGCGGTTGAGCCGCATTCTTGGCGTGCCGTGGTCGTGCCCCTCCCCATATGCCCATGGTATCTCCAGAGCGTATTTATGTACGCGTAATACCGGCTTCACAATTTCGCGAGGGCTGGGGTTGGGGCCGGATTGCTACTCGTGCTTGAATCGTGCCAGGTGGTCTTGTTGTAGGTTACTCCGGGCGCGCTTGGCAGTGTCCGGACCTTAGTGGCCGGACTCGAGGATTGTCGTGAGAAGCTGCTTTGTCCCTCCGCCGCGAGGGCCTCCGTGTGCTCCTCCGTTCGGAGAGAGTGTTCGGTGTTTCCATTGAACGTTATTACTCCTCGAGGGCCTGGCATCTTGATCTTGAGGTATGCGTAGTGTGGCACCGCATTGAACTTTGCAAATGCGGTTCGTCCGAGCAGGGCGTGATAGCCGCTGCGGAACGGGACTATGTCGAAGATTAACTCTTCGCTTCGGAAGTTATCCGGTGATCCGAAGACCACTTCGAGTGTGACTGAGCCTGTAAAATTGGCCTCTACACCCGGTATGACGCCTTTAAAGGTCGTCTTTGTAGGTTTGATCCTTGAGGGGTCTATGCCCATCTTGCGCACTGTATCCTGATAAAGTAGGTTCAGGCTGCTGCCGCCGTCCATCAGGACTCTGGTGAGGTGAAATCCGTCAATAATTGGGTCAAGAACCAATGCGGCGAAACCCCCGTGACGGATGCTAGTGGGGTGGTCCCTTCGATTGAAGGTGATCGGGCAGGAAGACCATGGGTTGAATTTTGGGGCGACTGGCTCCATCGCATATACATCCGGTAGTGCATGCTTCCGCTCCCTTTTGGGTATCTGGGTTGCGTATATCATGTTCACCGTCCGCACTTGTGTGGGAAAACCCTTATGTCCTCTATTGTTCGGCGGCCGGGGCTCTTCCTCGTCATCGCTATGAAGCCCCTTGTCATTGAGTTCGGCACCTAACTTGCCTGCTTGCTTGAACACCCAACAATCCCTGTTGGTGTGATTGGCTGGTTTTTCGGGGGTGCCATGTATCTGGCACAAGTGATCGAGTATGCGGTCCAAGTTGGACGGGCCCTGGGTATTTCTTTTGAATGGCTTCTTCCGCTGACCGGGTTTAGAGCCTCTGAATCCGGCATTGACGGCCGTATCTTCAGTGTTATCGCCGTTGATGCGGCGCTTGTTCTTGTTGCGACGCGACCTGCCATTGCTGTCCTTGGTATCCGAACTATCAGGGTGTTTGGCCAAGTTGTTGCTTCGAGCTAGCCAGCTGTCCTCTCCCGCGCAAAAGCGAGTCATGAGGGTTGTGAGGGCTGCCATATATTTCGGCTTTTCTTGTCCTAGGTGCCGGGCAAGCCATTCGTCGCGGATGTTATGTTTGAAGGCTGCAAGGGCCTCTGCATCCGGACAGTCGACGATTTGATTTTTCTTTGTTAGGAACCGTGTCCAGAATTGCCCGGCCGATTCTTCTGGCTGCTGAATTATGTGGCTAAGGTCATCGGCGTCTGGTGGTCGCACATATGTGCCTTGGAAGTTATCAAGGAATGCGGCTTCCAGGTCCTCCCAACAACCAATTGATTCTGCTGGCAAGCTGTTAAGCCAATGCCGAGCTGGTCCTTTAAGCTTGAGGGGGAGGTATTTGATGGCATGTAGGTCATCACCGTGGGCCATGTGAATATGGAGAAGGTAATCCTCGATCCAAACCACATGATCTGTAGTACCATCGTATGATTCGATGTTTACGGGTTTAAAGCCCTCAGGGATTTGATGATCCATTACTTCATCCGTGAAGCATAGTGGGTGTGCGGCGCCTCTGTATTGGGCTATATCACGACGTAGCTCCAATGAGCTTTGTCTATTGTGTTCGGCCCGGCCGGAGTTTCTATATCCGGCGTGACGGTTATTGTCACGTGTCTGTGGGCACCCACGCGATCCGTAGATCGATCTTGTATGTTTTGCCTTATCCTCCAATATATCTCACAAGTCCGGCGCGTTTTCCCGTGCCCTGGTACTTTTTGAACGGCGTCGGGGTACGGCTTGAACGGAGGGTCTAGAAGCCTCTCTATTGCGGCCACGGGGTGGCCGGTCTGCCATGTCGTACGCTGGTGACTTGGGTACTTCCTCTGATGGAGGCAATGACCTGCGTTTGGGGTAGCTTTTGGAGGAACGTTTGAGTTCATACTCTTCGGCTGCGAGGACTTCAGTCCATCTGTCAGCTAGCAGATCTTGGTCAGCTCTAAGCTGTTGCTGCTTTTTCTTGAGGCTGTTTGTCGTGGCTATAAGCCTGCGCTTGAAACGCTCCTGTTCGGCGGGATCCTCAGGCACGACAAACTCTTCGTCGTCGAGGCTTGCCTCATCTTTGGAGGGAGGCGCATAATTATCGTCCTCAACCTCTCTTTCTGCCGCACTGTCGTGCGGGCTTGCTTCTCCCTCCTCCTGCGCTGAGTCCTGCTGGAGGGGGTTCTCTTCGGCACTGTCCGGTGTGTTATTATCTCCCGTGCCGGAATCACCGTTTTTGCTGTGGCGGCATTTAGAGCGGCGCCGCTGACGGCGGCGCTTCGGTTGTTTCTTGGAGGGGTCATCCTCCGCTGTTCCATCGCCGTTCCAATCTTTCGGGATGTCCACCATGTATATGTCATATGACAAGGTGGCCTTCCAGTGCCCTGTAGGCGCTGGGTCTTGGTCGTCTCCGGCATCGTCGTCCATACCGTCGATGTCTTCGGAGTCGAAGTCAAGCATGTCGGTTAGATCATCGACAGTGGCTACAAAATGGGTGGTGGGTGGGCATTGAATTTCGTCGTCCGTATCCCAACCTTCCTGTCCGCAGTCCGGCCAGGGCTCTCCGGATAAAGAGAGAGACTTTAGTGAATTCAGAATATCGCCAAAGGGCGAGTGCTGAAAGATGTCCGCGGCAGTGAACTCCATGACGGGCGCCCAATCGGATTCGATTGGTAGGGGCGCGGAGGGTTCGGAGCCCGGAGAGGAGTCCGGCACCCTGGAGTCAAGGTTTTCGCAAAGGACAGGGACAGAGTTCGGCTCAATTGCCGTAGAGATTGTAGCCCCCGAGGCGGTGTCCAACCACTCGTCCTCGATTGGGGAATCCGGCTCCGGATCAAGGTCCGGAGCGGGTGTTGGTGTGGCCTCCAGGACACTGTTCGGCTGCAGAGCTAGATCATGCCCATCGAAACAGTGCGGCGCGCTTGGCTACGGCTCGAATCCGTCGAAGATCAAGTCCTCGCGGATATCGGCCATATAGTTCAAACTTCCAAATCTGACCTGATGGCCAGGGACGTAGATTTCGATCTGCTCCAGACGGCCAAGCGAATTGGCCCGCAGTACAAAGCCGCCGAACACGAAGATCTGTCCGGGGAGAAAAGTCTCACCCTGGACCGCGTCATTGTTGATTACCGAAGGAGCCATCGGGCCTATCGGTGACGACACAGAGGAACTCTCAATGAAATCACCAATGTCGGTGTCAAAACCGGCGGATCTCGGGTAGGGGGTCCCGAATTGTGCGTCTAGGCGGATGGTAACAGGAGACAAGGGACACGATGTTTTTACCCAGGTTCGGGCCCTCTCGATGGAGGTAATACCCTACTCCTGCTTGATTAATATTGATGATATGGGTATTACAAGAGTAGATCTACCACGAGATCAAGGAGGCTAAACCCTAGAAGCTAGCCTATGGTATGATTGTTGTTGTGTCCTACGGACTAAAACCCTCCGGTTTATATAGACACCGGATAGGTTAGGGTTACACAGAGTCGGTTACAATGGTAGGAGATCTACATATCCGTATCGCCAAGCTTGCCTTCCACGCCAAGGAAAGTCCCATCCGGACACGGGACGAAGTCTTCAATCTTGTATCTTCAAAGTCTTGGAGTACGGCCGTGACGATAGTCCGGCTATCCGGACACCCCCTAGTCCGGGACTCGCTCACCTCTCCCTCAAATAAAATTGCAATAATGATTACCGGTAGTTATCGATTGCCTAGGGAAAATTAACTTTCTCGACAACAAGCTCTTTATTTTTACTAATTTGGTTGTGCCTTTCTTTAAACAGCCCCTAGTTTATGTTTACATGCTCTTTATTGTCTTGCAAACCTAGCCTTTCACACCTACAATGTAGTTATAGTTTCATACTTGTTTCCGATAAAGCAAACGTCAAGAGTGCGTACACTAGTGCAGAACCGGGCAATAGCACCGGTTCGTAAGGCCCTTTAGTGCCGGTTACATAACCGACACTAAAGTGTGATCACTAAAGCCCCCCCCCCCCCTTTAGTACCGGTTCAGCATGAACCGGTGCTAAAGGGCAACCACGTGGCACGAGCCAGCTCCGGGGGCCGGGAGCCCTTTAGTACCGGTTGGTAACACCAACCGGTACTAAAATGTTTGGGGGTTTTTGGTTTTATGATTTCTTTTTCATTTAATTTTGTGTTTTCCATTTTAATTCTTTTTCGTTT
>LR880971.1:28904670-28923302 GCA_904067115.1 Aegilops sharonensis
CAAAGCATTCCTACGGTATCCGAGAGTTGCACAATCTCATGGTCTAAGGAAATGATACTTGACATTAGAAAAGCTTTAGCATACGAACTACGATCTTTGTGCTAGGCTTAGGATTGGGTCTTGTCCATCACATCATTCTCCTAATGATGTGATCCCGTTATCAATGACATCCAATGTCCATGGTCAGGAAACCGTAACCATCTATTGATTAACGAGCTAGTCAACTAGAGGCTTACTAGGGACATGGTGTTGTCTATGTACCCACACATGTATCTGAGTTTCCTTTCAATACAATTATAGCATGGATAATAAACGATTATCATGAACAAGGAAATATACTAATAACTAATTTATTATTGCCTCTAGGGCATATTTCCAACATTGACAACCCCTTTATTGCGTTGGTTGCGGGTTCTTTGTTTGTTTGTGTAGGTTCGTGGGACTTGTGAGGAGCCTCCTACTGGATCATGGTTCTCAAAAACTGAGGGAAATACTTACGCTACTGTGCTGCATCACCCTTTCCTCTTCAAGGAAAACCAACACAAGCTCAAGACGTAGCAAGAAGGATTTCTGGCGCCGTTGCCGGGGAGGTCTTTGCTCAAGTCAAGACATACCAAGTACCCATCACAAACTCATCTCCCTCGCATTTACATTATTTGCCATTTGCCTCTCGTTTTCCTCTCCCCCACTTCAACCTTGCCGTTTTATTCGCCCTCTCTTTCCCAATCTCCTCTCTTTTACACTTGCCTTCTTTTTCCTCTCTCCCTTTCTTTCCTTTTTCTATTGCTCGTGTGTTAGATCGTTTACCTTGTCTTAACGGCTAGTTCCCTATCAACTCCTTTGTCTCCCGAGTTTGAAGTTCTTCACTTCAAGCAAAGGCAAGGAGAAAACTTGAAAGATGCTTGGTTTAGGATGATGGAATCTTACCGAAACTGCACTTTAGAGGTGAATTTTAGAATTATTCTTCGCAATTTTTACGTTGGACTAAATATGTCCCATAGACAACTCTTGGATTGTATTGCCAAAGGAAATTTTATCGAGATTGATCCCAGTATTGCACATGAAGTCATAGAGGGAATAGTGGGAACACTACATCAAAAGGGGGGATTACACCATACCCCGGAGGAAACTCAAGTTTTTGAAAAAATATTGCAAAGTAACAAAAATATTACAAAAGTCTCTTGAACCTCTTAAGAGTGTTAGCGGAAATCTTCACCGCATGAACATGTTGATTACCCTTTGTAATAAGCGGTTGGATTCTTTAGATCTAAAAATTTCTGAGTATGAGGTAAAACGTAAAGAACCTCCCAGGTTCGAACAAGACTCCGCTAAAAAATTGAAAACTAAAGATGGCACTACTTAGATCTATCTTCGCTTTTATGCCTAGCTAGGGGTGTTAAACGATAGCGCTAGTTGGGAGGCATCCCAATTTTATTTGTATTTTTTGTTTTTTTCCTATTTAGTAATAAATTTTGCATCTACATTCTGTTTAGCTGTGTTTTCATGTTTTATTTAGTGTTTGTGCCAAGTAGAACCTATAGGATAACCTATGGTATGAGTTAATTTGATTCTGCTGAAAAACAGAAACTTTGCGCTCACGAGAAACAATTCAATAAATCACAGAAACGTGCTATTGCATTGATTCTTTTTGCTGTAGATCAATAGACAAATTGCCTAGGAGTTCCTATTTTGGTAGGATTTTCAGAGTTCCAGAAGTAACCGAAAGTTACATATTGCTACAGACTGTTCTGTTTTTGACAGATTCTGCCTTTCGTGTGTTGTTTGCTTATTTTGATGCATCTATGGCTAGTATGTAAGGGTATGAACCATAGAGAACTTGGAATACAGTAGGTTTAACACCAATATAAATAAATAATGAGTTCATTGAAGTACCTTATGTGGTGGTTTTTCTTTCTTGCACTAATGGAGCTTATGAGATTTCCTGTTGAGTTTTGCGTTGTGAAGTTTTCAAGTTTTGGGTAAAGATTTGATGGACTATGGAATAAGGAGTGCCAAGAGCCTAAGCTTGGGGATGCCCATGGCACCCCAAGATATTCAATAATAGCCAAAAGCTTAAGCTTGCGGATGCCCCCGGAAGGCATCCCCTCTTTTGTCTTCGTTCATTGGTAACTTTACTTGGAGCCATATTTTTATTCGCCACATGATATGTGTTTTGCTTGGAGCGTCATTTATGATATTGGTCTTTGCTTTTTAGTTTACCACAATCATCCTTTCTGTACACACCTTTTGGGAGAAGCCCACTTGATTGGAATTAGTTAGAATACTCTATGTGCTTCACTTATATCTTTTGAGCTAGATAAATTTTGCTCTAGTCCTTCACTTATATCTTTTAGAGAACGGCGGTGGCTTAAATTTTAAGAAATTGTTAATCTCTCATGCTTCACTTATATTATTTTGAGAGTATCTTAGAACAGCATGGTATTTTCTATGGTTATAAACTTGGTCCTAGAATGGTGGGCATCCAAGTTGGGTATAATAAAAACTATCATAGAAGTGAATTGGATGCTATGATCAATTTGATACTTTATAATTGTTTTAAGATATGGAGGTAGTGATATTAGATTCATGCTAGTTGAGTGTTTATGAATTTGAAGAATGCTTGTGTTGAAGTTAGCAAGTCCTGTAGCATGCACGTATCGTTAAAGTTGTGTAACAAATTTGAAACATGATGTGTTCTTAGATTGTGCATCATTATGAGTGGCGGTCGGGGACGAGCGATGGTCTTTTCCTACCAATCTATCCCTCTAGGAGCATGCACGTAGTGCTTGGTTTTTGATGACTTGTAGATTTTTGCAATAAGTATATGAGTTGTTTTGACTAATGTTGAGTCCATGGATTATACGCACTCTCACCTTCCATCATTGCTAGCCTCTTCGGTACCGTGCATTGCCCTTTCTCACCTTGAGAGTTGGTGCAAACTTGGCCGGTGCATCCAAACTCCGTGATACGATACGCTCTATCACACATAAACCTCCTTATATCTTCCTCAAAACAGCCACCATACCTACCTATTTATGGCATTTCCATAGCTATTCCGAGATATATTGCCATGCATCTTTCCACCGTTCTGTTTATCATCATGACATACATTACTATTGTCATATTTCTTTGCATGATCATGTTTTTGACATCGTATTTGTGGCAAAGCCACCATGCATAAATTTTCATACATGTCACTATTGATTCATTGCCCATCCCAGTACACCGCCGGAGGCATTCATATAGAGTCATATCTTGTTCTAGTTTCGAGTTGTAATCCATGAGTTGTAAATATATAGAAGTGTGATGATCATCATTATTAGAGCACTAGTCATCAACCCGTGCTACTGCATGGGCTAGTGATTCTAAATCAATTATGTTATATTATAGTAATGCTTGACCAACGCAAACTTTGCATGTTTTAATACTATCATAGAAGTATACATTTAGTTTTGTCAATCTATTTGGGGAGATATGCAGCCATGAAATACCATTGCCTCTTGCTTAAGCTTTTAGTGCAAAAGGAAGATTCCAATATATTTTTACAATATAAGTTGCATGGTAGCTATCACCAACATCGTAGCACCCCAGATCAATGTAGCAGATAAAATAAAAATGAATAGTTTACTTATACATGTCAATCTTTATACATGGAAATTTTGGAATTCGGTTGTTGGTCAGGTTTTAGAATCCATGTGAAGGATGGTGCAGGCTACTGATATATGCCCTGGTCACCATTTAGAATACATAGAAAATGAATAGTTTACATAGTCAGAGGAAACAACTTGCCGACATGCATAAATCGTCCGGGGGTGAACTTTCACAAAGAAAACTGTAGCAAAATATTTAAGATGATCACATATTCATATCACAAAGACAAACTGAGGCCAAAAAAATATCCAACCCGTGAATTATGAGCAGGCTATAATTCCATTACTCTCCATAGTTGCGTACTATAGCAGGTACTCTAGCTATATAGTCTGATAGGGCCAATGCCTACGTTATCAACTTATATGGACGTGAGCACATTCCTACTATTAAATAATTATAATTTATTAATTAAGATTTTTTATGGCCGACATTGGTATATACACACATATTTGTGATTGTGTGTGTGGTGATTTTTGGATGACATATTTAATTGACTTAATTCTACCCGGAAATATTATTCCATGTACCCAGATGTACACACAGCAGACTTAAGTACTGTATGTACACGTTCTTTTAACAAATTACGCATAGAGCTAGTCATGTCATGCATGGCCTTTTTAAATTGGCATAAGAGTTTCATGCATCCCATCCTTTTCCTTTTTATAGGAAGTAGTGTTGTAAAGATAGTAGGCCATGTTTTTTCCAGACGGAGTCTATCTCTTTCTTTATTTCAAAAGGAAGGAGCAGCTGGTTGTCTTTTTTGAACCGGACAGTAGGATCAGAGTTATGTCTGTCCCATGTTTTTTTTCTCTATGAAGGAACTTGTGGGTGATACGCATGGACACTAGGATAGCACGTCAATTGTTCTTTGGTAACTCATGTTTTTTTCTCTATGGAGAAACATGTGGGACATCACGCAAGGACTCTACGTACATCTAACGGCTATTAATAACAGTTAATAAGATCTAATGGACAATAATCTTATTCTCAAGGATCAACGTGGAGTCTCCGTCGGTGCTTCCAATTAGTAAATATAAGATTGTCCCTGAAGAAAAAAAAAGAAAGGCCAAAAAAAAAGGCCAAAGAAAAAAAAAGGCCAAAAAGAAAAAAAAAGAAAAAGAAAAAAAGAAAAGAAAAAAGGGGATAATGTTACTATCTCTTTTCCACACTTGTGCTTCAAAGTAGCACCATGTTCTTCATATAGCGAGTCTCATATGTTGTCACTTTCATATACTAGTGGGAATTTTTCATTATAGAACTTGGCTTGTATATTCCTACTATAGGCTTCCTCAAATGACCTAGATCTTCGTGAGCAAGCAAGTTGGATGCACACCCACTAGTTTCTTTCGTTGAGCTTTCATACATTTATAGCTCTAGTGCATCCGTTGCATGAAAATCCCTACTCCTCATGTTGACATCAATTGATGGGCATCTCAATAGCTCGTTGATTATCCTCGTCAACGTGAGACTTTATCCTTTTTTTGTCTTCTCCACACAATCCCCATCATTATTCCATTTCACCCATAGTCCTATATCCATGGCTCACGCTCATGTATTGCATGAAAGTTGAAAAAGTTTGAGATTATTTAAGTACGAAACAATTGCTTGGCTTGTCATCAGGGGTGTATAAGATGGGAGCATTTTTGTGTGACGAAAATGAAGCATAGGCTAACTATATGATTTTGTAGGGATGAACATTCTTTAGCCACGTTATTTTGAGAAGACATGATTGCTTTGATTAGTATGCTTGAAGTATTACTGTTTCTTATGTCAATATGAACTTTTATTTTGAATCATTTGGATCTGAACATTCATGCCACAATAAAGAGAAATACATTGAGAATTATGCTAGGTAGCATTCCACATCAAAAATTCTGTTTTTATCATTTACCTACTCGAGGACGAGCAGGAATTAAGCTTGGGGATGCTTGATACGTCTCCAACGTATCTATAATTTTTAATTGTTCCATGCTATTATATTACCTATTTTGGATGTTTATGTGCTTTACTTTACACTTTTATATCATTTTTGGGACTAACCTACTAACCAAAGGCCCAGCCCGTATTTCTTTTTTTTTTTTGCCTATTTCAGTGTTTCCAAGAAAAGGAATATCAAAAGGAGTCCAAACGGAATGAAACCTTCGGGAGCGTGATTTTTTGTGATAGTCTGGTTTTTGCCCTCTTTTCTTTGCCTGTTTTTCAGTTGAGATGGTTTTTAATTTGGAGTTTTTGAATGACTTCATTTGGACTTAACCACTTGGGTACTCCTTGACATTCACCCAAGTGCTCCCTCTCCTCCTCAAAACCATCATTTCACCTTTGGATCATCACAAAATTTTGCTTGGAATATTTTTCTTAAGAAAAATATTCATTTTGCCATCCAAAACCCTAGCTAGCCCTTTGTGCTCCAAAGCAACCCTAATTTTTCTTGCCACAAAAATCCTGAGAAAAATCCCAATTATTATTTGAACCCTAGGGCACCTTTCTGAGCAAAAATATTTCATCACCCTTTGGAATATTTTGGCTATAGAAAATAAGTTCATTTCTGGACAGAAATGGTAGTTTCTACAGCAACTACCATTTTACAAGCTCCATTGTAGCTGGTTTTTCTTGAGCCTATTTACCTTAGTAAGTGTAAGCTAGCCTCCAAAGCTCAGCCCTTAACTCCCAGTGATTTGACCTCAGTAAACCTCCAAAGTTACTATCCACAAACTTGCTAGCAGTACAAATCCATTTCTACTGCACCTGGATCCAAGCCCAACCGTGGTAGCTCTTCAAACCACCAAGGACTACACGCCAGACATCAAGTTAGCGCTTATGGTGGCCTGCTGTCACGGTTCACGCGGTGACCGCGTTCGTCCGGGCATGCTGGCATGCAAAGCACGCGCTCTGCGTGCCGCCTAGCGCTCTGTTGAGCGCGTGCTCGCTGCTTAGCCTGCCCGAGCATGCCAAGCCTCGCCACCATCCCCGTCTCCACTCCCTTAACTCCCCCTGGCACTCGCCGATGCCGGAGCTCGCCGCAGCGGGCACGGGCATGGTCCGGACAACGACACAGTGCGCGACGCACTGTGCTCGTCGTCTTCCCCCTCGCCCCTGTGCTCGTCCGCGCCCGCCAATAGTTCCCGCGTGACCTCCGTCGTCCCCCTCTCTCACTGGCGCGGTTCGTCGCCGGGCGCCGTGGACAGGTGTCCTCTGGCGGAGCCCGAACCTCTCTCGCCGCCCGCCTATAAAGGCCGCCACCCCAGCCCTCCTTGATCACCCGCAGCTACTCCCACACCCTCCACAAACTTGTAGAAGCCGCGGCACGGACGGGCAGGCCGCAGGCTGCCGTCCCGAATCCCGAGCTCACCGGTGATCCCCTTCGGATCGTTCCCGCAGCTCCGACCGCTCCCAGGCCAGGGCGACCCTGCCAGGGCCTCCGCCACTCTTCGGTGAAGCCGTTCCACCCCGATGGAGCCCCTGGAGCCGCCCCAAGCCGCCGTCATCTTCATCTCCGGTGACCTCTGCCCTCGGCCTCCGCTGGAGAGGCCGTTTCTGATGTCGTCCGGTCACCTCTAGCCACGCTATGGGTACGGGCAGGTGCGCCATCTTCTTCTCCTCCGCCCCCCCCCCCCCACCCCACCCCCGCGCCCCCACTCGCCCCGCCTGCCACCCCCCCACCCCCCGTGCCCCCCCCGCCCCCCGCCCCCCCCCGCCCCGCCCCGGGTACGGGCCGGCGCCCCACCTCCCGCCCCCCCCCCCACCCCACCCCCGCGCCCCCACTCGCCCCGCCTGCCACCCCCCCACCCCCCGTGCCCCCCCCGCCCCCCGCCCCCCCCCGCCCCGCCCCGGGTACGGGCCGGCGCCCCACCTCCCGCCCCCCCCCCCACCCCACCCCCGCGCCCCCACTCGCCCCGCCTGCCACCCCCCCACCCCCCGTGCCCCCCCCGCCCCCCGCCCCCCCCCGCCCCGCCCCGGGTACGGGCCGGCGCCCCACCTCCCGCCCCCCCCCCCACCCCACCCCCGCGCCCCCACTCGCCCCGCCTGCCACCCCCCCACCCCCCGTGCCCCCCCCGCCCCCCGCCCCCCCCCGCCCCGCCCCGGGTACGGGCCGGCGCCCCACCTCCCGCCCCCCCCCCCACCCCACCCCCGCGCCCCCACTCGCCCCGCCTGCCACCCCCCCACCCCCCGTGCCCCCCCCGCCCCCCGCCCCCCCCCGCGGCCCCGGGCCGGGGCGCCCCCCCCCCCTCTCGTTTGACCCCAAGAACCCTCATCGCCGGCGTGTGCTCCGGCGAAGCTCCGCCTCCCTCTGTTTCCTTCTCCCCGCCTTCTGGCCTGCCTAGCAGGGCCAGGTGGTTCCCAATTTTGTCTCGGGGTAATGCGGTAGGAGGGGTGGCGCCCGGGGTATTTTTGCCTCCAAGGGCCCCCCCCCCCCCCCGTCTGGTTTTTTTTTTTTTTCAAATTCATTTAAATCCAGGAAACTTCAAACAGCCACAACTTTTTATCTATAAGTCCAAATGCATTGATTCTTTTTGCATTGTGTTCTTTGTCCAAAAATCTAACAGCACCCAAAATACGGGATTTTTCCTTGCTGTCTAGATTTTCTGTTGATTTTCAAAAGGTTTCTTGATGTTTTCTTTTTGTGGTTTTATTTATTTTCAGAAGGGCAAGCTTGTCTTGAGGATCACCAGGAGATTTGTGAACATCATCAGCACTAAGGCAAGCCACATCAACATTTTCATAGTGCCACTTCAATATTTGTGATTTTCCTACTTAAACTTATGATTATTAATGCATTTAAATAATTATTATAATTATATTCTGTTAGATGCTTGTCATGTTAAATATGCTTGATTTACAGAAAGTTTGAAATGAATCTTGCCGATAAGGTAACAAGAACTTAGATATGAGTCATGATCAAATGATATGGCAATGGAGGTTAATAATTTGTTTAATTATTATTCTTGCATGATGAAAAATGATGAGATTGCTAGAAATGGTCTGGTTTAAGTGAGGTTTGATCTTAACCAGAGAAGTATCTTGAGATGATGATGGCTCCGTGGGAGCGTAGTTGACTTGGTTATTTTCATGGATATGTGATGCATATGTTAGTGATGCATGGCATGGCATTATGACACCGGTGACTTTCACCCTAAGTTGAACCTGATAAGTAACTCAACTTGAATATGTTGTTAACCGGGTCATGGTGCCACTGAAACGAGTTTTTTCCAGTGCAACCACATTTGCCAGTATGGGACGACCTTAATGCATTTCATTGTCGTGCCTCTGGTTGGTGCCTCCATCTAGGGAAGGTTATGGGCATGCTGTACCCTGGCCCGGTAAGCAGGCACAACCTTGTGAGCCCGTTGTTAAGTTAAGGTTTTGGTACCGGGTCCCAGAGTGGATCGTGGCCATGATGGTGGTCGAGGTGTCTTGAGGTAGACACACGGCCACCCAGGACTAGCCCGATGTGGATTGAGTCGGAGTGGCCGGGAGAGTTTCATGACAATGAAGTGGTTTCGTCGGAATGCAATTGGTCCACCCGGATGGGAGTGCGAGGCCATGGGTTCCGTAGTGTGGGTCCAGTGCGCTACCTCAGCAGAGTGTATTAATCTATCGATAGCCGAGTCCACGGTTACGGACACGCTCGAAAGTAGGGTACACCATGGGTCAACACTTAATAAATTTGCACACTAAGTTTGCAATAAGGATGGCAGTAAGGCCATCGTGTTGAGTTGGACCAGGTGTGGTCGGGTTGTGATCGCCGTAAGGATCACGGGCCATGTATTGGTCGGGTTGTGCTCGCCATAAGGATAACGGGCCATTTATTGGCCGGGTTGTGATCGCCGTAAGGATCACGAGCCATGTATTGGTCAGGTTGTGATCGCCGTAAGGATCACGAGTTTGTTTTTGAGATCATCACGTTTGTGGTCTGGAAATGATCGCGTTCGGTAAGCCAGTCCATGGGGCGAGTACCAGTTGAGCATATTCACAACATGTTGGATATATTGTTGCATTGTTATTAATTGGTTAAGTATCATGATATTGTTTGTCATTATGTTTATGCTTGTTGTGAGCTTGCAAGTACATTCAATGTACTGACCTGGCGTGTCATGCCAGATTTCAGGAAAGTCTCGTTGGAAAGGAGTGATGCCCGAGTCTAGATCGTGTCCACATCGGTGTCCATGTGCTATGGAGTCCCGCTACGACGTTGTTTGGCTGCAGCGTAGTTGTCATGCTCGAGGCCCCTTTATGTTCACTAAATAATGTACATATTGTTCATCCGCACCGTGTGTGCCACTTGGCCTCGCTAACAGTTGTAATATGAACTATGCTCCGCTAGCATAAACAAAAGCGGTTGTTTTGCTGTACCAAGTTGTTGTGTGTTGCCAGAAGACAAGGTCTCCGGGCTGGCAATGCAAGGTAAACCGGTTGCTCTGAGTAGGGGGGCCACATTTTTGGAACAAACATGATCCAGAGGACTTGGAGTGCAAGTCAAGAAGCAATCGAGGAAGCTACGAGGGTGGAGGGTGCCCCCCCCCCCTATAGGGCGCGCCCCCTGTCTCATGGGCCCCTCGGGCGTCCACTAACGTACTTCTTCCTCCTATATATACCCATGTACCCCGAAACCATCAGGGGAGCCACCGAAAACCTATTTCCACCGCCGTAACCTTCTGTATCCGCGAGATCTCGTCTTGGAGCCGTCGCCGGCGTTCTGTCGGAGGGGGAATTGATAAGTCCATTTTGCACCATGCTTTTATATCAATATTTATTGCATTATGGGCTGTTATTACACATTATATATCAATACTTATGGCTATTCTCTCTTATTTTATAAGGTTTATCATGAAGAGGGGGGAATGCCGACAGCTGGAATTCTGGCTGGAAAAGGAGCAAACATTGGAAACCAATTCTGCACTACTCCAAAAGACCTGAAACTCCACGAAACTTATTTTTGGATTTAATAAGAATTATTGAGCGGAAGAAATACCTCAGGGGGCCCACACCCAGTCCAGGAGGGTGGGGGGCGTGCCCACCCCTACTAGGCGTGCCCCCTATCTCCTGGTCCCCCTGGTGGCCTCCCGGTGTCCCTGTTCTGCTATACGAAGGGTTTTGTCCTGGAAAAAAAATCATGGGCAAGCTTACGAGACGAAACTCCGCCGCCACGAGGCGGAACCTTGGCGGAACCAATCTAGAGCTCCGGCAGAGCTGTTCTGTCGAGGAAGGGTCGTTGAGGGACGAGGGTCGTCGAGAGTCGAGGGTCAAGAGTCGTCGATGGGTCGAGGGTCGAGGGTCGTCGAGGGGTCGAGTGTCGAGGGTCGTAGAGGGTCGAGGGTCGTCGAGGGGTCGAGTGTTGAGGCTCGAGGGTCGAGGGTCGTCAAAAGTCGAGAGTCGAGCGTCGAGATAACACTTAGCAGTTTCGACCAAATCCATCTTCTTCTCCCCGACGGCTCCTGCTCCTCCATGTCGCCGTCGCTGCTAGGCCACCCCTGCTCCACCTTGTCATCGCTGCCGCCACCGACGCCGTCAATATATATGAAAACTTAGTCAATTTTTTCTGTATTAGATGATGATGATAATGATGATGATATATATGATGATATATGAAAACTAGCTTTGTCAATTTTTTGTACTAGATGATATATATATATATAGATATATATATATATAGATATATATATATATAGATATATATATATATAGATATATATATATATAGATATATATATATATAGATATATATATATATAGATATATATATATATAGATATATATATATATAGATATATATATATATAGATATATATATATATAGATATATATATATATAGATATATATATATATAGATATATATATATATAGATATATATATATATAGATATATATATATATAGATATATATATATATA
This sequence comes from Aegilops sharonensis, assembly GCA_904067115.1. Classification (NCBI taxonomy): domain Eukaryota; kingdom Viridiplantae; phylum Streptophyta; class Magnoliopsida; order Poales; family Poaceae; genus Aegilops; species Aegilops sharonensis. The sequence continues at coordinate 28,916,212 of LR880971.1, forward strand.
GATATATATATATATAGATATATATATATATAGATATATATATATATAGATATATATATATATAGATATATATATATATAGATATATATATATATAGATATATATATATATAGATATATATATATATAGATATATATATATATAGATATATATATATATAGATATATATATATATAGATATATATATATATAGATATATATATATATAGATATATATATATATAGATATATATATATATAGATATATATATATATAGATATATATATATATAGATATATATATATATAGATATATATATATATAGATATATATATATATAGATATATATATATATAGATATATATATATATAGATATATATATATATAGATATATATATATATAGATATATATATATATAGATATATATATATATAGATATATATATATATAGATATATATATATATAGATATATATATATATAGATATATATATATATAGATATATATATATATAGATATATATATATATAGATATATATATATATAGATATATATATATATAGATATATATATATATAGATATATATATATATAGATATATATATATATAGATATATATATATATAGATATATATATATATAGATATATATATATATAGATATATATATATATAGATATATATATATATAGATATATATATATATAGATATATATATATATAGATATATATATATATAGATATATATATATATAGATATATATATATATAGATATATATATATATAGATATATATATATATAGATATATATATATATAGATATATATATATATAGATATATATATATATAGATATATATATATATAGATATATATATATATAGATATATATATATATAGATATATATATATATAGATATATATATATATAGATATATATATATATAGATATATATATATATAGATATATATATATATAGATATATATATATATAGATATATATATATATAGATATATATATATATAGATATATATATATATAGATATATATATATATAGATATATATATATATAGATATATATATATATAGATATATATATATATAGATATATATATATATAGATATATATATATATAGATATATATATATATAGATATATATATATATAGATATATATATATATAGATATATATATATATAGATATATATATATATAGGGAAAATCCATCCTACCACCTGGGGGTAGTTACTCCACAGTTCTCATATGCTATCTTATGGTAGGATATATCCTACTTTATCATTTTAAGTATGTTCATATATTATATATAAGATACTCCAAAGTGAGTTGCATGAAAAAATTTCAAGTTGGCCCATGCTTTTTATTATATTTGTGAAATACGTACATATTTGTACATAAAAGAGAGTATACTCAAAATATGATACATACTACAAAAAAATAGTATATATACTACCTAAACATTCTTATATACTACATACTACGCGTACATTCTCTCCGATATGATAGATACTACATACTACATATAAAACTCAAGTGGTGGTAACTACCACTGGTGGTAGATAAAATTTGTCATATATATATATATATGAAAACTTTTTTAGATGTATATATATGATGGTGATGATGTAATTTTGTCGATATATATACCCCCTCCCCGATAACTTCAACATGAGCGGTGGTCGATATACCCCCTCCCCGATAACATTTTATTCTATGTATATGTCACCGTTGTCGATATACCCCCTCTCCGATAACTTTGACAAGAGGGGGAGTCGATATACCCCCTCCCCGATAACATTTTTTTCTATGTATATGTCGTCATTGTCGATATACCCCCTCCCTAATAACTTCGACATGAGGAGAAGAACAAGGAGAAGAATAGGAGAGGAAGAAGAGGAGAAAAAAATAAGAAGAGGAAGAAGAAAAAAAAGAGGAGAAGAAGAAGGAATATAGGAAAACAAGAAAAAAAAACAATTTCTATTTTTTCTTCTTCTCTATTCCTTCTTATTCTCCTCTCTTTTTTTCTTCTTTTGTTTTCTTCTATACCTCTTCTTCTTCTCATCTATTTTTTCTTCTTCTAGCTCTTCTTATTTTTTATCGGGAACGAGGGTGTCGGGAACTAGGGTGTCGGAAACTAGGGTGTCGGAAACTAGGGTAGAGGGTGTCGGGTCGCCGAGGGGTCGAGGGTCGTCGAGGGGTCGAGGGTCTCCGAGGGGTCTTTGTTTGCCACTATTATTATATCCATCTCTCATGTTTGTATATTAATTGCCACGTTGTAATATTTGNCAAGTGGTGGTAACTACCACTGGTGGTAGATAAAATTTGTCATATATATATATATATGAAAACTTTTTTAGATGTATATATATGATGGTGATGATGTAATTTTGTCGATATATATACCCCCTCCCCGATAACTTCAACATGAGCGGTGGTCGATATACCCCCTCCCCGATAACATTTTATTCTATGTATATGTCACCGTTGTCGATATACCCCCTCTCCGATAACTTTGACAAGAGGGGGAGTCGATATACCCCCTCCCCGATAACATTTTTTTCTATGTATATGTCGTCATTGTCGATATACCCCCTCCCTAATAACTTCGACATGAGGAGAAGAACAAGGAGAAGAATAGGAGAGGAAGAAGAGGAGAAAAAAATAAGAAGAGGAAGAAGAAAAAAAAGAGGAGAAGAAGAAGGAATATAGGAAAACAAGAAAAAAAAACAATTTCTATTTTTTCTTCTTCTCTATTCCTTCTTATTCTCCTCTCTTTTTTTCTTCTTTTGTTTTCTTCTATACCTCTTCTTCTTCTCATCTATTTTTTCTTCTTCTAGCTCTTCTTATTTTTTATCGGGAACGAGGGTGTCGGGAACTAGGGTGTCGGAAACTAGGGTGTCGGAAACTAGGGTAGAGGGTGTCGGGTCGCCGAGGGGTCGAGGGTCGTCGAGGGGTCGAGGGTCTCCGAGGGGTCTTTGTTTGCCACTATTATTATATCCATCTCTCATGTTTGTATATTAATTGCCACGTTGTAATATTTGCAGAAACTATGGATCAACAAAGAGACTTCGAACAAGAAGAGATATTGGGGGACATAATCCGCGACGGACGTGATGTCATGTCGTTTCTCAACAACCTCTAAGAAGGTCTGGAAGGAGAGGAAGCACGCTATGGTGATCAAACAATGGAGGAGGAAAGTCATGATCATGATGGTGGCTCCGACGACCGTGATGACGGCTCCGGTGACCGAACAGAGTTGGGATCAGCTGTGCAAAGTCCGGCGAGGTATATATATATATATATATATATATATATATATATATATATATATATATATATATATGTTAAGCCTGTGCTAACTAGCTAATTGATGCATTAATTGTTTTGGTATGTACATATATTAACTCTTCTTTCTTCTTTTATAGCCATCCGGATCAAGCAAAACTTCAGTAAAGAAACGAGGCCCAAAGAATAAATTGCGCCCGGATGAAAGGTTCATGATCACAGAAATCACACGCGATGGCCAACCGATTAAACCCCTCCACACCAAGGAAGCATTTTCTGCTCAGTGCGGGGTTCTTGGTAGGGACATGGTCCCGATCAGCATCAAGCTATGGAATCAGCCTAAGAAGGAAGAGCTTCAAGTTTCTTTTGTCGAAGATAGACAGAAAGATGATCCTTGGAAAGCGCTGAAGGTAAATTTCACCCTACCGGAAGAGGAGGATCTGGAGAAGCCAGTTATAGAGCCATTGATCAAATCTCATGCTCTCAAGAAGAAGGCAGATCTATTCAGGAGGTGGAATGATGAGTTGAAAGCAACATATGTCGACCAAGAAAAGACTCCAGAATTAACCGGCCGATTTGAAAAGATAAGCGATCACTAGCCCGCATTTGTGGCCAACAAGACATCGGAGAGGAGTAAGAAGATGTCAGCGATTAACAAGACAAATGCTGCAAAGAAGGAGCATCACCATCGCACGGGGTTAGGTGGCTACCTCAAAGCCCGGCCGTTGTGGGACAAGGCTGAGCAGGACCTGATTGCTAAAGGGGTCGAACCAGAGACATTGCATCGGCCAGACCGTTCAAGGACTTTGTTCTTCGGGGTTGGTGGAACTTTGGACACTGAAACAGGGAAGTGCTGTTGGACGGACGAGCAACTTGCAACCCCCGTCACAAAGCTTCGGAAGGTAAGCAACGAAGTGCTGGAAGGGACGTTCGTTCCCGACAAAGAGAACGACGAGCTCACACAGGCCCTTGGGAATCTTGAGCACCCTGGACGAAAACGAGGCACGCATGGCACCGTTGTGTGGAAGGTTGGGTTTCCCGACGCATGTGGTTACAAAACCAAAGAGAGGAGGAGGAAAGTGGAGCAGAGCGACTTGCTGCAGCTTAAGGCAATGGTATGAAAGCTAAAGGAACAAGAAGATGTTGAGAACCAGCAGCTGCAAGATCCTGCCCAAGAAGCTACCCTAGAAGCTACCCCGCCATCTTAACGGAGAAGCAGCATGGCTTCCACCGAGCTCGTTCAGCAGCCTGACTTGACGGGTCCTAGCTACCACGTGGATTTTATCACGGATTCACACCAGTGCCACCTTATAGCACAATGGCTTCAGCTCAAAGTCGAGGCGGTTGTCGGCTCTGTGTTCCCTCCTTCACCCGGAGCAACTTTTCACTGCCGTCTGATTCCACAAGGCTATGCTGTTGTGATGGCGGACAAAATAACGGAGGGATTTGAGGAGCTCCAGCTTGACCACCCTGCAGGTTATGGGGACACTAAGCTGGGTCTTGCTCTGAAAACTTCGTGTCTATGGCGGAAGGAGCACATCAAGCTTCTGAACTTCACACCTCCTGCGAGTCATCTGGGCACTCCTCCTCTGGCGAGTGATCAGGGCACTCCGCCTCCTGCTCCGGCGCGTGAGGCCAGCATTACTCCGCTCCTTCTCCGCCTGTTCTGGTGCGTCCGACCAGCCCACCTCCTCCTTCGCCACCTCGTAAGCGACGGCGGAACACAGACCCGCCGCTTTGGCTGCTCCAGCGCATCGTAGTTGTTCGCCTCTGGCTGCTCCACATCTTAAGCAGCGAAAGAAGACAGTCGCAGCCGCTCCGGCTGCTCCAGCGTCTAGCAGTACAGCCAGAGGCGGGAGGCAATACAAATTCGGTCCATCGTCTCTCAAGCCTCTAGAGAAGTTACCATACGAGAGGAGCGATGAGGAAAACCAAAATATCTCTGAAGGCCAAGTGAATGACTTCTTTCAATCGGTACAAGCTAAGAAACATCCACCTCCGGCGGAGAAAATAGATCCGGTGAAAGTGAAGCGCACTTTGGATGCCCTGGAGCGACCATCACCGACTCCGCCGCAATCCAACTATGGCCGCGTTATTGAAAGGACATATAAGGCAGTGGAGCGGTCGGGAAGTACTTGCACTGATCAAAGGCTAGCAGAACGAAGAAAAGGGAAAAAATTCCCCAGCTCGGCGAACAAACGAAGCAATCGTGCCCCCTGCTCAATGAGCCTAGCGATATCGTCACTAATCTTCCGGGGATGCTGCCCGGTACCAATCCTAGAGATTACATGCCCGACGACGATGCACTTTTTGAAACAATGGAGGTGGACACATTAAGATTCCGGCATGGGAAGATCTCGTCAAACCTGGTACTCCTTTAACAATGATGATGTGAAGATTCCATGATTGGTACATGGACATCTACAGGAAGTCTAGGACAGATACTTTGACGCTGAGAGTAAAAGAGGAGCACAGCCTCGTTGGAATTGATATGTTGTCTGTTCCATATGAGGAGTTCTTCCAATTTTTCAATCAAAAGGCCCTCGATAAAACAATCATCACTTGCTACTGTCTGTAAGTACTACTTCTCTGTAATCACTTAAGTCTCTATATACAGCTCAGCTCTTTCATTGCATGTATATATAATTATCCTCACTATATTATGCAGATTGAATATCGCCAAATTGAAGAAAAGACAAGTAGGTGATATTGGGTTCATTAACAGAAATCTCATGGATGAATGCAATGTTAAACATGAGCCCAAAGATATCGAGGCAACTTGCTACGATCGTTACTTCGAAATCAAAACAAAGCTACAATACTCTTTCCTTACGAATACAAGTGAGTGTTACTGTCTTGTGCATCTTCGTTTTCCCTTATTACTCGAGGTTATAGTAATGTAATGGATGAGTTATGCATGCGTGCGCAGCTTCCACTTAATTCTTGTAGACATTAAGGTTGAGCAGGGACTAGTAACCGTGATAGACTCCAAACGAAAAAATCCGGAGGAGTATGCGACCATGACTAATATGCTCGAGAAGTAAGTTCAATCGATCATTATTGCACCATATCGGCAACTTTGTTCATTTCCTAATATCAAGTAATTGTTTTCTTTCTCTGGCAGGGTTTGGAAAAATGTCACCACACAAGCTACGGGACTGCCGGCGCGGCTGCGATTTAACCACCCGAAAGTAAGTACTAGCTACTAGCTAGTTCCGCGCATCTCCCATTGATTCTAGCTAGTTTCATCAATATTGTTTAGCATGCTTGCTTATCAGTTTGATTGACCTCTATTTCTTGTAAAGTGGTTGCGGCAGGAACCCGGGAGTGATTTTTGTGGATACTACATTTAAGAGTTCATCCGCCACACCACCTATGAGCGGGGCTACTCTAAAAAACAATATGAAGTGCGTAAGCAATAATATTCACAATTTTATTTTATTACCGTCATTTGTGTCAAGTTTCATTCATATATATGTATTGACCCCCTTCTTTAAATTAGATGTTTCAGATGCAGGATGAACTCCTACCACAAGATCGCATACGAGAAATTCAAGAAGAATTGGAGGGATTCTTTCTTAACCACGTCAGCGACAAACACGGAGAATACCATGTGGAAGTTGAGTTCAGATGTTAGGGGATTTTGTAACAGATCTTATATTGTATATATATATATGTAGCCAGTAGCGTCGGATAGATATTCAAAAACTTGTTGTTCGACCAATCTATCGGAGAAGGAGAGGTCGACAACTTCTCTCTCTGTCTATGTTCATAACGATCTTCTATACTTAAAGGTTTCCTTC
>LR880971.1:29019244-29033665 GCA_904067115.1 Aegilops sharonensis
GCGATGGCTCACACCAGGGGCGGCTGGCGGCGGCGATGGCGATGGCGACGGCGACGGCAATGGCCACGATGAGGACGACGGCGACGGCGGTGGCGGCGAGGGCGCCGGCACGCGGGGGCAGGCCGCGGGCAGGGGCTCGGGCGCGGGGCAGGGGCCGGCGCGGCGACGTCGTGCTTGAGGGCAGGGGCGGCGCAACATCGGGCGCGGGCGACGGCAATGAGGAGCAGGGGCGGCACGACGATAGGCGCGGGCGGCGGCGTGGTCGGGGGTAGGGCAGCGCGACGATGGGCGCGGGCGACGGCGTGGTCGGGGGCAGTGGCGGTGCGAAGACGGGTGCGGCCGACGGCGAAGGTGACGACGGGCACGGGCGACGGCGACGAGGAGCAGGGCGTCGGGGTAGAGGGCGGCGTCGGCGGCGGGGAGAATAAGAAACGGCTGAAAATTTGCAAAGTGTTGGCTTATATAGCCAGAGCATTGGTCCCGGTTCGTGGCACCAACGGGGACCAAAGGTTTCTTTTCAACAGCCCAAAGGGCGGGAAGTAGAGGCCTTTGGTCCCGGTTGGTGGCACCAATCGGGACTAAAGGGGGGCATCGGTCCCGGTTGGTGCCACGAACCGGGACCAATGATACCCTTTAGTCCCGGTTGGTGCCACGAACTGGGAACAATGCTACCCTTTAGTCCCGGTTGGTGCCACCAACCGGGACCAAAGGCCTCTGCTGCCCGCGTCAAAAGTATAGTCCCACCTTGCTAGTTGAGAGAGCTCGAGATTGGTTTATAAGCTTTGCTGCGCCCACCCTCTCGAGCTCCTCGCAACTGTAGCCTTTCGGGCCTAACCTGTCATTCTATGCATGTGGGCCTACTGGGCCTGCTGCGAGCCTGAATCCTGGCCATGATTGGGTTTCTAGTCGTATTCAGGCCGTGGTGGCCTAGTAGGTGGCACTTTTTTGCTTTATTTATTTTATTTTGTTTCTACTTACTGTTGCTATTTTTATTTATTTTATTAAAGTTTATTTATTTTACTTTATTAAAGTTTATTTTGTTTCTACTTATTTATGAAAGTTTATTTTGTTTTTACTTATTTATTTTATTTTGTTTCTATTTATTTATTTATTTATTTTGCTTTATTTATTTTGCTTTATTTATTTATTTTATGAAAATTATTTTATCTTTTAATGAATTGAACCGAATATGCCGTGATAATTTTAGTTGCATAAATTTTATATAATTTTAGTTTCAATAATACTAAAGGTTTATTAAAGCTTTTTGGTCGATCCCTGAAATTGAAAAGCATTTCAAATGAACTCTGAAAAGGTTTTATTTTGTTTCTACTTACTGTCGCTATTTTTATTTATTATTATAGTTTATTTATTTTACTTTATTAAAGTTTATTTTTTTTCTACTTATTTATTAAAGTTTATTTTGTTTCTACTTATTTATTTTATTTTGTTTCTACTTATTTATTTTCTTTTCCTTTTTGCTTTTTTTATTTATTTTATGAAAATTCTTTTTTGCTTTTAATGTTTTGAACAGAAAATACTTTGATAATTTTAGTTGCATAAATTTTATATAATTTTAGTGTCAATAATACTAGAGGTTTATAAAAGCTTTTTGGTTGATCCCTGAAATTGAAAAGCATTTCAAATGAACTCTGAAAAGGTTGAAAGTTGGCATGATATCATCATTTCACCCACATAGCATATGCTAAAAAGTTGAGAGGGTTACGACAAAACTGGATGCACTTCGTGGACAAAACAGACAATCTCTTCGGAAGTATCAGGGTTTTGCACGAAAACTCATCTCTTACAATGGGATTTCATTTGTTCAAATGTAACTGCATTTATCTTATACATCAAAGGCATCATCATAATAGTTGTTGATAGAAAGTCTTCACTTTTTCTTCGCTTGTGTTCTTTGCTTAATGCAAAGTAACCATGGATAATCTTCATCGTTTAACAGGGTGCTTGGGTCAGCCTTGACTTTGAATGGAGGAATTTCATGAAACTTTTCATAATCTTCAGACACGTCTGTCTTGCCCTCCAATACCATGATGTCTCTTTATCCTGAAAGAACTATGTGGCGCTTTGGCTTATCGTATGATGTATCCGCTTCCTTATCTTTTCTTTTTCTTGATTTGATAGACATGTTCTTTACATGAAAACATGCGCCACATCATTGGCCAGGACGAATGCACTACTACAAGAACTCCCCTATACCAACGTATGTCTAGCAACGATATAACATGATGCGTTGTTTTACCCGGGAAAAAAATATGATGCGTTGTTTCCCAGTTTCCCCACTTTAATGCTAACCTCCCCGTTCCCACACCTCCACCTCTTGTGCGTGAAGTGTTTTCCTATTATCCCCTCGTTTTGGCCTTCATCCTAAGCGAGAGACGCACCTACAGCCGCTAGGGTTCCAACCACCGCCGTCCTTCGCCCTTGACCGCCTCCCCTGTTCCGTCGGTACGTTCAAGAGCCTCTGCCAAGCCCTCCTCCCTCACCACTTTCTCAGCGTGTCGGGGACGCACTCGACGTTGTTGCCCATCCTCCTCACACTGGGGAACGCGTCGCCGCCGTTGTTTCATCGGCATGACCGGAGATGCAGACGCCGACGTTGTTCCTCCACATTCCACATAGCAAGGAACGACGCAAGCACCGACGCCCCCATCTTCCTCAACTGCAGTAATTCAGCAGGTCCTATTCTGCCTCCCCTGCATCTGTATTTGCATTCTGTAAAAGTAGTATTCGCCGCTGTCCTCGCCCATCCTTGTTTCTCCTTGCCGGCCGCATCTTACAAGTTACACCACCAATGGAACGCATCCTCATTGAGTCTCTTCCCTGCCTGCGCAGCTGCACATGCTGATTTCAAACCTACTAAGATTTCCTATGTTACGCGCATCACTGAAGGGAACCGTTTACTGACACATAAGTTTCTTGTTGAAATAAATGCGGGATTCTTCTACCCAAACGTTGAACAAGAGATGATTTCTACAGAGACAAGAAGTTCAGAACCTGTAAGGTATTTTGCTTAGTGTGTCCCTCTGCTCTCTCTTTCTCTCTCTCTCTCTTTCTCTCTCTCTCTCTCTCTCTCTCTCTGTATCTGTAAATATTGTGCTCATGTGTTTGTATGTCACGCAGGTTTGCTAAGGAAATGACCATAATTTCGTGATCAACCCAAAAGGCCTATTTTCTTCATACCTTGATGTCCCAGACAGAGTTGGGTAACCAATTCTTAGTTGTTACTTCATTATGGTTCTAATTCACTTACATTCAACCTTGATCTGTTTTGGGTTCCAGTTTAATTAAGAACATGTGTCATGATTTAACCAACTGAATTTCGAACATGAAAGTTGTTTGAGATTATACGTAATACTACTTTTAAGTGTCATAACAATCAGTTAAGTGTAAGACAAAAACCATGTAGAAAAGCAAGATCGACAACCTTTTTCACCAGGCTTATACCTGAACGGCTGATGCATGTGCATATGGTATGTAATTGTAGTAAGACGGGAACATGCCGATTGATGTTTCAAGTGATGACAATGCATAGGGACTGGAGGCGTGGTTCGAGGCGGCAGTTAACAATCATGCAATTTTCAGGAAGAATGATTGTGTACTTTTTTACTCAATACTCATTTCTTATGATGCATTAGGTTTTAATTTTCCTGCTGCTGTGTGTGTGATCAATCCTTACTAATTTTCTTGCCGCTTGTGGTCTGAGTCCTTATCTCTGCTCGGGGTGACGCTGCAAGATCGGACGGAAACCAGACCTTTTATGGTAGGTTCAGTCTCGTATGTTCTTTTACCCCGCAGCTAATCAATTATTATGTGATGTCCTCTCTTGTATACTAATTATGGCATGTTGTTGTCTATACTAATTAGATCATGCATTCCTTCAAGGTCAAGTCAGGGGCTCAGGGTAGACAGTTCATAGTTTTCTTGTTGATTCGCATTTCTGTTTGTTAGTTCAATATGCATGTCTTCTTTCTATGCATGCGTTGATAAATCCAGTTGTTCCAATCTGATGATGCTTTTTTTCGTGTTGTTGCTTCTGCAGGTTCTGAGTTTTTTTTCATGGATCAGAAAATTCTAATGTGTGACTTTGTAGTACTCAGGTAACAATGACGTTTTGTGTAATGTAGATTATTTAAAGATTTTTTATTTGATGGCACCAAGATTTCTCCTAATACACCATGGCAAGCATGGCTAATAAATCATCCCAAGAATGGGTAGTACAGGATTGATGTGACCCAAAGCTAATTAGTGCAGAGACCGTTGGAAAATGGAAATATTCAATTATGTATAGTTGGTATAATTGGTTACCTAGAATACTTATCATTTAGTCAGAATTCATCTCACTTTTACTATTAATATAATCTTGGATAATTTTTGGTAATAAATACAAGCTGATGGTTCACAATGAATGGCCACATCCAATTGGTCAAAGGTACTTGGTGTTTTAATACGCAGTTTTTTTATCTGAACGAGCCATGGGTATTCAGAACATGTGCATGACATTTAAGAGAGAAATAGATTGTCCTTAGTTGAAAAAGTAAGGGTGAAGACTCGAAGTCTTTGTGTTTGTACTTCATAGCATGGCAATGACCCTTTCGCTAGTGTGTAATTTGTTATTTCTTTACAGAGCGATGCTACTGAAGTTGCAAGTATCCGCACTTTCCAATTCTGCATTTTGGTCTTTTTAATAGAAATAGACTGGAACACTAGAACTATATAATGATAGTTCATATAGTTTTGGAATGATGCAAGATGCAAAAAAAAGTACACGGATATAGGTTGCATATTCTACAATATTGTTTAATAATTGTTGTAGATGTTTTTATAATCAGATTATTAATTATCCCACCCCTATGTACAAATCTAAGTCTTGGTAAAAAACATTTGTACAGTGCTCCTTTAAACTTTACTTCTCTATTAACCTGATTTTCTTTACTATAATTGCTCACCTCATATTGTTATTTTGTAGATTACCAAGATAAATTGAGGATGCGTGACTCAGATTTTGATTGCAAGGCTAAGAAGATTTTGATTCCGAGGCAAACAGTTGGGCTACAACAAGACAATTAGAATGAAATTTTTAGTATCAATGTTTCAAACATTATAGTTGATTGCAAGGTCAAGAATTGGCCTACTACTAGATAATTTCACCTCTTGTAATATGTGGACCATGTTCTTTGTAATACCACATATTTGATTTAATATATGAGACATGTTTATTTATTATATTGTGTCTCCTATGCACTATCGGCGTTGAACTAATAATTTTGGATGCAATATATGAAAATTCATTAGGTGTTCATGCTATCCAGGGAAGCTTCTAGAATCCTTTTGTGCAGGGTAACCACCAACGCATATGTAGTGTTGTTGGGCCCTAGCTTTATATGTTGCTACCTAACAACGCTTCTACATGACGTTTACCAACGCATGTATATACGTTGTTGTAGATCCTTCCAACGCCACCAACGGCAACACATACTAATTCGTTGGTGTACGTCTTAGCAACACATATATGGACATACGACAACGCATTGATGTGTTGCAAAAGGGGGGTTCCTGTTGTAGTGATGGCTCGTCTGTGTACCCCGGATTGTTCAGATCCACTGATGTCATTCTGTACTGTGGGTCTACCTGTACCCTACCTCCTGACAGATTGACCCATTTGCACTTAAACAAAGAGACCTTAATATCATATCCATAGTCAAGTTCCCATATGTCCACTATGTAACCATAATATGTGTCCTTTCCCCTCTTGGTTGCTGCATTAAAGCGGACACCACTGTTTTGGTTGGTGCTCTTTTGATCTCGGGCGATCGTGTAAAATGTATTCCCATTTATCTCGTACCCTTTGTAAGTCATTACAGTCGAAGATGGTTCCCTCGCCAACGAGTAAAGGTCATCAGAAACAGTTTTGTCACACCTGAGACGTGTTTGCAGCCAACTGCCGAAACTCTTGATGTGTTCACATGTAATCCAGTCGTCACACTGGTCCGGGTGTTTGGAGCGCAGAATGTTCTTGTGTTCATCGACATACGAGGTCACCAAGGTAGAATTCTGTAGAACCATGTAGTGTGCTTGAGGCCAAGAATGCACGTCCCTACATACTATTGAGTCCCCTCCTAGCATGTCTTTTCCACCCAGTCTCCCCTCATACCACGAGTGAGGGAGACCTATCTTCTTAAGGTCAGGAATGAAGTCAACACAAAACCCAATGACATCCTCTGTTTGATGGCCCATGGAGATGCTTCCTTCTGGCCTAGCGCGGTTACGGACATATTTCTTTAGGACTCCCATGAACCTCTCATAGGGGAACATATTGTGTAGAAATACAGGGCCCAGAATGACAATCTCGTCGACTAGATGAACTAGGACGTGCGTCATAATATTGAAGAAGGATGGTGGGAACACCAGCTCGAAACTGACAAGACATTGTGCCACGTCACTCCTTAACCTTGGTAGGATTTCTGGCTTGATCACCTTCTAAGAGATTGCATTGAGGAATGAACATAGCTTCACAATGGCTAATCAAACGTTTCTGATAGAAGCCCCTCAATGCAACCGGAAGCAGTTGCGTCATAATCACGTGGCAGTCATGAGACTTTAGGTTCTGGAACTTTTTCTCTGGCATATTTATTATTCCCTTTATATTCGACGAGTAGCCAGACAGGACCTTCATACAGAGCATGCATTCAAAGAAGATTTCCTTCTCTTCTTTGGTAAGAGCGTAGCTGGCAGGACCTTCATACTGCTATGGAGGCATGCCGTCTTTTTCGTGCAAATGTTGCAGGTCCTCCTGTGCCTCCGGTGTATCTTTTATCTTCCCATACACGCCCAAGAAGCCTAGAAGGTTCACGCAAAGGTTCTTCGTCACGTGCATCATGTCGATTGAAGAGTGGACCTCTAGGTCTTTCTAGTAGGGTAGGTCCCCAAATATAGATTTCTTCTTCCACATGGGTGCGTGTCCCTCGGCGTCATTCGGAACAGATAGTCCACCGGGACCCTTTTTGAAGATTACTTTTAAATCATTGACCATAGCAAGTACGTGATCACTCGTACGCATGGAGGGCTTCTTCCGGTGATCTGCCTCGCCTTTGAAGTGCTTGCCTTTCTTTTGACATTGATGGTTGGTCGGAAGGAATCGACGATGCCCCAGGTAAACATTCTTCCTGCATTTGTCCAGGTATATACTTTTGGTATCATCTAAATAGTGCGTGCATGCGTGGTATACCTTGTTTGTCTGTCCTGAAAGGTTACTGAGAGCAGGCCAATCATTGATGGTGACAAATAGCAATGCATGCAGGTCAAATTCCTTCAGTTTGTGCTCATCCCACGCACGTACGCCGTTTCCAATCCGCAGCTGTAAAAGTTCTTTGACTAATGGCCTTAGGTGCACATCAATGTCATTGCTGGCTTGCTTAGGGCCTTGGATGAGAACTGACATCATAATGAACTTACGCTTCATGCACAACCAGGAAGGTTATAGATACATAGAGTCACAGGCCAGGTGTTGTGATTGCTGCTCTGCTCCTCAAAAGGATTAATGCCATCCACGCTTAAACCAAACCATACGTTCCTTGCATCACCTGCAAACTCCTCCCAGTACTTTCTCTCGGTTTTTCTCCACTACGACCCGTCAGCGGGTGCTCTCAACTTACGGTCTTTCTTACGGTCATATCTGTGCCATCGCATCAACTTGGTATGCTCTTTGTTTCTGAACAGGCATTTCAACAGTGGTATTATAGGAGCATACCACATCACCTTGGTAGGAAACCTCTTCCGGGGGTGCTCGCCGTCAACATCACCAGGGTCATCTCGTCTGATCTTATATCGCAATGCACAGCATATCGGGCATGCGTTCAAATCCTCATACGCACCATGGTACAGGATACAGTCATTAGGGCATGCATGTATATTCTGCACCTCCAATCCTAGAGGGCATACAACCTTATTTGCTGCATACCTACTAATGGGCAATTCGTTATCCTTTGGAAGCTTCTTCTTCAATATTTTCAGTAGCTTCTCAAATCCTTTGTGAGGAACACCATTCTCTGCCTTCCATTGCAGCAATTCCATTACGGTACTGAGCTTTGTGTTGCCATCTTCATAATTGGGGTACAAACCTTTTTTGTGATCCTCTAGCATGCGATAGAACTTCACCTTCTCCTTTTCACTTTCACACTGTCTCCTTGCATCAACAATGACCCGACGAAGATCATCATCGGGCACATCGTCTGGTTCCTCTTGATCTTCAACAACTTCCCCCGTTGCAGCATCACTGCATTCAAGGGGCACATACTTGTCTTTGTCCTCTTCTTCTTTGATGTCTTCCATCATAACCCCTATTTCTCCATGCTTGGTCCAAACATTATAGTGTGGCATGAAACCCTTCTCAAGCAGGTGGATGTGAAGGGTTTTCCGGTTAGAGTAAGACTTCGTATTCTCACAGATAGGGCATGGACAACACATAAAACCATTCTACTTGTTTGCCTCAGCCACTTCGAGAAAATCATGCACGCCCTTAATGTACTCGAAGGTGTGTCTGTGACCATACATCCATTGTCGGTTCATCTGTGTGCATTATATAATTAAGTGTGTCAAAAACCATTACAGAACATCAAGAATAGATAATTAGGTGACCAAATTAATATAGGTTCATCATCACATTAAAACCAAAGTACATACATAGTTCTCGTTGAACAACATATAGCTCTCTAGAGCATCTAATTAATTAAACCATACATTGAAACTATGTAAAACATTTCAATGCGAAAACAAATGCGATCATAATCGCAACCAAGGTAACAATTGATCCAACGGCATAATGATACCAAGCCTTGGTATGAATGGCATATTTTTTAATCTTTCTAATCTTCAAGCGCATTGCATCCATCTTGATCTTGTGATCATCAACGACATCCGCAACATGCAACTCCAATATCATCTTCTACTCCTGAATTTATTTATTTTTTCCTTCATGAAATTGTTTTCTTCTTCAACTAAATTTAACCTCTCGATAATAGGGTCCGTTGGAATTTCCGGTTCACATACCTCCTAGATAAATAAAATGTATGTCACATTGGTCGGCATAATTGTCATAAAAAATAAATAAACGAAATGGTTGTAAAGATAATATATACCACATCCGAATCATAGACAGGACGAGGGCCGACGGGGGCGGATACCAAAACCATCGCACTAAATAATAAGAAGCAATAATAAAAGTAAGAAAATTATACAAGTATCTATCTAAACATACAAGTAAGAATTTTTTTTCCTTTTAAAAAGAAGATAAGAACAAGAAGCTCACCACGGTGGTGCCGGCGACGAGATCGGCGCGGGCGATCGACAGCGGTGAAGTCGGGGACGGGACGTGACGGACCGCTAAACCTAGACAAATATTGAGGAAAATGGAGCTTGGAGGTCGAGCTTGGAGAGGAGAAAGCTTAAGTAGTGTGGCTCGGGCATTCCATCGAACATCGAACACCTCATGTGCATAGGAGGTGATCTAGAGCACCACAAAACCCTCCCCTCAACGGCCAGAAAAAATAGAGAACTCCACTGCTCTGCTCCGGGGCGAGGGGTATATATAGGTATATCATTGGTCCCGGTTCGTGGCTGGAACCGGGACTAAAGGCAACCTTTGGTCTCGGTTCAAGCCACCAACCGGGACCAATGGTGGTGGGCCAGGAGCGAGGCCCATTGGTCCCGGTTCGTCCCACCAACCGGGACCAAAGGGGCCAGACGAACCGGGACCAATGCCCCCACGAGGCCCGGCAGGCCCCCTGGCCTCACGAACCGGGACCAATGCCCCCATGGGTCCCGGTTCCAGGGACTAATGGGCTTATCTGGCCTGAACGTAAGCCCTGTTTTCTACTAGTGATTTATAACCTAAACCCAATTTGATCCAATCGAATCGAGAATCTACCTTGATGATGGGATTAGTATTCCACCCAATCTAATATGCATGACGCGCAAACCCAACCTAGATTGGAGTCCCGGACCGGAAAAAAAATAAAAAAATAGATCTAGAAAAAGCAGATGGACGAACTCAAGGATATCATACTAGGATGAGGTCGTAGAGAGTGGCTGGGTTGACCTAGACGAACTCTGTGTCCCAGTTCTTGAGGTCCTCAGCTACGGCGGCGGCACTCACGGTGTCAGATGCAACGGAACAGGTGGATCCACCGGCGGCAGCACATGGCTTGGCATGGACGTGCTTGTTTCAGTACTCGATGACATTGGAGAGGATCTTGGTGTCGACATTGGGGATTGGGATATTGTTGTCGGCGCACTCATCCTCCATCAAGTGGCGGATGGTCTGTGACTCCTTGGTGACCGCCTCCTCGACCTTACATTCATCATCGCGTGAGGGTCTTCAGCATGATCATCTTGATCTTGCTAGCGTATCCCGTGGCCACCATCGCCTGTATCCGAGCTAGGGTTGGGGTGGAAGGGTTGGGGATAGAGGAAACCCTAGCGAGAAGGGGACACTCTAGTGGCGGCGGCGGAACAAGAAGATGCAAACTCTGTCGCGAGGTGGTTGGCTTGGGCTTCAGGGGTCCATCCGGGTGAGCTTATTTACTTAACAAGTAACTATCAACGGGACTTTGCCTCTGATAACATGTTTCATACATACACACGTAATACGACCTTTCCCACTTCTCTTGCAGGAATGTCAGAATCAACTGGACACTCCTTCAGTATATCATCTGAAGATCATCATCAAGTGTCTGAACTATATTTTTGGTGTCGTGCTAAAGGTGTCCATAGATTACTCAAGAAAGTAGTAGAGATATAAAAGACCTGGATTAGAGATAGTGGCTGGAATTTTTTAAGGCTCTTATAGGTTGAACTGTCATGCTATTTGGTTGAGCCACTTCTGCATTCGATTGACTGTGAACGTGGGACGGTAAAGAATTTAGAAGATGATGTACAAATGAAGTCTTTGATACAGGTCCTCCTCGGTCTTCCATACAAACCAGATATGGATGATTTGCCCTCAGCGAGTGTTGATCTTGATACTAAGTCGCTATAGGAACAGACTCAAGGAGATGTGTTGTAGGGTGAAACCCTAGAGGGGATCTTTTCACACATGGAGGGGGGGAAAGAGGAAGAACACACACGAACACAAGGAGGGAATCACTCAAACAAACGCAAATAACACATCCACTAGAGTAGCATACATGAGATCCACAAGCATACAAGAACAACTCAAGGAAAATAGCACTAGGGAAAAGTTCTTCCCACTCATAAGAGATGAGGCCTTGATGCTGATCTTCTCCAAGAGGAGGCCTTGATAATACACAAGGATTCTTCCCAAGGTGGGGGCTTGATCAAGAGGAGGTGATACAAGGAGCAAAGCTCTCTAATGTCTATCAAATACTTTGCTAACCTTCCCAATGAGCTAGGAGATGAGTCTATATAGGCCAGGGACGAATTGGGGTTAAAACAAGGGTACATGGGTCATTTAGCCCAAGATGCACGCATGCATTTTCGGTGGAGTCCGGGCACCCGGGGTAAATGGTTCTGGGCACCCGGACCGGTCAGAGGCAGGCGCACAGGAGGGGCCGGACACCCGAGGGTCGGCGGTCCGGGCACCCGGGGCAACTGCTGGCCCTAGGCAGTGCGGCCGGGTACCCCGGGCTGCCTGCTGTCACACCGGCGGGGAAGGGCCGGGCACCCGGGGTTGCCAGGCCGACTGTAGTGGGGCGGACACCCGGGGCCAGTTGGCCGGGCACCCGGGGTGGCTAAGGCCGGTTTCCAGCCGGCGGCCGGGCACCTGGGGGTAGAGGGCCCGGGCACCCCGAGTGTCCAGGAACTCCACGTCCTCCTTCGCGTTTCTTTCTTCTCCTCCCCGTATGCTTGGGTCTACCTCCTAGCTTCTCATGGGATTCTTCTTTGTACCTAAGAATGCACAACATTTCTCTTTGAGGTAGAACCTAATTCTCATGTGAATACGAACGGAAATCGAACATGAAAGAATTGACCTTGTTCTCGATGGTGCATGCACGTGCTCTTGTCATTGGTCCTGTAGGTGCTTGTGGTGGTGATGGGGTGTCCATGTGGATGGACATGGGATGCTCTGTATCAAGATAATGGCCTGACTATTTTCATGCTTGCACTTCTTTTGTTTATATTGAGTCACCTAATGTATCCCAACTCGAAATACAAGATTAAGGAAACTATGACCTTCCTGAGTTACGTAATGGAGTATATACAAAAAAAGGTTGGTGTGGCTTGTCTATGATCAACTATAATGACTACTATTGGTAAGTACAAAACAATTATTCATCCTGAAAGAAATAATCTAAGAATGGGACTTGTGTTGGCAGTTTGTCTATGCATATTGGTGGTACGTATTTCTTTCTACCTCTTTCGTTAATGTTTTAGCATTTCCCCCTTCAAAAATATGCTAGTTGTCGGGCAAGCATCCCAAGTGTATCTATGCTAATTCAAATTATTTAGTAAACATGTGCAATAAGCTATAGAAAACACTATAACTTTGGGATCAATTTGCACAAGCATGATTTCTGGCTTTCAATAATAGCAACTAGCCATCAGATCTTTGCATTCTACTGCATGTCCTAATAATTCTATCCCATTCTAGGTCATTCACCTAGACTTCTTCGATAACAAATAAATTCCTCCAGCAATCCTTGTATACTTTATATTACAAACTTATATTTCAAACAGATGAATAGGGACGATTTGAGTTCCTTCACATTCAAGATACTGCTTACGCAAATTGTAATCAGTAGCTAGCAAAGGTTGCATCAGTTGGCACTAATACAACATGTCTAGAAGTTTATTCAAGTGGGAATAGATAATGTTGCCGAATGTTCCAAGGAGCGTAAGGGGAAAATGTTGCATGATATGTAATGAATGGGTGCTCAAACGAAGAGATTGGTAAAGACAGCCACCTACAAACAAGAACAAGGCCACCCAGTACTGATTACCTCAGGCGCCAAAGATGCACCACCATTTATTTTTGCATTTTGTGAAGTGAGCTAGTGACTAACTACATTACTCGTAGTTAGCCCTGACTTGCTCTACCTTGCCTGTAAAAGTGATAATATGTACAACGGAACAGCATAAGCGGCTGTTGCACCAACCAAAGTGGGTGCCCGATGTCTACTACACAACCTTCTTATTGTAGACTCGTGTTGAGCCTCCAAGCGCAGAGTTTTGTAGGACAGTAGCAAATTTCCCTCAAGTGGATGTCCTAAGGTTTATCAATCCGTGGGAGGCGTATGATGAAGATGGTCTCTCGAACTACCTTGCAACCAAATAACAAAGAGTCTCTTGAGTCCCCAACACACCCAATACAATGGTAAATTGTATAGGTGCACTAGTTCGGCAAAGAGATGGTGATACAAGTGTAATATGGATGGTAGATATAGGTTATTGTAATCTAAAAAATATAAAACAGCAAGGTAACTACTAATAAAAGTGAGTAAAAAAGGTATGGCAGTGCTTGGAAACAAGGCCTAGGGTTCATACTTTCACTAGTGCAATTTCTCTAAACAATGATAATATAATTGGATCACATAAATCCCTCAGCATGCAACAAAGGGTCATTCCGAAGTTCCTATCGCAAAGAACATAAAATGAAATTGCTTGTAGGGTACGAAACCACCTCAAAGTTATTCTTTCCCATTAATCCATTGGACTATTCCTTTAAGTGTCACAAACAACCCTAGAGTTTGTAGTAAAATAGCACCACATGACACACATCAATCAACCCTAATGTCACCTACATACTCCAATGTCACCACAAGTATCCGTGGTCAATTATACAATATGCATCAAACAATCTCAGATTCATAATATTCAATCCAACAAAAAGAACTTCATGAGCATCCCGAGATTTCTAACGGAGAAAGGAATATGAAAACGTGCATCAAACCCTATGCATAGATTACCCCAATGTCACCACAGGAATCCGCAAATTGATAACCAAAACATACATCAAGTGAATCAACAGAACATCCCATTGTCACCACGGATATCCCATCGCAAGACATACATCAAGTGCTCTCACATCAAAAGATTCAATCCGACATAACAAAACCTCAAAAGAAAAGACTCAATTCATCATTAGGAGATAGAGAGGGAGAAACAACATATGATCCAACTATAGTAACGAAGCTCGCGGTACATCAAGATCGTGCCAAATCAAGAACACAAGATATATATATATATATATATATATATATATATATATATATATATATATATATATAGAGAGAGAGAGAGAGAGAGAGAGAGATCAAACACATAGCTACTGGTACATACCCTCAGCCCCGAGGATGAACTACTCCCTCCTCGTCATGGAGAGTGTCAGGATGATGAAGATGGTCTCCGGTGAGGGTTCCCCCCACCGGCAGGGT
This sequence comes from Aegilops sharonensis, assembly GCA_904067115.1. Lineage (NCBI taxonomy): Eukaryota > Viridiplantae > Streptophyta > Magnoliopsida > Poales > Poaceae > Aegilops > Aegilops sharonensis. The sequence continues at coordinate 29,033,650 of LR880971.1, forward strand.
GCCGGAACAGGGTCCC
>LR880971.1:29051354-29088712 GCA_904067115.1 Aegilops sharonensis
CCCCCCCCCCTTTAAAAAAAACAAAAACCACAGCCATAGAAATGCTGACGCGTGGATGCCTATTGGTCCCGGTTGGTGCCACCAACCGGGACCAAAGGCCCTCCTACCTGGGCTCAGCGGACAGGCCACGTGGAGGCCCATCTGTCCCGGTTCTGGATTGAATCGGGACTAAAGGGTCAGGGCATTAGTACCGACCCTTTAGTCCCGGTTCATGAACCGGGATTAAAGGCCCTCACCAACCGGGACTATAGGCCCTTTTTCTACTAGTGATGGCAGCCTCAGGGAGAAGAAATATTACAGATTAGATATTTATTTAGGAATCAATGAAGAACAAGAAGGTTCACCTCTTCCCCTGCCTTATCCTCTGGAAGCAAACTGGGAATGCGTTGCTCCCTGTAGGGTTCAGCAAGGAAGTCTACAAATAACCCCAGCAGGACTCGCTGAGATATGAGAACAAGCCAAGCAGGACTTGCTGAGATATGAGAACAAGCCAAACTTACCACCGAGCCCTTTCCAGCCGCGGAGACGAGCCGATCCGCCTCCCTGGCAGGCATCCGCGCCTCTCCTCCTTCTCCGGCCGGCGACGTCCGGTTGAGCTCCTCCTTCCGCGGCTTCCTCGCGACGAGGGCTCGCCTCCTCCCGAGGCTTCCTCGTGAGCTGGGGTGGATAAGGACCTCAGGAGACGGTGGATCTCGCCGAAAGAACCGACAGAGCTTTTGGGGCTTTGGGGGGAGTAAGGACCGGAGGAGGGTGATGGCGCGGCGGCTGTATTGACGACGGAGGCGAGCCAATCCGCCTCCCTGGCAGGCATCCGCGCCTGTCCTCCTTCTCCGGCCGGCGACGCCCGGTTGAGCTCCTCCTTCCATGGCTTCCTCGCGACGAGCGCTCGCCTCCTGGCTGCGGGGGGAGGAAGGACCGGAGGAGGGTGGTCGCGCGGCGGCTGTATTGACGAGGAAGGGAGGAGCGGGGAGGAGAGAGGGTTATGGGCACCCACACCGCACGCTCCCGCTGCCGTAGACAAGACGCAGGAGTCCGGCAGAGCACGACGCAGGAAGACGTGTGCAGCCGACGTGCGGGGCCAGAAGCAGAGCCGGCCCACCTGTCATTGCGACAGACCAAAGGCGGGTGCAGAAAGCCGGGTTCAAACGCATCGGCTCACCCTTCCGCAGTCCCCACAACGCACGATGCGCGTAGCGCATAGGAAACGCCTCGCCAAAAGCTGTTGACCAGATAAAACTAACCCACACCGCGAGACATGCCGCTAGCGCAGCTGACGCGCGGGACCAGAGGCAGCACTGGCCCACCCGTCATCGCTGCAGCACAGGCGCAGGTGCAGAAAACGGGTGCATATGCGGCCACCGACCCCTCCGTGACGCACGATCCGGGAAAGAGCGAGGAGCAGACCCGCGCAGCGCCCACGACGTGTGTGACGCGCGCACGCGGCGCGGCAGGAGAGGCTGCCCCGCGCACCCAAAAAATTGGCACCCAGCCAATTGGATCCAGCCCGAGCCCCACATGTCATCTCCCGTTCAAGATCTACCGTCCGGTGAAAACGCAGACAACAATCTACAGCGAACATCCAACGGACAGGAGTGAGAAAAAGACCACGTTGACCAAAATCAAACGGCTAACGAAGCTTGCCATCGAGGGAGCTTTCTCGGAGCGAGTTGGCTAGCTTCTGTTTTGTTTTAAATATGGGCAATAGAAGTTGCTGCAACTAGCCTGGCTCAAAACGGTTTTAATATTGGAAAGGAACCAGATAGCAGTTCGGCATATACTTGCTACTACGGACTATTTTCGTATTTTATCTACGTATTCTTTCTATGCGTAAACCATTTTGCTACAAATCAAGCAAATTAACAAAACTTACAAAAAATTAAGTAGTTTATCAATCCATATGGCGCGGTGTGCCGCCGCGCACTACACGCTAGTGGGCTCTAATGGACTTTGGCTTGATAGACCTACCCAAAATAACAAATGTTCATTTTTCTCATCCATTTTTCTTCCCTTGTTCTAAGAAAAATACATTTCCTTCCCTTTTCATGGCTATATTTTTATTTACTTTCCCTATGCCTCCTCCATATTTTTTTGAACACAGTACAAACGCAAGCGCTCATATATACGCGCATACACTCACCCCCATGAACGCACACACGCGCACCCTACCCTTATGAGCACCTCTGAGAGACTGAGCCGGCATATCATCTTAGAGATTTTACGAAGTCACCGTAGGCGTCTCACAGTCGACGGGAACGTCTCCTCCCACCGAACGCGTATCACTGAAAATCCTGAAATAAATCCAAGATAAATGCGGGCACCACCCTGATGGGCTGGGGATATCACTCTCCACCTAACCATCTCAACCACAGGTTGGTTCGCTCCTCCACATTTTTAATTATTTCGTATCATATATTTTTTTGCATATTTTTTTATTTTTATGTATTTCCATTTTGGAATTTTCACCATAAACAAATGTGTGGTACTACCTATTTAAAAATGGAGACAAACTTGGCATCTAATGGAAATTCTGTTTCAAAATTGTTATTTTATTAATTTCAAAAAATATGTTTCATGGAATAGTTTACTCATTTATATATAATATCTTTAATCTGATGAAATAATCTTTTGCAACCATACTGATACATATTAACAAATTCCATAGACAATGAATATATCTTAAGAAATACTATTATCTTTTTTATTTTGCATTAATTCTAAAGATAGAGAATACTTTTCACTAACAGATACTTTCTTCTCAGTATTATTTTTTTATTAATGTGAGAAAAAAATAGGGTTGTATGAACTTTTTGTTGTCTGATGAATAACGAAGCACTCTCACCGGCGCAGCATGGCGCAGGGGGCGGCGGCGGCGACGGAGATATTTTCGATGAGAACTGCAATTGCGAGTCTCGCTGTGGGTGTGTGCGGGCTCTATTGGACCTCGATGCGCTTCTTGGAATTTTGGTCTCTTTGTCTGTGGGCCTTCATGACTTTGTTTGTATCCCGTCTCTTCCTTTTTTTTTCTTGTCCAATAGCTTAGGGCTTGCCTCAAAAAAAGTAGCTTAGGGCAACTCCAGCACGGATCATCTATTGGCACATAAAATATCCACATAATATAAAATAGTACTTTTATATAACTTGTGCGCAAGTTTTCAATATATTCTAATTTTAACATAAAATAAAAATGTTTTTATAATTTATTTATATTTCATAGTAGTATAATACTATTTTCGTTTTCAGTTTTTGTTCTTTAATTTAGGCTTAAACCATTCTCAAATTCATTTTTCCTTATAAATAAAATACTTCTACTTTTATTTTGTACATGTTTAATTTTTTTTGTGCGGGACATCTCCCCATGGTACCTCAGCAGCACAACACCGCATCATACAGCAATGAAACATGTGGAATTTCCGGTTTCAACTTTTGAAATCTACTCCCTCCGTCCGTAAATACTTGTCACAGAAATGAATGTATCTAGACATGTTTTTAGTTCTACATACATCCATTTCAATCCATTCCCACGGTAAGTAATTTGGGACGGAGGGAGTACCAACCAACTTTGGCTTCTGCCACAATGGGAAAGCATATGATAGAGATCAGAACAGCAATGCATGGTTTGGAGCCCACAGTATCAAATTTCCGTCGATTTAAGGATTGCTAACAGAGCAGCAACCAAATTCCCAGCCAAAAGCTCCATCGCCACGATTCCTACTACTCCTCGCCTATATATCAGAACAGAACACCATTGATAATATGCAAAAATTAATTTGCCGGTGAGGCCTGCCTGATGGTCATCGCAACGGTGAAACACAGGGATTCCGAAATTTAGAAAAGGCACCGGAGATGATTTCCAGGCAGAGAAAGAGATGGGGATTAGTACCTGCAGGCTGAGAAAGAGATGGGGCTGGATTAGTACCTGCAGGCTGCTTATGAGCAAGTGACAATCTCGATTTCAATTTGATAAAACCCACTAAAAAGATATAAACAACAGCTGATATCATTAAAAAACAATCTCACAACAGTGTGTGTATGATTTTGCAGTAGGCACTAAAAATACCAACAGCAGCCATTGTCCTAAAAGGATTCAGGCAGTATGCATCTTAGGCATTACAGTACATCTCAAAGAAAGAAAGAAAAAATCAAAAGCTGTGTCGAAATAGCTGTTACTCTCTACTACCAAGGAGGCTAGAATCTAAATAAAAGCAACTTCTACATAATTTCACTTTGTCCATCAGTAACTTCTACAGAATGTGTCATAATTTTTTTTGTACGGGTTACACCAAATTAAGAAATCAAGAAATATGCATGGTATTTCAAGGATCAGCGAACCTCACTACCATTTCAGTAGGCTGGAGCTTGGGTTCAAATCGCGACACCACCAATTAAAATTTAGGTGAAAGTAAGGTCATGGAACTTCACTAAATTATGAGTATTTAAATTAAGGCACTCTCCAAGTTCATGTACCCAGGTCTACATCTAAGCAAGATGATGCAAATAGAAAACTATGATCTTCAAATATGCTGTGACTGTTACCTACACAGCGACTTCACTGTTGCAGCAATGAAAACGGTAATTTTCTTTGTATATGTTCTCCCGATCAACCTGTATGGAAACAACAGAAAATACCAGAGGCAACGACAAGGAAAGCTGTTACCTGATCAAGAACAGCGGCAATCTGACAACCAAAGCACAAGAACGCCAATACAAGGAAGCACTTTGAAAGAATCTGTAAACAAGATGACAAGCAGAAAACAGAACATAGAACAGAGGCAAAATATAACCATGCCAATACAAATTTTCCACATGATATTGTTTCCAGTAGTTTGCAAACTCTTGGATGGAACTCTCTGCAATTCTGCAGCTATGAACAGCCAACTGCAAGCCGTGAAATTAATTAATCGCATCAAGCAATGTGAAAAGGAGAAGCAAGTGCAGATTTTCACTAAAGGAAATCAACCAATGACCAGAAGAAGCAAATCTAGATCACGTTAAAATAGATGGATTTCTTACTAACAAAATGATAAATCCACCAGGTAGAAAGAGGAGCAGTTCTCCAAAAATATATTCAAAGAGTAAGCTGAGTTTGAGGCTACATGCCTTTCTTAGTAGAAGGAGAGCATGAGCTCACTGCCCATGTCCACATATCTGAAGATGGCCCATCACTGAACACTGATACTTCCCAAATCACTCTTAAAATCTGAACATGGGAAAAAATGGAACTGACAATACATAATTCGTTCAACCATGATTTGGAAAAATGTAATTAGATGAGATCATTCAGCCATGTCATTCAGGCTGGCAAAGAGTTCGGCTTCTAACAGGTACAGGCACGCACTTTGTTTTTGTCAGACGCCGCTCCGGCTCACCCACCGCTGAGGGGGCGACCAAGACAAACATGAACTACTGCCCTCCATGCTCAGACCCCAACCACCACGCTTGGCTTCTTCCCACACTGCGACCACCACCACCTCCTCACCATGCTCTCCCAATTCCATGGTGACATCGCATGACGGAAGGTGCCAACTCGTCCTGCAATACCTGATGCGTCTGTCATCAACTTCGGCACCAGATGGAGTCATGGAACTAATCACCAATAGCAGTAGGGTGCTGGCCAGGGTCGATCACCATGTGTTTATGGTCTCCAACTCCGCGGCGGCAAGGTTGTCGGCAGTGACCCTCGTTGTGCCCAGGATGTGGTGGCGCATCGGACCGACACCCGGTGGAGGAGGCAAGGAATCTGGCCAGTTACCGGATGTTCAATGACACCAGGAGGGAGAGAGCCCTCGAGTCATTCAAGATCCACTGCTAGCTCTATTTCTATGAGTGGATTTCTGGATGTAAATCAGTGTGGAGAAAGAACTGAATTCATATGTCAGATACTAGACGTGGATAATCTTTTCTTTTGCAACATGTGGATACTTAAATCATTGTAGCTGGAAGTTAGAAACTACTCGTATATAAGCATAAACAGTTGTGGTACAATACAATGCTGGTTTCTGGAAGGGCTCACCTCATACTAACCAGACAGAGGGACAGGTCTGCGCCGAAAGAAATGTGTAGCCAAAACACAAAACTGAATTTATATAAAACTGAATCATGCGGGCCTAGTGTATAATCCTAAATTCAGTTTGTGTTTCTAGGAACAGTGGTCATTGCAATGTAAACCTGAGAAACACACCACTCGCCTTAATCATATATATACATATTTGACCCGACGCATCAATCGAAACACCCACTTCTTCAGTCAATAATGAATGTTCAATAGTCAGAACTGAACATTAGAAACCTCAAACCACTTGCAGCGTCCATCGTTTCAAAGTAAGGAAAACATACTCATGCTTACTTATGGTAATTCAGCATCACCATATTAGGATTCAGTGAAGATTTCCGCAATAAAAAAAGGATTCAGTGAAGCAGAAAAGTTACATCTGACTAATTAGGTACGTTTTTCTTTACCTTGAGAGACAGTTAGCTCAGCTGGATCTTCTGAGCAAACATAAGCCTAATCCCAGTGGAAAAAAATCAAGCTATCTTAACCATTAATTTTGCTCCAGTAAAACTCTTTAAAGAAAACTAGATCAATCTGAACAGCAGGATGATTTTTTCCTAGTGGCAACGGGCTTAGATATATCCATCCTATCTGAACCTAACATCCAATCCATCTGTCCCCATACAAATATAAAGCAGAGATCAACACAAGCATGTACACTTTGCTAAGTGTTTCATTTTCCCCCCTCTTGCGCCTGTTAAGTTCTTCTCTATTTTGATCATGACGTTCAAGAAAAGAGAGTCAACGTACCTCAGTTCAAGTCACTAAGCAGGAAAAAATAACAGCGGCAGCCCAGATCTGCTGATGCTCTGCAGAGTGCAGACACAACAGGACAGAGGCGCACTGTATCCGACGGCCAATAGAATGGTTTGGAGTCACCGCACAGATGATCACTTCCTAAACTAGACCACACAGATGATCACTTCCTAAACTAGACCACGCAGATAAAGTTTGGCATGAAAGTAGATCATACTGATACATTTCGGTGGAAACTGACACAGCATTGCTCTTTTGCTTTCTGGTTTCATGGTGCTGGTTTCATCATAAGATTGGTCGACCCACACATCCAATTTCTATGATCTTCAATGGAAGTCGGAATCACATATATAGCCATGGCCTTCTCATTTACAGGGATCTTCTCTAAGGAATGACAACATCAACAAATAGGGGTTCAGGAATCAAATTATCAGTTTCATAGGGAGTTAGCATTTAGCAACAGGCGTACTACAGAAAACAACCAACATCATCTTAGGAAAAGAACATCGAAACAGGAAGTACTAATAGCTTACATGCAAGGTGATAACTTTGTTGCACCATACATTGTAATCAATTTCAATAGCCCCCTTCTGTTCATGTAAATCTGAAATTAGTTGACACTTCCCCTTTGCAAGCTGTTGCATAGTCCTCAGCAAGGAGTGGTGCAGCTTCCTTGTGAGGGCATATGAACTTCTCCACAAATATCTTCTCACTCAGCATGACTATGCTAAAGTAGTCCCGGTACTGACCTAACAATCCATTTGCCTCAAGGAACTTGATAACATAGTACCTGGGTCTGAGACGGCCCTCCATGCTGTAAGAGAGCAACGCCGCACGATGAGCAATGTACGCCGGTTCCAACCCCACCTCAGAGACCAGGAACTCAGAACTGAGCTTCAGAGATTCCTTTGACTTCCTCAGCAAACTAGGATGCCTGCGCAGAACAATGCTTGCTTGGGCATCAGACCACCCGAACGTATTCTTCAAGTAGTCCAATCTGGCGGCGATCTTCTCCTCGGTGAGAAACGCGACAGCCTGCAGCGCGTGCCTGAACATCCCAGCGCCACGGGGCACACCTAATCTTTCAGCACATGCCACCATCGCACGGACGCGCTCCGGGTTGGTGGTCAGCATCCTCGGCACAGGGACACACAGCTTGGCAATATCACAATCACCTAGCCCGCACTCCCTCAGGAACACAACATTGAGCTTGACAACCTTGTCGAGGTCCGATGACAGAAGGTGGGATCCTCCCCGCTTGAGCACCCGGAGGAAGTTGTGGAAGGAGCCGAAGAGGGGCAGGTAGTAGTGCATCTTGGAGACTATGGATCTACGGCGGAAGCAGTCGGGGGTGAAGGAGACGAGGTGGGCGATGTCAGGACTCGATAGACCTAGGCCAGTGAGCCCGACGACCTTAGGAGCCAGGTTTTGGTCCACTTTAGCGCGGAGGAAGAGCGGATCTTTGGCGACGACGGCGGCGGCGTCGGCGCCGGAGAGGCCGATGCCGGCGAGGAAGGCGAGGACGGCGTCGGGTTTGGCGGGGGACTTGAGGTGGGAGAGCTTCATGGAGGCCTTGAGGGCTTGGGGACGGGTGAGGCCGCAGGTGTCGACGAGGTACTCCTCGACGGCGAATCCACCGGGGTTCAGAGAAATGGGGGATGCTGCTGCGGAGAGGAGGCGGTGAAGATAGGAGGAGGAGGAGAGGAGACGGGAAACGACGTACTCTCGAACCCGGAGCATGGCGCGGCCGGCGGGAAAGCGGCGGCGGCCGGTGCCGGCGGCGACAGAGATATTTCCGGTGGATTGCAATTGCTCAGTAGTTGGTCTGGTCCGTAGTAGTGAGTGACCTAGCCAATATGGGCTGCGTGGGCCGGAGGAGGTTTGATGGGCTGCGCGGGCAATCTTCCCTGATACAACAACATTAACATTAACATGATCATTTTTTAGCACTATGAGATGTATCACAAGTGGAAAACAATTCTACAAACGGGGCAATTTTACAAGTAAAAAAAAATAGAAATAGCATATACGTTTTATTTGACATACGTATGAACTTTATTAACATATATGATTGTTTTTTTATAGAGGGGGTAACATATTTTTAGAAAAACTTTTGTTGGACAAAATATGTGTTCAATGCTTTATTATACGGCTTAGTTTTCATTGTCATAGTATCCCTTTCTTTTAATAAACGTGATGGAAACCATATACTCCTCAAAACGACTACCCAGTAGGCTCCCCCAAACCTTGCCCATATATCCAGACTTCCCCAAATCCAGCACATATGTCAGGGTGAAAATGGGACTGTCCCCTGGACATGCGGCCCCCACCCCAACCCACAAAATCCCCCTCCCTCTTGCTCCTCTCCTCCTCTGTTCCTTACATTGCCCGCACCTGACACCATCCGCCGGCCATCCGGAGCACCAACCCTACCACAGTGCTTGACATTGGAGCCAGAGGATGCTTTGGTGTCTCCTCCATCGGAATGCCCCGAGTCCTCAAGTGCCTCGAGCTTGACTGGCAGCATAGATACAGTGACCCTGACAGCCAGCTGGACTCCTTACATGATGATCCTCCTCCCCATCTCAAGAAACTCTATCTGCTACAATGGGAGTTCACAAGATAGAGTTCGGAAATGTATGTATGCATGCATCTATACTTTTGGACATGTTTACTTTTGGAGCGCATGCTGATTAAGCTGAACTTGATGCGACTTGATTTTTTTATATTTAATGAACGTTTTTTAATGCATGATCCTTTTTTGAACCAGTAAACATTTTATGAATCAATAAACTTTTTTGCAAGTCACAAACAGTTTTTAAATTTCTAGGATATTTTTCAATTCATGAACACTTTTTGAATTGGAGAAATTTTGTTCAACTTCATTAACATTTTTAATATACAAACTATTTAAAAAAAATCAGGAACCTTTTTTATTTCTCGAACATTTGTTTTCAAAATTGTGAACATCTTTTGAATATGCGTACATTTTTAAAAAATTCTAACATTTTCTGAATGCACAAACATTTTATTTCAATATTCACATTTCTTTTAATTTTCATAACTTTTTTGAAGTCCCAATTTATAAAAAGTAGAAAAAATACAAAAAAAGGAAATTATTATAAAAAATCATGTCACTCGGACATGGGCCGGCCCAAATAGGCATGCTGTGTCTTATCCTGGCGTGCAGAGCGCAGTATAGAAGGTTTCTACTACATGGGTCGGCCCAGGCAGGGATTTCCCTCTGTGAAATATTTTTTTATCACTTATAGATGACATCAGTGAGTAATATTTTGCAAATAAGGGGCAATTTCAACATACCGCCAGAAGCAATATCCGCTTTGTTATTAGGTACAGATTTCCATGTTTAGGCTTAAACATCAAACTTCTTTCAGCACTATTTTTTTTTTCTAGGATACACATCGTCAATTAAGAGAGGAAAGGGCAAAGTGCCCGTCCACGGGGTTTTACATCGTGCACGACAGTGCAAGCACTGCCATTTGTTAAGTACTTGTAAGTCTAAATTCCATAAAGTCAACAAGATTCGATCTACGTTTCTTCATCAGCGGCGGTTGCTGGTTTAGTGCACTGATCCTATCGGGGTTTAGCACAGCGACTTTCCGGCTGTCTACTACAACAAATTATCCCGACTCTGGCGAGGAAGGGGCGATGACGGCGGCTCATCTTCGACTCGCTTTAGTGCTTGTAGTCGTCGCTAGATGGTCTACGGATCTAGATGTAATTTTTATTATTTCTAGTGTTCATTGTGCTGCCATGATTGAAGATGAATAGATCGAAAGTTTTCTCGAAAAAATAAGTCAACAAGATGTGCCAGGTGTGCTTGAAATACATGGGTCTAAACGGGTTTACACACCATCTACGGCTCAGCCGTAACGGTCATATGTGTCTGATTGGGCTACAGCGAATAAGTTCTTTAAAGTGCATGAGTCAACACATCAAAACATGTCGCAAATTAAGGTTAGTTTTTTATTGATTAAGTGCTGAACTTATTTTGTAATATTGCACTAAAATTATTTAACAAATTAGGAATATGCTGAAAAATACTTCCCAGATTAGTAATAATTTTTTTGACATACCAAATTACAAATAAGTTGGCTACCTGAAAATTGCACTCGCTGTTTAGTCAAACAAAGTACTACCATCAAACCCATTAACAGTCGCGGCATGGGCGCCTGCTCGCGAGTGCCACGTCCGCAGGTTTTACTGTCGCGTTTTACCGTGTCGAGGGAGGACAGAAACAAAACACTCGCACCCCTCGCTCGCAGCCTTCGTTCTCTCCTCCCAGCTAGGGTTCCGTTTGTTGTCGCCGCCGCCGCCACCCTCACCGGCGCTCGTGCTTCATCTCCGGTCCCGAGCTCCACCTATCATCCAGCGTCATCTCCCCCGATCTTCTCGATTTGAATCTCAGGATCTCTCTGTCTTGCGGGGCCAGGCCTCCCGTCCACACCATGACGCTGCCGGCATAGAGGCCCGATCTCGGGCAGCAGCCACGGTGTTGGGAGGTGCGCCAACGAGGTCTCTAGGGACGCAGTTCGCGGGCGACGATGACGTGAGGCATAAGGTCGACCCGGCGCAAGAGAGGACTCGCATGGTGGCGACGGGATGCGCGACGCGCTAGTGATCGAAGGAGACCTCCGGCCTGGAAGGGAAGTGCGACTGGTTGGCGAGCGTAGCACCGAGGTTGGAGGAGAAGCAGTCCGTGGCGACCTCCGCCGAGCCGCCTAGTGGCCGAGGTGACGACAACGGTGGGGCACGAGCCAAGGAGGAGGGAGAAGACTAGGTCGTGGCGTGCGAGTGTGAAGCAAGTGCCACGAGCCCACGACGGCTCCATCATCAGGTAGATGTGGGGTGAACCTCCAGATGAGGAGGTGTGTTTGCTCTTTGTTACCGTGTTTTAATCACCATAATTTTACATCCAGAGCTGTTTCTTTCTAACAGGACGATGAACAGCCTGGGAATAAGGAGGATGCGACCTGTGATTGTCAAGGCATGTACAATGGTTGATAAGATAGTCTTATCTTAAGTCTTGCATGTGATTTAGAGATAACAAAAAATTTTGTCTGCAATGGGTCATATCTTAGCCTTATCTTCAATAACTAGTAATTCCTAAAAATGTGGTGAGACGTAAGACAAGTCTTTTCTTATGAGTTCTCTCTCCTCCACCTCATCATCTATCCTACGTGGCATTGCTAAGATAGAACCATTGTACATGCCCTCATGGACCTAGAGATGACACTGATAAGGAAGTTAGAAGTTTATATAACAATAAACTGTTGTGGCACAACACGATGCAGGTTTCTGAAAAGGGCTCACCTCGTAGAAAAGTAAACCCCAAAAGAATGTGAAACCAAAACACAGAAGGTGAAAACTCATGGGCATATGAACAGTAAGCCCAACTAAGCTGCAAACCCATGTTTTCTCCATGTCGGTGGTAAGACACGAGAGCACCATTCCTTTAGGTTCAGTCAGGCTACTTACTATACCAAGAACTGAATGTCGCTACTATTTACTGGACAGTAGTGTCTTACAGCAAAATAAAAATAATTTGCTGGTGAGGCCCGATGGCCACCCAGACGGTGAAACACAGGGATTCAGAAATTTTGGAAATGCACCGGAGATGACCACACAAGTGGAACGCATTGTTAATCAAACCTAACTGGTACGTACATAGCTCCCAATTCAACTAATCAGAAATTTGAAATAATTCATCTTTGCTTCTCGAGCAGAGGAAAAGATGTGGATTAATACCTGCAGGCTGCTTATGAGCAGGTAACAACCTCAATTTCAATTTGAAAATAGCCACCAAAAAGATATAGACAACACCTGTTATCATGAAAGCAATCAGGCCACAGATCCAATAAAATTAAGAAATCAAGAAATATGCATGTATGTGAAGGATCAGTGAACCTCATTACCATTTCAGTAGTTCTAATCCCAGTGAAAAAAATCAAGCTATGTTAACCATTAATTTTGCTCAAGTAAAACTCTTTTAATAAAAGTTGATCAATCTGAGCAGCAGGGTGATTTTTTCCTAGTGGCAATGGGCTTAGATATATCCATCCTATCTGAACGTAACATCCAATCCATACAAATATAAACCAGTGATCAACACAAGCATGTACATCTAGTGTTTCATTTTTTTTCCCTCTTGCGTCCCATAAGCTTTGCTCTATTTCGATCATCAAGTTCAGGAAAAAAATTGTTAACTTGCCTCCGTTCAAGTCCCCGAGCAGGGGAAAAAACACCAAGGAAACTTTCTTACCAGATCACACACACACACACACAAAAACAGATAGAGCAGAGGCAAAATATAACCTTGACAATATAATATTTCCACATGATATTGTTTCCACTAGTCTGCAAACTAGTGGACGGAACTCTGCAATTCTGCAGGTATGAACAACTGTGGGGCATGAGTTTAACTAATGATATGAAGCAATGAGAGAAAGAGAAGCAAGTACAGAATTTCACTAACAAAACCAACCAGTGGCAGGAAGAAGCATATATCTAAATCGCATTAAAATACATGGACTTGTTACTAACAAAAGATTAAATCCAGCAGATAAAATGAGGAGCAATAATAATTCTCAAGGAAATGAGTAAATATATCCGAAGACTTTTTTATTTTCAGATATCTTCTATAAGTAATGACAACATCAGCATAGCACGGTTCAGGAATAAAATTGTCAGTTTCATACTACAATAGGAGTTAGCATTTAGCAATGACCAAACTGACATATAACAGACATAGTACAGAAAATAACCAACATCTAGTTTGACAAAAAAACACCAAAACACGAGGTACCAGCTTACTACGCAGAGTGAAAACATTGTTATGCCATACGCAGTAACCAATTTCCTTAGCCTATTTCTGGTTCAAGTAAATCTGAAATTAGTCGGCACTTCTCCATTGCAAGCGGTTGCATAGTCTTCAACGAGGCGCGGTGCAGCTTCCTTGTGAGGGCATATGTACTTCTCCATGAAATACTTCTCGTTCCTATTGACTGCAGTATGTAAGCTCAGGTCGCGATCTACCAATCCATTTTCCTTGAGGAACTTGAGAACATAGTACCGGGGCCTGACCCGGCCCTCCAGGCTAAGACTGAGAATCATCGGCCGATGAGCAATGTACACCGGTTCCAACCCCACCTCAGATAACAGGAACTTGGACCTGGTCTTCAGAGATTCATTCGAATTCCTCAGCAAACTAGGATGCTTGCGCACAGCAATGCTCGCCTCGGCATCAGACCAGCTGAACGTATTCTTCAAGTACTCCAATCTGGCAGCGATCTTCTCCTCACTGAGAAACGCGACAGCCTGCAGCGCTTGCCTGAGCATCCCAGAGGCACGGGGCACACCTAATCTTTCAGCAGATGCGACCATCACCACGACGTGCTTTGGGTTAGTGGTGAGCAACCTCGGCACACGGATACACAGCTTGGTAATATCACAATCACCTAGCCCGCACTCCCTCAGAAACACAATATTGGGCTTGACAACCTTGTCGAGGTCGGAAAACAACAGGCGGGATGAGCGCTTGAGCAGCCGGAGGAAGTTGTGGAAGGAGCCCAAGAGGGGCAGGTAGTAGTGCAGCTTGGAGACTATGGATCTACAGCGGAAGCCGCTGTGGGCGAGCGAGACGAGGCGGGCGATGTCGGAATGCAACAGGCCGAGGCCGGTGAGCCCGGCAACGACGGGGGCCAGGGTTTTGTCCACGCCCTGGCCCCTCAGTCCCTCAGGAACACGGCATTGGGCTCGACCACCTTGTCAAGGCCGGCCGGCAGAAGGTGGGTTTCGCGTTTGACCATCCGGAGTAAGTTTTCCAATGAGCCGAAGAGGGGCAGGTAGTATTTTAGCTTGGAGACGATGGTTCTGTAGCGGAAGCAGTGGTGAGCAAGCAGGACGAGGCCGCTGATCTCAGAACGCGACAGGCCGAGGCCGGTGAGGCCGTCGACGACGGGTACCAAGGTCCTCTCCACGCCGGCTTTTTTGGTGTTCACGAACTTTTTGCAAAGCCATGAACAGTTTTCAGATTCACAAACTTTTTTTTAATTCATGAACATTTTTTCAAATTAATGATTTTTTCTAATTTGCAAACTGTTTTGTATTCACGAACTTTTATTTTCAAATCCGAGAACACTTTTTTAGTTTTTGAAAAGTCAACAGTCAATAAGTCAAACCGCTGTGGGGTCAAAGGGTTAAACGGTTAACAGTCAAGGTAAGCGAGCGAGCGTTGATGTAGCGAGCGAGCGACGGTATATTTTTTGGGCCGTCCCAATCGAAGCGTTTGTATCTGCGTTGGTCGGAGCAATCACGCTTAAAGCGTTGATTAGGACCTTCCTATGAAATAGTCGATGTTTTTCTTATGCAAATGGAATTTGTGTAACATTTTTGGTTTATACAATGATCTAAACATATGTCCTCCATTCCTACTCTAACGCTGGAATGATTTTTCTTTTTGTCGAAATTGGTGTACAACATGCAGTAAAGTTTTCTTTCTTGGTTTTGTTAAATCTCAGCTGAATGAGATTTAACAATGTCTCGGTGAGGTTCGTGACTGTTGGATTTAGCCACAATTCACGCGCGTGGGCGGTATGTGTGCTTCTTATGAAAGAGCAGCTCACCATGCATGGGGCTCGCTTAACATGAGTTGGAGTGACAGCTCGCAAATGGATTTTCACATCTTTATTTTTGTTTGTTTATTATTTGTGTTTTTACTTTATAATTATTTTTAAAATATTGTAAATATATATTTCAAATAATAAAAACAAATAAAAAAATCATGAATTCGAAAAAATGTTACCACGATGTAAAAGAATTTTAGTTTAATTCAAAAACAATGTTGTAGCATATTAAAAATATCTTCGTGATATTTAAACTTTTTTCCTTGTTGCAGAAAATATATGTGACATCATTAAAAATGTTAAACATATATCAAATAAATGTTTCAAATGCATATGCAAAATGATGATAGCATACAACAAAATGTTGTGACATTTTAAAATTTTCAGCGTTTCAAAAATATCTACTGCATATGACATTATAAAAAAATTGTAAACATGCATTTGTAAAATGTTAAATGTTATATCAAATAAATGTTTCAGATGCATATGAAATATATACAATGTTTATGAAAAAAGTAGACATCAAATATATATTTGAAAGAACTATTAATCATTGTACTAAAATATGTAATCATGTACTCCCTCTGTCCGAAAATACTTGTCATCAAAATGGATAAAAAAAGATGTATCTAGAACTAAAATACGTCTAGATACATCTCATTTTATTCATTTTGATGACAAGTAATTCCAGACGGAGGGAGTATTAACAAAATGCTAAACATGTATAAAAAAATGTTCTTGATGTATAAAAAAAATGTAGACATCAAAAAATTATTTCAAAAGATGTTAATTGTGTATTA
Organism: Aegilops sharonensis; assembly: GCA_904067115.1. Classification (NCBI taxonomy): domain Eukaryota; kingdom Viridiplantae; phylum Streptophyta; class Magnoliopsida; order Poales; family Poaceae; genus Aegilops; species Aegilops sharonensis. The sequence continues at coordinate 29,067,605 of LR880971.1, forward strand.
CAAAAATGTTTAACATGTAGAAAAAATTCACATGTACAAAAAATGTACACAGAAAATCAAGGACAAGGATACAAACAAAACATAGAAAAAAATGGACAATTAAAAAGGTTCTAAAACCGATGAAAACCATAAAGGAAAACAAATAAAAAGAAAAGGAAAAAAACCCAAAGAAAACCGGTGAAAAAGAAGGATAAATGAGGAAAACCAAAGCGCTCCAAACTAAAGTAATACTCCTCTACGAAGTTGAAAGGAGTTCATCTCTATTTCTCAAACCGAGATCAAGATGGCGATGAGTACCTGCAGCAGCTTGTCAGCAGGTAACATTCTCGATTTCAATTTGAAATTACCTGCTGAAAAGATAAAAAACAACAGCTGGTATCCTAAGAGTTCAGAGCAGTGCATCTATCCTTTTGGGGTTAGGCAACAACAACAGCCGATTCTCCTTCGCCTTGGCTCGACAGCTTCTGGCAAGGAAAACACTAGTGCCAGTGTGCCAGATGATGATGCCTAGAATGCCACAAGCTGAGCTGCTCCTACCGAGGGAGCATGCAATCACTCAGTAAATTTCCCTTGCAACATTCTTTTGTATATAACACACGATGGTCGAAATTCATAGTTTTAGTGTTGAAAAAATATAACTTAAACAGAACGAACTGAAGATACAACATTAAGATATTAACTGCAATAGAATGTAACTAAAGCAGAACTAACTATAAGAAATAAGCTGAGTACCGGATGTGGACTCTTTTCTTTTGCAACTGTGGGCACTTAAATCTTTGTAGCTTGAAGTTAGAAGCTATGTAAACATAAACAGTTCTTATAGCAACCAGAAAGAGAAAGAAACCCATAAGGAATGTCGAAAGTGCAGACAAAACGCAAAAGGTGCAAACTCATGGGCATCTGAACATTAAGCCTGACTAAGGTGCGCCTGTACCACACCTTAGTATTCAGTAGGACTACACATTGTACCAAGAACTGATTGTCGCTGCTACTATTTATTGGACAGTAGTATCTTGCAGAACAAGAGATGCTAAGTTTTAAATCATATATTTGCATTCTTATAAAGTTAATAATCACTGAAATAAGCATACAGCTGTAGCGACCTTGCCCAAGTAAATCCAGTTATCTGTTTCTAGTAAAGAACAAGGGTCATTGCAGTGTAAAACATGAGAAACACAGCACTGACCTTAATCATATATACATATTTGACCAGACACATCAATCAAAGCAGCCTTGCAATATTATGTTCCAGTGCAGTAGAAAATTTACATCAGACTAATTAGGTCCATCTTCCTTTATTTGAGATAGTTAGCTGGAACTTATGAGTAAAACACAAGTCTAATACCAGCAAAAAAAATCTAGCATCTTAACCATTAATTTTGCTCAAGTAAAACTTTTTTAAGAAAAAATTATGAATCCGAACAGCAGGGTGATACATTTCGGTGGAAAACAACACATCATTACTCTTTTGCTTTCTGGTTTCGTGGGTACTGGTTTCAATACAAAATTGATCCACCCACACATCCAATTTGCATCATCTTCAATGGAAGTCGGAATCAAATATATAAAATCCATGGACTTCTAATTTACAGAGATCTTCTCTAAGAAATGACAACATCAACATATGGGGGTTCAGGAATCAAATTTTCAGTTTCATAAGGAGTTAGCACTTAGCAATGACTAACTAGCATGTAACAGGCATACTACAGTAAACAACCAACATCATCTTAGGCAAAGAACACCCAAACAGGAAGTACCAGCTTACAGACAGGGTGATAACCTTGTTGTGCCATAGGCTGTAACCAATTTCCATAGCCCTTCTTTGCTCATGTAATCTGAAATTAGTTGGTACTTCCCCTTTGCAAGCTGCTGCATAATCTTGAGCGAGGTGTGGTGCGGCTTCCTTGTGAGGGCATATGAGCTTCTCCACAAATACCTTCTCAGTCATCTTGACCGCAGAATATAAGCTCAAGTCACGATCTAGCAGTCCATTTTGATTGAGAAACTTGATAACATAGTTCCCAGGTCTGAGTCGGTCCTCCATGCTATAAGAAAGTATTTCCGATCGATAAGCAATGTACACGGGTTCCACCCCCACCTTAGAGAACAGGAACTCAGACCTGTGCTTCAGAGATCCCTTTGAATTCTTCACCACAACCATCATCTTCTATTTTCCATCGTCCGTGATTCACAAACACAGCACAGCAGCTCAAGTTGGGCAGAGTCAATCAATTTATGGATCGTGTTGCCAGAGATCCAAGCAAATTTCCTGCCAAAAACTCCGTCGTCACAATCCTTATCACTTGTCTCCAATCAGAACAAAAACCATTGACAACGCTCAAGATTTGCCGGCGAGGCCTGATGGTTACCACTGTGGTGGTGGAGCACATGGATACAGAAACAGAGAGCAGGGACCGGATATGATTACATAAGTGGAACACATGGTTAATCAGACGCAACTCGAACAAGAATGCAAATGGGGATAAAGATGTTGAATTCTATTAATTTGAAATTAGCAACTCAAAGATACATAGGATAGCTGATATCCTAAAAATCCAGAACAGTGCACCTATCATCTTGGGGTTTTATCAACAGCAGCCATTCTCCTAAAAATGTTCAGGGTGGTGCATCTTAGGAAATAGGTATTACATTTTTCTAAATACCGACAGCAGAGTGTACGCTAGAGCTGAGCTTCACATCTACTACATCCAAGTAAGATCATGCAAATAGAAAAACTATCCTCTTCAAATCTGATGTGACCATTACCTATGCAGCGACTTCACTGTGGCAGCAACTAAAACAGCAAGAAAATGGCAATATGATTAGATATATCCCTCCTATTTGAACAAAATATCCAATGCATTTGTCCCCACGTAAATATAAAGCACTGACCAACACAAGCATGTACATCCCTCCTAGTGTTTCATCCCCCCCCCCCTCTTATGTCCCTTAAGTTCTTCTCTGTTTGGATCATGAAATTCAGGAAAAGCAAGTTAACTCACCTCAGTTCAAGTCACTGCGCAGAACAAAAAATAGCAACAGCAGCCCAGATCTGCTGACGCTCTGCACAAGCAAAATAACAGAGGCGCACTACATCCAATGGCTGACAAGCGAGTTGGAGTCACCACGCTGATGTGCACTTCATCACCGAGGTATAACCTTTACTAATTCATGAATTAATATTTTGTTTTTACTGAATATATACTATTTCCCATTTTTTTTCTCTTCTTTTTCAGATCGATATGGTTGTGATCTTTCACGTGTTTCAACAGGAAAAATGTTTGCATATAATGTCATGGTAACAGTAGCACGGTGAGTTATCCCTGCTTCTCATTAAACACCATCAGAACATATACATACATCACTAAACACCAAGGATTCCAAGTGCCCAGGGCACTGACTCGTGGACATGTTGCGACACTAATTTGGTTGCAAGACAAGTACTAGTCGAGCAACTCTGAAATCTTAGTCCTTGCTAAAGAAAACAATTCGCAACTTTTTATGTTAGGATGGACAACAGATCGAAGGTCTCAGTGTCGTTTCAAGGCAGAAAACTGGGATGAATTTTGTTGCAAACTATATTCATAAATCTACAATTTCACTGAATTGTAGACAGATATGAAGAAAAAAACGTTTGCCCTCAGTGCAAGCAGTAGGTTGTAGTGGGAAAATCTCATAGCCTTTTCTTCTTCATATGTCCACAAGAACAAGTGTTAGTTCAAACTTCATTGGATTTGCTTGTTATACATGGCACCTCAATTGGTTTATTCTGACAATTAATGAGGGGTGCAAATGATAAGACTGATTCATATGTAGAAATTTGAAAATTTCCAAACTAAAGAAAGGTCAACTGTGGTATTTAGGAATGAATAAGGAGGAAGAAAACAAAAGGTTAAAGAAGAACCGACATCAATTAGAAATATATATCTAAGCATAATGTAAATACTTAACATTGAACTACAAACTTTAGTACTAACTGTCATAATACTTGTACGAATAATCCAAATACTGAACATTGAACCACAAACTTAGTACTAACTGAAATATGATGCAACTGAAAATACAATGAAATCAAAAGGGAATACAATGAAATCAAAAGGGAACATGCTAGATAAAAATTGCCATAAAAGCAGACCAGACTGATATTTTCAAGGATCTTCTCTAAGGAATGACAACAACAGCATATCAGGGTTCAGAAATCAATTTATTACTAGTTACATCAAGAGATAGCAATGAGCAAACTGGCAAGTAACAAACACACTAGAAAAGATAGTCAACATCCAGTTAGGCCTAAACACCAAGGCAGGAGTTACCAACTTACTACACAGAGTGAAAACTTTCTTGCGCCATACATAGGTTACGGATTTTCATAGCCTGTTCCTGGCCCATCTAAATATGAAATTAGTTGGCACTTCCCCTTTGCAAGCTGTTGCATAGTCTTCAGCGAGGTGTGGTGCAGCTTCCTTGTGAGGGGATATGAGTTTCTCCATAAATACCTTCTCAGTCATCTTGACCGCAGTAAAGAAGCTCAGGCCACCATCTAGCAGTCCATTTTCCTTGAGAAACTTTATAACATAGTACCGGGGTCTGAGTCGGCCCTCCATGCTATAAGAGAGCAATGTCGGTCGATGAGCAATGTACACGGGTTCCACCCCCACCTTAGAGATCAGGAACTCAGACCTGCGCTTCAGAGATTCCTTTGACTTCCCCAGCAGATTTGGATACTTGCGCACAGCAATGCTCACTTGGGCATCAGACCACCTGAAAGTATTCTTCAAGTAGTCCAATTTGGCGGCAACCTTCTCCTCGCTGAGAAACGCGACAGCCTGCAGCCCTTGCCTGAACATACCAGAGCCGCGGCGCACACCTAGTCTTTCAGCACATGCCGCCATTGCCCGGATGCGCTCCGGGTTAATTGCCAATATCCTCGGCTCCCGGATACACAGCTTGGCAATATCACAATCACCTAGCCCGCACTCCCTGAGGAAGGCAACATTGGGCTTGACCAACTTATCGAGGTCCGACGACAGAAGGTGGGATGAGCGCTTGAGCAGCCGGAGGAAGTTGTGGAAGGAGCCCAAGAGGGGCAGGTAGTAGTGCAGCTTGGGGACTATGGATCTACAGCGGAAGTAGGCGTGGGCGAGCGAGACGAGGCGGGCGATGTCGGAACGCGACAGGCCGAGGCCGGTGAGCCCATCGACCACCGGAGCCAGGGTTTTGTCCACTTTGGCGCAGAGGAAGAGCAGATCTTTGGCGACAACCAGGGCGACGTCGGCGCCGGAGAGGCCGAGGCCGGAGAGGAAGGCGAGGACGGCATCAGGGTTGGCGGGGGACTTGAGGTGGGAGAGCTTGGTGGAGGCCTTGAGGGCTTGGGGCCGGGTGAGCCCGCAGGTGTCGACGAGGTAGTCCTCGACGGCGAATCCACCGGGGTTCGGGGAAATGGGGCCGGCGGCTGCCGATGCGGAGAGGAGCCGGTGGATGGGGGAGATGGCCGGGCCAGAGGTGGAGGAGAAAGAGAGGAGATGGGCAACGATGCGCCCTCGGAGGCGGAGCATGGCGCAGGCGGCCGACGGCGGCGGCGGTGGTCTATTTGCGTTGTGGGGAAGAAAAGAAATGGGGGCCGGTGAGAATGGGCTGCCATTTTCGGTTCTTGTCGTTCGCTTCAGCACTGGGCTCTAATTGAACCCATTTTTTCATCCCATAGGCTTGCCTCTTGAATTTTAATGAATCTAAACAAAAAAAACCTCTTTGAATTTTTTTGTGTGGATAAACCTCTTTGAATTTTAATAGTTAGACATTGGACTTCCTACTGTTAATGGTCCAAGATCCCGCAACACTCGAGGTGACCGCTTGTAGGGAGGCGATCACATGGGAGCTCGGTTTTGGTGATTCGTGGTGTCTAAGATCCGGCAACACTCAAGGCAATCGCTTGTAGGGAGGCCTTATCCCCAGCAGAAGATCTTCTTCTCCTTCAGCAACTCATCGTTGCTTCTGATTCAACGCAAGTAGTGGGAGAGATAGCAGCAAAGGGCAATCAAGGACGCTATGGTCCCATTATAAGTGAGATAAGACTGCGATCATCTATTTTTAATTGCAAATTTACGTTCAAAGGTCATGATTCGGACAATGAAGCACATTGTCTAGCCAAGTTTTCGCATTTGTTAGGTTGGGGGTGCCATATGTGGCAAGGTCAACCCCATGATGCGAGAAATATTCCACATTCTGTCACATTTGGTCAATTAAACTTGACTTTATACCCCTTGGAAAATATTAATGAATTTCTTCTCTCGGGTTAAGAAAAATTAGAGTTTCTCTCACTTCTATCACAGAGTGATTTTCTCCTTCTTTGTCCTTAAAGAACTCTTTTCTTTACAACACAATACCAACAGAGGCTCACAACACTCACACATAGTCATCCTTATGAATACGCGCACACAACCCTACCTCTATGAATAGACTAAACCGGCAAATCTTGATATTGATGAAGTCGTCATAGGCGCCTCGTAGTTGGAAGGCACACCAAACCACTGAAAGAATAGTGTCGGGGAGCCTGAAATAAATCTAGAAAATATGTGAGTACTCGTGTCAAGTCTAAGACTTGAACCCGGGTAGGCTGACAAAAGAGGCTAACTATCTAAACTAGGCTTAGTTCACCAAAGACTCTTTTTTGAGATGTCAGGCATTGGTCCGGCAATGGGTGCACCCCAACGCATCGCTTTAACATGATGTAAATTATTCAAGTAACGGTGTATTTAATAAAGACACATATTTATGTCATTTCTCCTTAAACTTAAAAACACATGTTCATCATCCTATTTTCCTTCATTTTTAGTTTGAGTGCTTTCTTCTGCACCTTATGACCATGTACTAACTTGCGCAAATTTGCAATAGGTACTTTATTGTAGTTGATGACTTGTGGGATCAACCATCATGGAAATATTATTAGTTGTGCCCGTGAGGGGTTTGGTCGCTCTCGTGTTGCCCGTGAGGGGCGACACGAGAGCTGAGTTGTGGAAGCCGATGTGAGGGGATTTGCAATTCTTTCAACGCAGTGTTAGTTTGCGTTAAGTTGGAAAATCCAAATCCATACATTTACAATTCTTCTTGTTATAATTATATTATATATTTTCATTAACTAATGTTTACAGAATACCATCTGAGTAACCGCCTGATATAGCAGTTAGTTTTAACATTAGATGCAACAACTTTGACATTGATGATTTGATCATGTTTTTATTAGGACAATAAACTTGTCTAGAATTCATTATGATTTGAAGGCTCTGGAAATAGATGCATCTGCTCCCTAAATTATTCTTAGTGTGATTTCTGAATCATACATGCTGACATGCATTGGCAATCATTATTCAACGGATTGCCTTTTCACTGAAATAAGAACCGCATGATGCTTACAATTTAATCTGGTCATCTAGATAACTGAATGGGTTAATGTTATGCTTAGTATCTTCTGGCACATGTAAAGTGGGGAAGAAAACCGATCTCTTTTGATACGGACTTCTGGAGGCAATATTCCCTGATTGTATGCACTTAACATTTTCTTTTGGCTTCCTGCTATCGCGTTTTAAGTTGTCTGCTAATACTTTTAAGTCTCTCTTGTGCTCAATTTCAGATGCTATCTTGCGTACGATTGAGCAGTCTCGACTATACTTCAACCCAGACATCAACGAAGCAAATAACTTGATTGTAAAGTAAATTCATGATTAACAATGCCTAGCTTTTGATCTTGACTAATACGAAGGGTGCAAGGTGTAGGTTCAGAGAGCTCCGACGCTTTATCCGACCAAAGACTTTCAAGCTATATTTTCTTTCAAGATTTTGAGCATCCCTGCACATGGAACAATATTGGAGAGATAGAGTGCCAAGCTTTTATTTCATTGTTCTGATAATTGTTATATTTTGTTGGTGCACCATTATAGTTTGTTTATTTTATTAATCTATTTTCTTCTTAGGATGCATAATGGTTGTTTTTGCATGATGATACGTGCGTTGCACGTGCACGCTTACTAGTAGTCTAAAAGATGACAATGTTGTGGCAGTCGTTCCATTGATTGGCATCCCATCTGCTGAACCGTTCTATAAATAGATCCCTCAGATTGCACTTGCACATTTTATACCGTCCGAGATTCACAAAGCAAGCCAAGCCATGGAGAAGCTGGGAATGAAATCCGTCAACTCGTGCCCGCTCACGCCGCTGGGGTTTCTGGAGCGTGCGGCCACCGCGTTCGGCGACTGCCGGTCCGTCGTCTACCACGACGTCGTCTGGACCTGGAGCCAGACCTTCCGACGCTGCCTCCGCCTCGCCTCCGCGCTCGTGTCGCTGGGCGTCTCCCGCGGCGACGTGGTCTCTGCGCTCCTCCCCAACGTGCCGGCCATGTACGAGATGCACTTCGGCGTGCCCATGAGCAGCGCCGTGCTCAACACCATCAACACGAGCCTCGACGCGCCCGCGGTGGCCGTCCTGCTCGGCCACTCCGGCGCCAAGATCGTCTTCGCCGATCCGGCGTTCCTGCCGCTCCTCACCGACGCGCTCCGCCTTGTGCCGCCAGGGGGCCAACCTGCGCCGCGTGTCATCCTCGTCGAGGACCCCTACTACGAGAAGGAAGAGAGTATGACGACCGATGAGGAGTTGGCAGCACTCACAACGTACGAGATGCTTCTCGAGAAGGGAGACCCGGAGTTCGCCTGGGTCCGGCCGGCGACCGAGTGGGATCCCATGATCCTCAACTACACCTCCGGCACGACGTCGGCGCCCAAAGGGGTGGTCAACTGCCACCGCGGGATTTTCTTGATCACCGTCAACTCGCTCATTGACTGGGCGGTGCGGGCGCGACCGACGTTCCTATGGACGCTGCCCATGTTCCACGCCAATGGGTCGAGCTTCCCCTGGGGGATGGCCATGGTGGGCGGCACCAACGTCTGCCTCCGCAGCGTCGACGCTGCCGAGGTCTACGCCACCATCGCTCGCCACGACATCACCCACCTGTGCGCCTCGCCGATGGTGCTCAACGTGCTGGCCAACGCACCCGAGGACGTGCAGCTCCCAGCAGCAGGGAAGGTGCGAGTCCTGACGGGCGGCGCGCAGCTGCCAGCCGCCGTGCTGCAGCTGGCTGAGGCTGTCGACTTCCAGGTCAGCCACGGGTACGGGCTGAGCGAGACCGGGGGGCTGGTGGTGTCGTGCGTGTGGAAAGACGAGTGGAACAAGCTGCCGGCGCCCGAGCGCGAACGGCTCAAGACGAGGCAGGGCGTGCGCACCCCGGTGATGGCCGAGATGGACATCCTTGACAGCGAAACGGGTCGCAGCGTGCCCCGCGACGGATCCACGATGGGCGAGATCGTGCTCCGCGGCAGCTGCATCATGCTGGGGTACCTCAACGACGAGAAGGCGACCGAGGCGGCGATCCGAGACGACGGGTGGTTCCACACGGGGGACATCGGGGTCATGCACCCGGACGGCTACCTGGAGATCCGCGACCGCTCCAAGGACGTGATCGTGAGTGGTGGGGACACCATCAGCAGCATGGAGGTGGAGTCAGCGCTGTACGGTCACCCGGCGGTGAACGAGGCCGCGGTGGTGGCCCGGCTAGACGAGGTGTTAGGGGAGGCACCATGTGCGTTCGTGAGCCTCAAGGAAGCTTGCACCGTGACCGCGGACAAGCTGATCGCATGGAGCCGGGAGCGCATGCCGCACTTCATGGTGCCCAAGACCGTCGTCTTCCGTGCCGAGCTGCCCAAGACGTCCACCGGAAAGATGAAGAAGTACGTGCTCCGCGACCTCGCCAGCGGGATGGGACCCACCCGCGGCAGCTCCGAGATGTAGGTCTATGTTCTTGCTCCCCTTTGGCCATATGTCAGCAGCATGGCAGTGATAGTGTCATGCATAGCATGTATCCTCGTCGTCTATGTTCGGATCTTCGGTTCAGCAATGTCGTCCTTACTCCTTACTGCTTAGTCATTTATTCCCTGGTTAAATGGTAATCGAACCGAAGTAAGAATATGTGCATGTGGATTCGCCGTTCATCATTGCTTTGAGATTTGTGCTATATTTTCTGTGTTTGACAATTTTTGTCTTGTTGTGGAACGTTGCATTAGCAAAAAATAATTCGTGTTACAGTATTGCTAAAATGCTTCATTACATTGTTGTGTACACTACTAGAGTCGACAAAAAGATGGCTAGTTTGAGAAGTTTCCCTAGTGTCGTCCATCGGAACCTCGGCAAAACCTGATATATGGTGGGTACGGATAACAATGAACTCGGTAATCAAGTGAAACCCGACAAGTATACAAGTTGGCCTAGTGCCGTTTACCTTTGATTTGAGATCTGTGCTATATTTTCTGGGTTTGAAAATTTTTGTCTTGTTTTAGAGCGTTGCATTAGGATATTTTTTGGTTAAAGCATTTGTTGAAATGTTTCATCGTATGCAAATTAACATCGGTTGTACCATAAGCAGAGTGTTGGGCGTTTGCTACTACTCCGTCCCGAATTACTTGTTTTAGGTTTGTCTAAATAAAGATGTATCTAGAATACATTATTTAGACAAACTTAAGACAAGTAATTTGAGACGCTAGGATCACCCTGAGTGAGTGTTTCTTGTAGCTGCTATTGAGCGAGACTAATTAACCTCGAGATTTTTTAATAACCCTTTTCTAAGATTGTGAACGAGGCCCCAAGAGGAAGCAGACAAGGAGTATGGTGTTGGATGGAACCACCCCAGCGCCCACTAGCATAAAAAGGCTCCCCTATGCAATGACCAAACTATTTTCAAAGCGGGCGGAGTAGTTAATCTTAGCGTCAGCATCTCTAGTACAATGTACAGAGTAGACTGACTACTTTTAGTTAAGTAATCTCGATGGAAAATGCTCTACGAATTTGCGTCAGGACAGAGATGTGACAGATCCTAAAAGATTCAGAAATGAGCAGGGAGGGACAAAACTGTTATTTCATGTGCTTGGAAGTTAAGGCACTTGTGGAAAAAATGGTACAAATGGTCATAACTTGGATATGGAAGAGGCCCAGTCAAGTCAAGCACGTTTGGACAAGAAAATGGAGGATAAGCTTGGACAAAAAATGATGTGGGAAAAGAAAGAAAGAAATACTGTAATAAGGGAATTCCAAAGGAAGGGCACTGGATAATCTGAATTTTGACAACTTAAATCAGGATAGAGAGATGAATAAGAGAGATCCCAAGCCAGAGCAAGGGGGTAGAAGAGAAGCTTGATTACAATGCCAGTGATGAGACAGGAGAGGATGACGCTATGGATTTGATGGGGTTGAGAGCATGCATGCTGACAGATATGCAAGTAAGGTAGTATAGGCTACATGCATGGGAGATCGCTGAATATGTGAATTTGATGGTTTCTGTACATGTTTTTGTAATGATGCCCTGAGAACTTTTGTTATAGGGTTCCCTTTGTGGTTCCCTGTTTCTTTATCTATCTGTGGCTTGTGAGAAACTATGGAATCATTCTGGCAGTAAGCATTGACGGGCGCTGTACCTGTCGGTCTGTCCATGGAGCGGTTTTAACATCCGTCAATAGGAACACCAAAGCATGTGACATACTCCGTTCGTAAATAAATATAAGAGCGTTTAGATCACCAAAGTAAGTAGTGATCTAAATGAGCGGTTTTAATGTCCGCCAATAGGAACGACAAACATGTAACATAGATAATGCTCCATGCTGCAGCAAACTTCTTGCAGTTTGTGCTGCAGCAATTTTTTATACATGTTTTTTTTTTGCAAAAATGCCAGTTCGACATGTTTTCTTGACGGAGGGGGTATCTACCACAACAATTTTGATCACTTAGAGGACAGTGTTCCCACCTGTAGATTACTGCAGCAAACTTCTTGCCAAGTTCCAACGACTCCATTGGCAATTCACATATGAACAAACATTGGTCTATCAAACATCCATACTCTATGGAATTCGAGCATGTGTATGGTATTATTTCACATTATTAATCCATAGTGTGAGTAGTTTGAAATCCAGACAATGCATGCCTTTTACAATTCATATATAAATGTGAGTAAACTCTGTGTTGTCAGTGTCAAGCACATTATACATAAAAAAACATACATGATATACATTTGAAATTGTTAGCTACGAACTAACATAAAATTTGAATTCAATATAAAATTGGTTTCAAAGATTCGAATTCATGAAAAGTGCATTGAACTATTTGAATTTGAGATAATGACATTTCTAAATTGCATCGCAAAGGGGGCATCAATCTTTGTCGTGCTTTTGAACATTCTATATACTCATACGCATTTCTAACTATTTTTTTGCAACCAAGAAGATTATCTGGAACCATGAATGAATTAAGCTAAGCTGCAAAAAAAAAACTTGTGCACAAAGTAGATTCAAATTTACCCCTCCATTCCAAAATAATCATAGTCATAGGATTTTCAAGAGTCAAGATTTTTAAAGTTAGACAAATCCTAAAAATTAAAATTGAAGAGAATTATAAACAGGAATGCTTCTGCCCCCCATATTGAACGAAGCGCCAAATAAACCTCTCGTCGCGTCAACCGCCACCGAGGTCTACGCCACCATCGCTTGCCGCAGCGTCACCCACCTCTGTGCCTCACCGATGGTGCTCAACATGCTGGCCAACACAACCAGAGGGCGTGTGGAGGCTCCCGGCAGCAGGGAAGGTGTAAGTAATGATGGGTAGCATGCAGCCGGACGCCATTCTAGAGTAAGCTGAGGCCATCGGCTTCCAGGTCAGCCATGGGTACGGGCTGAGCGAGACTGGTGCGCTGGTGGTGTCGTCCATGTGGAAGGAGGAATGGAATAAGCTACCAGCGCCCGAGCGCGCGGGCTCAAGGCGAGGCAGGGCATGCGCACGCCGGTGATGGCTGAGGTGGACATCCTCGATAGCGAAACAGGCCGCCGCATGCCCCGCGATGGATCCACGATGGGAGAGATAGTGCTCCGCAAAAGCTGCGTCATGCCGGGGTACCTCAACGATGACAAGGCGACCGGGGCGGCGATCAGAGACGACGGGTGGTTCCGGACATTGGGGTCATGCACCCGGATGGCTACATGGAGATCCACCACCGGTCCAAGGACGTGATCGTGAGCGGCGGGGAGAACATCTGCAGCATGGAGGTGGAGTCGGCGGTGTACGGCCACCCGGCGGTGAACGATCCAGGCCGGATGAGTTCTTGGGGGAGGCACCATGTGCGTTCGTGAGCCTCAAGGAAGCTTGCACCGTGACCGCGGACGAGCTGGTCGCATGGAGCCGGGAGCGCATGCCGGACTTCATGCTGCCCATGACCATCATCTTCCGCGCCGAGCTGCCCGAGACATCCACCGAGAAGATGAAGAAGTATGTGCTTCGCGACCTGGCCAACGAGATGGGACCCACTCGCGGCAGCACCGAGATGTAGGGCTCTGTTCTTGCTCCCCTTTGGCAGTGATAGTGTCATGCATGGCATGTATCCTCCTCGTCTATCTTTGGCTTCGGTTCAGCAATGTAGTCCTTACTCCTTAGGAATTCATTCCCTGGTTAAAATGGTAATCAAACCCAAGTAAGAATTGGTGCTCTTTTTTGTGCAGAACAACAATTCTACCATGCACGGAACCAATATGTGCATGTGGATTCATCGTTCACCGTTGCTTTGAGATTTGTGCTATATTTTCGGGGTTTGACAATGTTTGTCTTGTTGTAGAACGTTGCATTAGGAAAAAATAATTCTTGTTACAATATTGCTAAAATGTTTCATTCTACATTGTTGTGTACACTACTGGAATCGACGAAGATGCCTAGTTTCAGAAGTCTGCCGAGTGCTCTCTATCGATCGGGACCTCGGCAAAACGCGATACATGGCGGGAACGGATAAAAATGAACTCAGTAATCAAGTGAACCCCAACAAATATACAAGTTGGCCCAGTGCCGTTTACCGTTGATTTGAAATCTGCGCTATATTTTCTGGGTTTGACAATTTTAGTCTTGTTTCAGAGTGTTGCATTAGGATCTTTTTTGTTAAAGCATTTATTAAAATGTTCAATTGTATGCAAATTAACATCGGTTGTACCTTTAAGCAGAGTGTTGGGCGTGAGGTAACTTCTACTCTGTGCCGAATTACTTGTCTTAGATTTGTCTAGATATATCTGTATCTAGACAAATTTAAGACAATTAATTTGGGTCGGAGGTAATATTTTGCTAGGATCCTCATCCTGAGTGAGTGTTTCTTATACTCCCTCCGTAAACTAATATAAGAGCGTTTAGAATACTAAAGTAGTGATCTAAATGCTTTTATATTAGTTTACAGAGGCAGTAGCTGCTATTGAGCGAGACTAATTAACCTCGAGATTTTTTTAAAAACCTTTTTCTAGGATTGTGAACGAGGCCCAAGAGGAAGCAGACAAAGAGTATGGTGTTGGTTCGAACCACCCCAGCGCCCACTAGCGTAAGAAGGCTCCCCTATGCAATGACCAAACTATTTTCAAAGCGGGCAGACTAGTTAATCTTAGTGCAATGTACAGAGTATGCATTGTACAGAGTAGACTGACTGCTTTGAGTTAACTAATCTCGATGGAAAGTGCTCTAATAATTTCTGGTAGGACGGAGATGTGACAGATCCTAAAAGATTCAGGAATGAGCAGGGAGGGAGAAAACTGTTATTTTCATGTGCTTTGAAGTTAAGGCACTTGCAGAGGAAAAAGGTGAAAACGGTCTTAACTTGGATATTTTTTTTATTTTTTTTAGAAAAGGAGGATGACCCCCGGCCTCTGCATCTTGGCGATGCATACGGCCACTTTATTAATTATTCTCACAAGACCTTACAAAGTAATACAACAGTAAGACTAAAGCCGCCGTCTAAGCAACAAACTGTCGTTACACCTATCCAGTTGATGAAGGGGCGCAGATAGCCTGGGCCTAATATCAAACAGACATTGCAGCCAAACCTAACATCTAAGACCTGAGGTCCCATCTAGGACGCCTGCCGGGCATGGGTCTCACCGGTCCGGCGTTCACTTAGAGGCCGCCGCCGCCAACTGCCACCGCTCCATTTTCAGAACTGTACTGATGCATCAACCTTGCTCGGTCCAGCTATCATCGACGCCAACACGGCGCCCAACGTCACCTCCTCCCTGCGCGCAAACAGCTGAGCACGTCGCGGTCGCAACTGATACACCTCAGCGCCATGCTGCCAAGTACCACCAGCCGACACAGCTTTAAGTCTTTGGAAGATCTGTCGTGCGTAGCACCTGCCGACCAGGCATGACAAGGCGTAGCACCTGTCGGTCAGGCATGACTTGACATCTCCACCGAAGCTCCGTGCAAGACGAAGCCGCTCCACCTCCAGCCTCTCTGAACGGGAGCACCCCAGGAAGACAAGAGGTCCAGTCAAGTCCAGCCAGTTTGGACAAGAAAATGGAGGAGGAGCTTGGACAAAAAATGATGTTGAGAAAGAAAGAAAGAAAGAATTTTGACAACTTAAATCAGCATAGAGAGATGATTGAGAGGGATCCCAGCTAGTGATGAGACGGGAGAGGATGACACTATGGATTTTTGTATTGAATGGGGTTGAGAGCATGGATGATGACAGTTTGCAAGGAAGCTAGGCTATGGGAGGTCGCCAAATGTGTGAATGTGATGGTTTGTCAAGATGTTTTTGTACGATGCCTTGAGTACTTTTTGTTATAGGGTTCCCTTTGTGGTTCACTGTTTCTTTATCTGTTTGTCGCTTGTGAGAAACTATGGAACGATTCTGTCAGTAAGTATTGACTCCTTTTCTAAAAAAAAGTAAGTATTAACTGGCGCCGTGCCTGTCGGTCCCGTCCATGGAGCGGGTTTAACATCCGCCAATACGAACAGCAAAGCATGTACATACTCCCTACATAAATAATTATAAGAGCGTTTAGATCACTAAAATAGTGATCTAAATGGGCGGTTTTAACGTCCGCCAATAGAAATAGAAAAGCATGTAACCTAGATAATACTCCATGCTGCAGCATACTTCTTGTAGATTGCACTGCAGCAAATTTTGAGACATGTTTTTGCAAAAATGCCAGCGCGATATTTTTTTCTGGAAGGAGGGAGTATCTACCACAACAATTTTGATCACTTAGAGGATAGTGTTCCCACTTGTAGATTGCTGCAGCAAACTTCTTGCCAAGTTCCAACAACTCCATTGGCAATTCACAAAACAAACATACCACCCAGGCCCAATAGCAAGCTAGTTTCTCGAAAGAAAGAAAAAACAATAAAGAAGCAACCATGATTGTTCAGTTCGATCATGCACTAGTTGAGAATTAATGGTTGCCATCATATTTGAGCTAGGTAGCTCAGCGTATGCGTGATGCTTCCATTGGTGTGACTCACTCTAGTGTAAGCAACAAGGCGTGCTCAAATATTTGTCTTTCCTCCTTGTCGTCCCAACAGGATGGCGGCGGTGTCAAGGCGAGAGGCGAGAGCAGGCTGGGGCGATAACCGCCGAAGATGTTCCATTGGCAGTTGGACGGTGTTTGCGGCAGCTGGACTCGTTGGTCACATTGTGGACAATCAGCGCCCGGAGATGGCTCCGGCGTGCATCCTCTCGTGCCATGCTTGTACAAGACCTCATAGTCCTTGTAACACAGTGTCTTCTCGGCGTCGTCGAACTAGGTACTCCTTGGCACGTTGAAGACGTAGTTGCCGTCGGCATGGAAGCTATAACGCAGCTCCCAACGCGCCTCACCGTCGTCGCGGTCGGGAGGCGGGAGCGAAGACATGAGTACCCAAAACTGGATCTTCCGGACAGTGGTGTGGACGCCCCGCAGGATGTCTACGGCGAGGCACAGCCGCCCGCCCATCTCGCAGGCGTTCACCAACGGGTCCCAGGCCGGGTGGTACTCGTCGGCCTCGAACGGAAGACGGTGCGTGCGGCGCGCCTCCGTCGCCACGTCGACCTCCAGCAACCCGTCAGGATTCCGGGGCTTCTCTGGGCGTGTCTGGCCGGTGGTAACCAAGTAGAGCTTGCCTTGGATGAGCAACAGGCGAAAGGTGACGAGCAAGAGACACTGAGAGCGGAACGAGCGTTGGCGCCATCCGCCACCGCCGGCAGCACCATCCAAGGTGAACACGCTCTGGTCCACGTCGCCCCGTAGATGCTATAGAAGGGCAAGAATGTGAACCGGAACAGCTTGTGCTCCTTGGTGGATGGGCTGAACGCCAGGGCAAAGTGATGGTAGATAGTGCAGTCCGGGAGCCCCACGGGCGGAGGCGCCTTGGGGACCGTCGCCGTCTCACCGGTCACTGGGTTGCAGATGAACGCCGGCGCCTCGGGACTGTCACGGACAAGGGAGAAGCAGAGAAGGCCGTTGCAGACGTTGGAGAGGCGGTAGCCGCTGGGGATGGTGACGCGGTGCGGCATGGCCGTAGGTTTCGGCGAGGAGGCCCTGAAGAAGCTGGCTTCGTCGGGCCTGCCGGCCTCCCGCGTCACGGTCACGAGCAAGGCCTCAGGTGGAGCGGCGAGACGTGGTCGGCCTCGGCTTCGGCGTGGAGGGTGCGGAAAGTAGGGTCGGCGACGATGCTGTGCCATAGCTTGGAGACGCAGCGGCAGCGAGCCACGTCCCTGGTGGGCAGCTTGAGCAGGATCTCCTGCACCATCTCTGCTGATTCCGGTGGCGGAGCGGGAGCAGGAGCAGGAGCAGGTCCCGCCATCGTCGGTAGATCGACACGAAATCAAGATCGGTTTTGCCGCTGACGCGGTTTCTCTTCCCACAATGGAAAATATATATAGGCACAACTCGATCGGCGCCGACATAGATCGATTAAGCCGCCTTCCCAGCCGTTCGTTTAATATAACCATAACCGTTAGATTAAAAAAAATCAATTCGTTCTTTTGCTTTCACGCCTCAGATCCCCTCGTGTTTGCATTCTCATAGTTTCAAGCTCGCCTAATAGTGCTCATCGTACTAGCGTCTCCGGCTTGTAGTGGCATGCAGCAGCATGCAACCTTGGAACTAGGAAGTGAAATGATAGCTGCCCACTGTAGCGACAAGAGCTGCATCAGGCCCCTCCGCCGATGCCCCAGATTGCTGCGGCGGGCACGGTGAGTTTGATTTGAATGGTCCTTAGTTATTGCTATTCACATTTCAGTTTTCATCTTGCTAACGAGACATTATTGAAAATGATCTTTGGTTCAGCATGGCTCCCGACAAGCATCGACCAATCCTTCCGCGTCTGCCAATGCCGGAACCCCGACCGGTCCTTCACCTCCGTCTGCCAATGGTGCAGCCCCGCCCATTCCTACACCTCCGTGATAACGGTATTTTTCTTCTTATTTAGCCTGTTTAGTCCATTTATGACATAATTTAGCCTATTTAGTCCACAAATGACATAATAAGATGAAGAAAATCAAGGAAGAGGAAGAAAAGAAGGAATAGGAAGAAAAGAAGAAGAAGAAGAAGTTCTTCTTCTTCTTCTTCTTCTTTTCCTCCTCTTACTTGTTTTTATTCGTAAATGGCATCATAACCTTGCTAACCTCATAAATGTCATATACTTAGCTTGTTGTCTTCTAAAATGACACAATAAGCTTAGTTAGGTCAAAGATGGCATAATTTGCTACGTTAGCTCAAAAATGGCATTTTTCTTCTTATTTAGCCTATTTAGTCCATTTATGACATAATTTAGCCTATTTAGTCCACAAATGACATAATAAGATGAAGAAAATCAAGGAAGAGGAAGAAAAGAAGGAATAGGAAGAAAAGAAGAAGAAGAAGAAAAGAAGTTCTACTTCTTCTAGTCTTCTTCTCCTTCTTCTAGTCTTCTTCTTCTTCTTCTTCTTCTAGTTTTCTTCTTCTTCTTCTAACTTTCTTGTTTTCCATTTTGCAGATTTAATTCACTATATGGAAGCTTGCATGGATGGAGTGCTTGTTTCTCTGTTCTTCTTTTTGTTTTTATCGAAGAATAATGTGGAACTTGTTATATGGATGCATGTGTTGGATGAACATTGTGATAGTAGTGTAATTAACTTTGCCGTCTGCTGGCGGACGGCAAAGAGCGCCGTTAACGCCCTAACGGCTCTGACGCCACCCCACTGCCGTTCGTTGTCATTGCCATCTGCTGGCCTCAGACGGCGGACGACATAATCGTTTGCCGTCCGTTTCGTGGAAGCGGACGGCAAAGAAGGCCGGCAAAGAAGGCCTTTGCTGGCACCTGTTTAGACAGACAGTTTGCCGTCTGCTGGCTGACGGCAAAGATGTTTGCCGTCTGCCGTAGCGGGCGACAAAGAAGCTGTTTCCAGTAGTGTAATTAACTTCCATATGTAACATGGACTGCGGGTTTATTAAACGAACTATCACCGGGTTTTCTGAAGAAAGCGAAAGGTTTTCTCGATTCACTTAAAACAGGACTGTCAGTTCATTAACTGAAAGATTAGTGGGGGTTTCAACAAAACAATTTTTTTATTATTAACTTAAAATAGGACCACATGTTCATTTTAGGAAATAAGAAGTTCTCAACAAAATTACCAACGAGCATGCAGAAGCACTAATTCCTTTATTAATAATTGGTTGCGATTCCCCAAGAGGCGGCACCATCGAATGATCATTCTCATATGGGGGTTCGGTCAAGGTTTGGGATGCTTAAAAAAACGTTACCGTAATTTTTACTCTAGATAATTGCCATCTCCCAAATTTATTCTTTTGTTTGAAGCAAGGACTGTGGCCCAGCGTTAAATTAATAGCACCCTTGCAAACAGCACACGTACAAACAATTTTCACAAAATTGCAAGTGACATATTTGATTGCTTTGTTTTTGTTGATTTTTCATGAGATGTTTCACGCCATGCCACTGTTCAAAAGAATGACATGTTTGTGATAACATTTGTTCTTTGTTTCCGCCATGGACGAGTACAAAATGCAATGTCACAGTAAAAAAATTCTAAAGTGTACCATCGTCCTTATAATAAAAATGCCGTCCTCTTAATAATAAAAATGTCATTCTCTTAATAATAAAATGCTGCCACAGACAAAAAACCCGACTTGTGAACATTAGCAAATAAAAATGTCATCCTCTTAATAATAAAAATGGTATCCTCTTAAAAATAAAAATGTAATGTTATTAATAATAAAACAGTCATGTACAAAAACAAACCTGACTTGTGAACATTAGGAAAAAATGATCAAATTTGCGATGTGACAAAGTTCAAAAAATTATTAAAACTGCCTTGTTATTTTTTTTAGAAAAATTGCCATGTGCCTAAGCAAAAGAAACCATATTTTGCCATATCGTAAAAAAGTAGACAAAAAGGAGGGACCACGATTCTATCCTAGGTCTCCCAGGTGGCCGTTGACGTCACTAGTCAGTGTGGTGGGTTGTAGTGTTTTTTATAGGACAACATTCACTTGATTTTGTATCATAGCGAACGAGTCCAAAAGCTGATGTGTCTCCTATCCCAAGTGCCAAGACTCGTGCAACGAAACCAGTGGAAGAGAGTGTTCACCTGGATTGGCCCCCCTGCAAACGGTCGCAAGTTTACATTTCCGGTTATGTTTACCTACAGCATACACAAACTCGTGCTTGTTCCGGTGGTCTGTTTGTTGCGCTCCTTCTGCTGAGGTCGTGGGACTGAGTCCTGCTAGCTAAGCTTCTTTTTTTTAACGCAAGTGGCCCACTGGCAGAGACAAGAAACACGCGATCGATTCCACGACCTCCAAGGTGAAAGTTGGTAGCCGTTTCCGCTATGGTAAAGCAGGTTGTGTCTCTACAAAGTCATAGGCGCACTACATGATCATTTGTGTAGTTCAAATTCAAATAATTTGGAGAAAAGAAATTGGTAACGACATTTCTCGGTGGGTAACGAAAACGCAGGTCACGTTCAATACACATGAGATATGATGGCTCAAGGTGGAGAACCATGGGACGACATGTGAAACTGTGAGTGTATGGCCGCACTCCGACGATTCCTAGGGTGATTTCATCATTTAAAGTGGAACTGGGAGTTCTCCACCTGCGCGCTGCCTCACTTCTCGCTGGAATGAGGGGGTTAGGGCAGTATGCTCAGGGCGCTCTTTATTGATTGGTACATGATCTTTCTAATTGCTCACTTCAAAATGCAAACCAACAACGACCACACTTTATGCTACCAAACTTGA
>LR880971.1:29096624-29116381 GCA_904067115.1 Aegilops sharonensis
GTATTTTTAATAAAGCCCAGAAGTTACAGAGAAATAGAAAAACGTTAACAAAGAGAGAGAGAGAGAGAGAGAGAGAGAGAGAGAGAGAGAGAGCTTGCTTGGAGTCTGCCACTTGAGACAGTTATGGGAGGCAATGGAGTTCAAGCTATGTGAGGATTAAACCTCGTGGAGAGGCGTCGGCATGTGTGTTCTTTTTCAGATAATCTCCCCATGCTTTGTCATGTGTCGGCGGCCGATCCAGCCTGAGAAAAGGAAAATCCAGTTGTCACTTTCGATGTGAACGAGACACTCTGGATCGAAAATTCTCCAGCATATGTATGTACTGTACATCCAAGCATCCGACGTACTTCCGTAGCGTGAGCGTGACAACTAACCGTAGCGTGAGCTTCAGTGCATTTTGCTTGCTTTAGTCACGCCGGCCGGTGGACGCGCGGCTCCGGACGCTGCTTCAGTGCCTTTGTGAAGCAAAGGCACAGAGCGCCTTAGCCTAGCATATCAGTCACTCATTTTTCATCCGACGCATATGATAGGCTGAAGGCAAAACACACTCAGACTTGCTGTTTTTAGGAGAGACAGAGGAATGACAGCAGCGATGCACTAACGCTCTCCAGCCTGAATATTTTATTTGATGCTAAAGATCATTCGGCTGTCAGTTAGTTCGCTGATGTTTCAAAAATCTGACAGTAGGCACTGGAAAAACTGACATTCAGTGTACCAAGTTGACTTTATATCAAAGAAATTTGTACAATCTGTACCACTTAACATGTAAAATCTGAAGCAATCAGAGAAGGAAATACAAACAAGGTAACATCATAATTTCCAAGCACTTGATAATCAATAGTTCTGTAGCATAGCACTGCAATTTTCAAGCACATGACATTGAAAGTCTGAAGCATTGTGAATCACATTTTATAGCAATAAGTACTACTGATGATCAAAGTCTGTTACATAATAGGCCATTTCACTTGTACACTTAGGCCAAAAAAAACTATAGTTATCCCCCAAATATTTCCAAAAAACTATAGTTAACCCCCAAAGTACCATGTAACCAACATCTAGACATTAGAAGAAATTTGCACCATAAAGACTGTCATCACCATCACCATCACCACAAGTAGGGGGAGCAGTTAGGAGCTGAGTAAAGCTCTCAATGGCAATGTACTTTGCATTCTCTGCATTTGGGCTTCTCTTGCTGCCATCATTCTCCACGTCTACTTTGGGCTGCACATCATCCTTTTTCTTTTTTTGCTGCCAATGAAAGTTCCACTAATTAGTGTATTAATAGATGAAAACAATTTTTTGTTATGTCCAGATTAGAATATACCTTTGCTCCCTTTTTGGTTGAAGCAGGAGGTTTAGTTGCCTTGCGCTTGCCCTTGTGCAACTTATCAAGCCAATTATTCTTTCTTTTTGAATTTTTGGATTGAACCTCCTTTTTCTTCAGTTGTGCTGCTCTTAGCAAGTCATCTCCTTGCTGCATATTTGGGTCATCATTTTCCTGGGCCTTACTAGGTTCATTCATGTCACTAGTAGATGCATTGAGTTTTTCCTCCAACTATGGACCAACACAATCAAGTGCATTTTCTAATATCAAGCAACATTCTGTAGAGTAGGCCACTTTATATGCCATGTCATGAAATTTATGAGATAGTCCCTTGTAACGAAGCAGAGCTTCCAGTTTTGGATTTTCTACCACATTCCTTCCTTGCCTATCTAATATGCTTCCTTTACGTGCTTCCCTAGTCCATCTCTTGAAGATATAATGTGTTGGCAATGTTTTTATGTTCATCAAATCAAGCACTTTCAATCCATGACCACACAATATTCCTGTCCTTTCAAACATTCTGCAAGCACATGTTGCTGTTTGGTTCAAAGGATCACCTATCACTATACGCTCATCTTCAAAATCACCATGCAAACTACCAATAGTAACAACATATTTGTTTTCATCCAGTAATCTAGTGCATCCAGCCATGGATCTTTCATACTCTCTTTGGAAAGCTTCAAAAATTATGGGAGTATAAACTTTGCTTACTTGTACCAACATAGGCGTGCTCATCTTGATTCGTGGTATGTTTTTTCTTGCTTCAAATTCAGATTCCAGCTCATTGTTTCTCTTTACCTCCACTATCCTTGCAAAATGTTTCAAAAATCTGACAATATGAAAATCAGATTTCAAATGGTTCTTCAATGAATTGTTGAAGCTCTCACTTAGTTGTGTACTCCTCACTCCCAAACTGAAGACATCTCGCATAAAACATTCAGCCCATTTTTCCTTTACCTTGTAGATACTATCAAACCAAGTTTGCTTATGCACTCTACACCTCATATTGGCAAAGGCTTCTTCAAATGCTTCCTTATCCTCATAGTCATACATACAAGCGCTAAAATCAGTGAGAATATGTGGTTCTTCAAATTCATCTTTCTCTTCACCCTCATCTTTCTCTTCACCCTCATCTTTCTCTTCGCCCTTAACTGGAGATAGATGTTTGACGGCATTTTGCATGATGTGAAAGGTACATAGTCCATGATATGCTTCTGTAAAGACATCCTTTACAGCTTTTCCCATTGCAATATCTTGATCGGTATAAATAGTTCTAGGTTGCCTTCCATTATGCGTAGCTAGAAAAGTGTTGAAAAGCCATTGAAATGAGGCAAATGTTTCATCAAACATTAGTGCAGCACCAAAAACAGTAGTCTCCCTAAACTGATTGAGCCCAAGAAAAACATCAAACGGCCGATATTCCTTGTTTGTGCCAAAAGTAGTGTCAAATGTGACAACATCGCCGAAGTGTGCATAGTCGACCATCATTTTAGCATCAGCCCAGAAAATGTTTGTTATATCCTCCTGACAATCCAGCTGCAAAGCATATTGAAATGATGGGTTTTCAACAATTTTGTCTTGAAAATACTTCAACATGTTGCCCGCCTGACCAAAAGCCAACTCCCTCTGCCTCTTGCTTTGCAAATGATTTCTGTGATCACGAGGAGTGTAGCCGAGATTAAGTCGTCCACCAACTTGACGAGTAGCAAGCTCATATGCAGCTTGAGGCCTAATTCCAGAATCATCCGCTGCTTCGATTTCAAAAGATTGAAATTCTGAAATTTTCCTTTGGGACGCCATCAAGTGGCGGGTTTGTGGCAAGTGAAGGAGGTGATTATGCTCAAGAACTACATCAGCGACTTCCAAGTTTTCGGACTCTCGATCCAATGTAAGACTCATCCGAGCTTTGCAATCAGTTCTTGTTTCAGCTCTAAAGCACTTCTGAACGGATTCCCTTTGCCCTTTTTTCCGATGGCCTTCATTGGCACAAACAAATCTGCAAGAGGTTATCTTACCATCAAATTTGCTCACATTGTTGTACCTTTTCCTCACATCAAAGCCAGCACGACCACCATATGCTCTCCAAAATAGCCAAGCCTCCTCTGAACTTTTAAATAACATGCCAACTTGAGGCATCCCCTTATCAGACTGTGCCATTGCACACAACCCAATTTATCTGCCATACATGTATAATCAGATGATCAAATTGCACAACAATAACAGATTTTGTAGATGGAAAGTTGAAAGAATTACTACTACACAGCCTTGTGCTGTGTACTATACTGCACAACCATGTATTGTATACTACACACTACTACAAGTTTTCTGAATTTATAGCTGCAATTGCTTGTGTGTGTGTGTGTGTGTATGTGTGTGTGTGTGTGATCAGAATGCATGAAATTTGTAGAAATCATGGGCAATTTGTTCAGGTCGTACACGCATGTGCAAGCAAATAAATATTGTTGCCTAAACTGAACCTGAACCTGTACACGCATGACCACGCATGGGCAATCTCCCTCTCTCTCCTCGGTGAGCTCGCCTGTCAAACCCTCGCCTCCGTCGAGCGGCGCGGGAGAACTGTTTCAGCCCGCGCGCAAAAACGCCTCGCCCCGCCTCTGTCTCTCCTGAAAACAGCTAGTCTGGGGACGTTTTGCCTTCAGTCTATCCTGTGCGTCGCATGAAAAACGAGTGGCAGATATGATAAGCTAAGGCGCTCTGTGCCTTTGCTTCACAAAGGCACTGAAGCAGCGTCCGCGGCTCCTTCCGTCGAGCAGTGCCATTACTACTGGGACTGGAGTATGGCAGAAGCCATCACTTTCGGACAGCTAATTAAGCAAATTTGGAACAGCGTTGACAAAAGCAGTTCAAGGGGTCGATCCGTCGATGCATTCCATGGCGAACCTCGTCGCCGTTGTTGTCATCGTCGTCGTCCAAGTGGCTGGCCTCTTGCTGTTCGCAGCCGCGCAGCTGCGGGGGGACTACTACGCAGGCGTCTGCCCCAACCTGGAGGGCATCGTCCGGAGCTCCGTGAAGCAGTCCATGGTCAAGTCCCCCATCTCCGCGCCCGCCACCCTCAGGCTCTTCTTAGTTCTTCCACGACTGCGCCGTCACGGTATGGTACACATTGACGCAAGTAATTAATTGATGGCTATTGTGCAAGATTGACAGACCGACGCACGTCATGCGTGCAGGGCTGTGATGCGTCTGTCATGATCATCAGCTCCACCGGAGACGATAAGAACGCCGACGACTATTCGCTAAAGCCAGAGGGCTTCCAGACGATCCTGGACGCCAAGGCCGCCGTGGACAACGACCCACAGTGCCGTTACAAGGTGTCCTGCGCCGACATAATCGCCCTTGCAACAAGAGAGTCCGTCTCCCAGGTAGGATGACTATTCGCTGAACGAATGTGTGACATGGCATATGACACAATCCTTAGGTTCAATTTGTGAAAGTTTCAAGAAGTTTTGGTGGTTAATAACAAGATTTTGACCAGAGATAACCTGGATAAAAGACAGAATGTACCTGACTTATCTTGTGCTTTCTGTTCGTGTGATGAATCTTGCCACCATTTATTTTTTGGATGCGATGTTATGACCTAATTCTGGAGAAACATCTCTAGGATCACTGGCTACAATAGGACAGTCAACATGCTATCCTTGTCAGACTGTTGGCTTAGAGGGGGTAATATGAGTGCCACACATATTGTGCATGCAGCCGCCCTCTGGGCCATATGGAATACCAGGAAAGACTTAATTTTTAACCGCGCCAAATGGCTTAACATACAGGTGCTGTGGCGCAAGACGGCCTCATACGCTGCACGGTGGGAACCGCTGTCTATAGACCCTGTTAAGAAGCAAATTCAGAACATGGTGCGGGAACTGGAGACTCTGAGCAAAGCTCCATTACCGCTGATCTGGCCGGATCCAGGCTGAGGATCTGGGTGTAGTTTTTGTTTTAGTTGGTAATTGAGCCTGTGGCTCTGGAGTTAGAAAGGGGAGGTGGCTAGTTTTCGTTGCCTTAATTTGTGGCCGTCTTCCTTGTAATAGCTGACTATTAGTCTTTTTTTCCTCTTTGATTTAGTGTGCGGTAGTGTTACTTCTGTAGTTACTGTGTTGTCGTTCTTTGATGTACTGAACTGTTGTGATTTCTTTGCTTTGCAATGGAATCGGGGCTGGGCCCTCTTCTTCTAAAAAAAATAAATTTCGGATTCACAAGATGGCGACATGGTGTATGACGACTAGGCGCTGACTAGGACGTCGATTGGTAGAAAATAATTAAAAAAAGAGTTCAAAACCACCTCAGAGTTGTTTTTTGTCCAGTATTGAATGCTGAGAGTTGTAAATTAGATGGTTTTGTAGTTTAGGGTTGTATTTTAAACTTTGGCGATAGTTTAGGTTATAATATGAACTTCGCTCTTCCCTGAACAAATGTTTCTGCAATCTGCAGAGCGGAGGGCCGAACTACACGGTGGAGTTGGGCAGGTACGACGTGAGGAAGTCGACGGACATAAGCGTCAGGCTGCCGCACCCGAGCGACAACCTCGACAACCTCAACGCCTTCTTCTCAACCTTGGGCCTCTCCCAGACCGACATGATCGCACTATCAGGTGCGTGAATGTGATTCAATTCAACTCAACTCATCGTGGACTTCTGATTTCTGAATCTGTTTGTTGAGAGTGACGCCATCACCCGAATAGCCGAACTCGGACCGACGCCATGAGCAAGAAGCAGACCCAAAGAGCACAACGTGAAGGAAACCAACACGGACCAAGTCAGTTCCTCGTGTCTCCACGCCAGACGCCATCCACCACCATGAACCAGAGCCACGCCGACCACCCCGCCGTCAACCACCACCGAAAGAAACAGCAGTGGTCAACAGCCCACGCTAAGCTCAGCCCGCGGCTCCCGCCACCGCCAGACGCTAACCAAGGTCGGATCTGGCCGGGGGCCGGCAGGCCCGCCACCACGAAAGAGCACCGCAGCAAGGGCGGCCACCGGAGTCAGCCATCCCATGGGGCGAGCCGGAGAGCCTCATCACGCCAGATCTGGGCCGCACCCAGGGCCGCCGCCGGCGGGAAAAAGTATGTCCCCCACCCGCACAAGCCACTTCACGCCGCCGCCTGCAGCCCGAGCCCCCGCCACCAGCTTCCGCCGCCCGACCCATAGGGCCCGCGCGATCCAACGCCGGGTGGGGGAAGGAGGAGGCACTGGCATGACTTGAACTCAAGCAGCAATGCTAAGAAATTAGCTAGAAAACTCTGACACACTAGTAGTACTGGACTATTAAGCGCGGACCCAAGCCTAGACACACCTTACTCAACCCTTAATTGGTGACAAACTCCATCCTCACACAGACAAGACTTGAACATGAGCTGGCAAACTCATAACAAGCCTGCCTCGACCCCTCATGACAGGCCCGCCTCCCCGCGATGCCACACGCGCCGCCCAGCCCCGCCGGACGGAGCATGCCGCCGTCGCCTGCCATTGTCAACAACGATTAGTCGACCGCTGTTGCCGCTCGGACATTTAGGAATAACGCTAACATCGCCGTCGCTGCTTCACAAGGGCCACGCCATCGCGGGCCGAGCGCCGGGCGCTCCGGTTCATCACCAACAGCGTGGCTCCCCTCCGGCCCCCCGACGGCCCTCCTGAAGAAATCCATCTCAGCGGCGGTCGAGAATGAAGACTCGTCATCCTCTGGTTTGTTTCGTTGCTTGATGGCCGCTAGTTTCTTTTTCTTGTTGTTGCCTTGCGTGCGTGACTGTAGGGGTCGAGGACTCAGGCGCTGAGGTTGTTATGCGGTGGATTGAGTGGAGAGGTGAGCGCTAATCACAGAAGAGAGGTTGTGGACGCGGGGTGGAGTACGGCTAGTCAGGATAAATTGCTAAGTGCACACAGAAAACGGATTAGATCAAGGCTAGCGGTTGGATTGAGTTTAATGGGCCTAATCCTGCGATGGTAATGGGTTCGTGTATATTTGTAGGGGTGCGTTTAAAGAAGTTTATATTTAATTGTTTATTACTCCTAAGTAGAGATAAGTAGTGATAGAGATAGGCGGAACAGCAAAACCGTAAAAAAAAATTACGCGGGCGTGCGGGCTTGCGTTACACGGATGTTCCCAGAGTCCTAGATAAGCACCGCCTGCCGTGTATACAGACATCACATAATACGTATATATACGTTTACATAACAAATCTATCGTTGCCCTAGCTATTATATTGATTTATGCTTCTTGCTCGGATCAGGCAGTCCATCGCGAGAAGAGTGCTATCTTTTCTCGCCCAATACACCGCATGCAAGACGACAAGCAGTCAAATTGGTTCTTGGTGTTCATGTTGAAGCATTCAGTGGCAGATATTTGGGTTTACCGACAGCAGTTGGAAGAATCACTAGTGGGACTTTTGACCACATCGGAGACAGGTCCAGGAGTAAAATGAATGGATGGGCAGAGTGGCTACTAGCTTGTGCTGGGAGGGAAACACTTATTAAATTAGTGATCCAGGCCATCCCAACTTTCAGTATGAGTTGTTTTCGTCTGACCAAGAAGGTATGCAAAGGCCTTATTGCTAGTATGGCAAAATTCTGGTGGAGTGAATCTCTTGATCAACGATCTATGCATTGGCTATCTTGGGAGAAACTTGCATCACCAAAGTGTCAGGGTGGAATGGGCTTTCGTGACCTTGAGTTATTCAACTTGGCACTACTTGGTAAGCATGGATGGAGGTTTATCACTAATCCTAACTCTTTATGTGCCCAAGTGATGAAGGGGCGCTATTTTCCGGATTGTGATTTCATGGGGGCTTAAGTACCACAAACTTCGTCTGCTATTTGGCGAGCGACCATCGCCGGGAGGGAAGCTCTCCGCGTTGGTCTCATTAAGAGGGTGGGGGACGGTAGCACTATCTCCATTTGGGAAGATAAGTGGATCCCGGGCCTCTCCTCCTTGTCCCCTACGGTGATGCCGGGAGGGACGACCCTTGCCATCGTCGATGAACTCATCGACCATGACAACGGGACTTGGCGGCGGGAACTGATCTACAATGCATTCATTCGACCAGATGCCGACGCCATCCTGAATATCCCCTTACGCCGTGGTGGGGGTGATGATTTTCGAGCTTGGGCTTTTGAAAGAAGTGGCATCTATTCCGTTAAATCTGCGTACCGTGCTCTCGTGACTCGAAAAGAGCGTGCAGATCAAGAAGAAGGGACGGTTACAAACTCCTCACAGACTGATGAACGGATGTGGAAGTCGCTTTGGAAGCTTAAGGTCTTGCCGAAGGTACGTGTATTCTGGTGGCGGGTTATTCATCGTATTCTTCCAGATGAGTGCACACTTCGGTACCTCCATATAAAACCTATAAGCAGATGCAATGTCTGCCATGCAATGGATGAAGATCTTATGCACGCTTTAGTGCATTGCTCTCATGCCAAACTTTTCTGGGAGCAAGCCCACGGTCTCTTTGGAGTTCGACGGCCGAGGCTGAATCCCGATACATGGTCTCGTGATATCATATGTGATGATCAATTCACGGACACTGAGAGGGCCCAAATGATCTCTGTTATGTGGGCAATTTGGCATTCGAGAAATCGAGTGACTCATGATGATGACCAGCTGGATCCTTTCACTTCGGTCAGGAGGATTCGGGAGGACTTGGCACTGCTGGATATCCCGCATTCTCATGCTGTGTTGCTACCAGGTCATGGTTGGAGACCACCAGACTCAGGGGTGGTCAAGATCAATACGGATGCAGCATTGAGTATGGACTCTGACAAGGTGGGTGTGGGCGGCGTAGCACGGTCTTACACAACCTTGTTGGGTGCTTGGAGTAAACCTCATGTTGGGGTCACAGATCCATTCATCGGTGAGACGCTCGCACTTCGAGAAGGAGTTATCTTCGCAAATCTACGGGGTTTCTCACATGTGATAATGGAGACTGATTGCCTGGAGATTGTTAATCTCTGGAACACTCGCCATAACATCCTCTCTGTGGTGGCACCTTTACTTGTAGAAATTAGAGAGCTAGCTGGTACTTTTTCTTCTTTTGTTATTCAACATGTAATGCGATCAGCCAATGTACCGGTCCATCTTTATGCGAAACATGCGTGCACACTGATGGTCATCGAGAGTTGAACTAACTCGAGACCCTCTTTCCTGCTCACTAGCCTTTTGGCTGATGATGCCAGGAGCTCGTTCGTTGAATAAAAGCTCTCAGGTTTGAACGCAAAAAAAAAGCTATTATATTCAAGCCGCGCGTCCAATCCCGATCTGGTGACGATGATGTGGAGAGCAGCTCCTGCCCCGCCACCGGAATCGGTAGAGATGGTGCAAGAGATCCTGCTCAAGCTGCCCACCCGGTACGTGGTCCGCTGTTGTGGCGTATCCAGGTTGTGGCGCCGCGTCGTCGCCGATCCTAACTTCCGCAGCCTCCACGCCGAGGCCGAGCCGAGGCCAACCATGTCTTCGCGGCGGCGGAGGCCTTGCTTGTCTCGATAACGCGGAAGCCCGACTGGCCAGACGAGGCCAGCTTCTTCAACGTCTCCTCGTCGAGGCCCGCGCCCATGCCACACCGTGTCATCATCCCTAACCCCTACAGCCTCTCCAACGTCAGCAACGGCCTTCTCTGCTTTGTGTGCCATGATGACTCCAAGGTGCCAGCATTCGTCTGCAACCCTGTCACCGGTGAGACGACGATGCTCCCAAGGGCGCCACTGCGGGACACCACACTCCATCACTTAGCCTTAGCGTTCAGCCTCTCCACCAAGGAGCA
The DNA here is from genome assembly GCA_904067115.1 of Aegilops sharonensis. Classification (NCBI taxonomy): domain Eukaryota; kingdom Viridiplantae; phylum Streptophyta; class Magnoliopsida; order Poales; family Poaceae; genus Aegilops; species Aegilops sharonensis. The sequence goes on from LR880971.1 coordinate 29,106,719, forward strand.
CAAACTATTCAGTTTCACCTTCTCGGCCCCCAGCCTCATCCTTGGGAGCAACGTGGACCAGTGTGTGTACACCTTAGATGGTGTTGCTGCCGGCGGCGGATGGCGCAAGCGCTCCTACATTTCCGAGTGTGCTCCACTGCTCACATTGCCCCCGGTGCTTGTCCAAGGCAAACTCTACTTGGTCACAACCGGCCGTACAGAACTAGGCAAGCCGCGGAACCTTGATGGGTTGCTGGAGGTCGATGTGGCAACGGAGGCGCATCGCCTGTACCGTCTCCCATTCAAGAAGGTGAGTACCACTCAGCATGGGATCCACTGGTGATCGGCTTTGAGATGACAGGGCGACTCGGCCTTGTCGTGGAAATCTTTCGGGTGAAGCAGACCGCTGCCCGGAAGCTCTAGTTCTGGGAACTCATCTCGAGTGGCGGCGACAAAGGTGCAAGCTGGAACTTGTGTTATAGCTTCTACGTCGACGACGGGTACCGTTTCTTACGGACAAGGAGCGCCTGGTTTGATGACCGTGAGATGACAGTGTGCTACAAGGATCATAATGCCATGTTCAAACTCAGCACGAGAGGACACTCGCCGGAGCCGTCTCCTGACGGTGATTGCACGAAATGTGACCGTCGACTGCGGTTGCCGTGAACACCGCAGAACTGTGAATGGAACATTTTCGGGGGCTATCGCCCCACCCTGCCCTCACCTCTCACATTGGCACCATCGTCTTGGGACATCGAGGAAGAAAGACAAAAGTTTAAGGAAGAAAGACAAGAATTCGAGGAAGCTCTGTTACATACACTGCGACGGAGATGAAGAAAGACAAGAAAGACACGAATGAAAACAGCGTACACAAAGACAAGAAAGACAAACAAAGACAAGTAACTCAAATCTGCTGACAAGCATTACCTCTCTCATAGTGCAGTATCGAACCCAACATTCATAGTTTGCCTTACATATTTTCATATTGTCTTCTTTTTTTATAAATCAGTATAGATTTCTTGGGAAGATCCCAATGCATCATCTGTTAGCACGTTCTCCAAGAAGATGTAGACTACTATTTCAGTACTACTTGGTATAAATTTAGCACAGTAGTATAAGCTACTTTTATTTACTATTAGTACTAAATTGCATGAGTCATATTGGCTGATAGCTTAATTAAAATTTAATCATTCATGCATATTATTGTGTACTACATCAATATAAAAGAGAAAACTCGTACCTTTTCTCCTCATTAATGTGTACTACATAGACAAAAATCTTGGAGTTTTCAACATCAAATGGCATCCCCTGATACTTAGACAAAAATTCTGTTACACATTGAGGGCACATTTTACCTCAGCATGCAAACTTTCTGGACATCCCTTCCGTTGCTGAAATAAGTGGTGAATTTGGAGAGATTTATTCACTGACCATATAAAAATACACAAAAGTTCAAACGGCAACCCCAGGCCAAAAACAAAACAAGAAGGTTCCAAACAGCATGTAGCACAGCCCGTGGGCCCCTAGGGCCACAAAGAGGTTACGTCGTCAGTGGCCAATAATGTCCCATGATCAGCCAGTTCCACTGCCTCATGCAATCAAATCAGTTAGCATCGTCATCTAGGGTAGGTTTGGTTTTTAGGTTTGTGGCCCTAGGGTTTTCTGGCGACTGTGGAGGTTCTTGTCTAAGTCGTTCTCTTGTCCAGATCGTGACATCGCAACCTCCCAAGCTTCTTATCATCTTGTGCATCTCATCAAGAGTGTGGTGTCTCATTGTTTGATTTTTTTTCCACCAGACCGATAACATCAAAATAACACAAACACGCATGGAAAACTTGTAGCCATTCTCCCTTTTCCTCTTACTTATCAAACCCTGAACAATCCAAGTTACACAACTCACAGACAAGTCTGTGTTTATATACATGCAACTAAGCCTAGACACCTCAACTCAAATCTTAATAGGTGACATCTCCATCATTTCCACAGACTGGACTTGAACATGAACTCAAGCGGCAACACTAGGTAATTAGCTTGCAAATTCCAAACAAGATCCAGGGTACTGAATATTACACGGACCTGAGCCTATGGACAACTAGCTCAACTTTTAATTCATGACAAACTGCATCATCTACATGGAAAAGATTAGAACATAAACTCAAGCGGCAACACTAGGTAATTAACTGGATAACTCCACTATTACACAGACCCAATCCTAGAACTCAACTCTTAACAGGTGATGGTCTCCATCACCTCATAGACAGGACTTCAACATGATGAAATGCGACACGATACATAATTAGTGTATTTGATAGTACAAGATTCATATCTCTTTCCTGCCTTATCTCTACGATGTCTTCTTATCCTCCAAGACATTTACACAATATATACTCGCCCACGGGGCTCAGCAATACAACAATGCTTTCACCATTCTCCTCCCTCTAATCCTCTTAAATGGTATCTATCGCAAATTTCTGCTAGCTCCACCATAGTTTCCACGTCGTGCTGCCCCCGGTGAGGTCAACCTCCATGATCTCCCCTGGGGGCTGCACAACTCGTAGCTAGGGTTCGTTCACCGATCTTGTTGATCGGCTGCTCTATATAGTCTTTAGCCGATCCATTGATCAGGATTTTTCTCTCTCGTAGATTGTTTGATTTTTTTTGCATTTTCTGATCTAAGATCGGTTTGTGTTGCCCATTGCCTGTCGAATCTTCACGCCTAACATCATCTTCAACGGCACCCTGGGCTTCACGCTTGACATGTGTGTACTGGTGTGGAGGCCGCTTGCACAGTTCTCCACTGGCTTCTCGTCCGCACAGCATGGCCCGGGCCACTCATGCGACGCAGGGCTTGGCCGAGGGTGCGTCCTTTGTAGGTGTGGCTACTCACGTCCTTGTACATGTCTTGATCGCCTCCTGCACAACGTGATGCAGCCAAGCTGGACGTCTTGGCGGCCACCGCCCGCGTGCTCCTGCAATGGCCCGCCGTCCCGCGCCGCATGGTCTGCCGCTACTCATAGGCTGCAGCGTGTGCAAGACCCTGTCCCGCCCCTCACACTTCCGGTCTGATCAGTTGCAGGTGCGCGTCTTCCCAGGATTCCTTGAAAGTCTATCAAGTATGCACAATTCTTCACCGATCGAGCAACAGGTTGTTGGTGTGTCGTCTCTTCAGATCACAGTGTCGCTGCCCCGAGGTCCTTCCCTAATTATACCAACACACGGCTGCAGCTATGTCGCTCCTATGAGCCATAGGGTCGCCACATGCGGTCCACCTCGTCGTTCCCACACCTTGACATCTATCGTGGCGCTCGCCACGTCATCTGTCTAGGCACAGGATCACCACCGTCGGCACATGGTCTTCGTCACACTTTTGGGTTCTTTCTTGTGTACTTCGAACACAGCCTCCGTGCTTCTACAGATAACCAACGTGGCCCCTTCAGGCTACCTCTGGTTCTGCTGACCGCCCTTCTTCTTCGTCTAGCACATGCTCGCCGCCAGAGTAGTCATCATCTTCCCCAACCACTTTGTTTACTCTAGAAACCGTGAGAAACATCTCCACCTTCTATCCCCATGCCTGTTTGCACCACTTCTCTCTTGGAGGCCTCCCCCGTTGGTCCCCTGACATGGCGTACAATTCATGCTGGTCCCCGTCTACGCATGCCCGGTGCTGTTAACACTGTCATGTGCCTTCATCCCGACGTGTCCCAGAGGTTGGCAACCCCTGTAAGGCACCTCGTCTACAAAGGCTTTGATAACATCGTCTTCGGCATCGACACCCTCCATAACGATTGCCTCGATCGCATCACTGTTTTCTTCCATCGCGCCCCTAATTACACAGCGCTTCCTTGCACCCGCGGCTCCACATGCGGCTACATAGACACTGGCAACTCTGACTCGACATTGACCATGGTGTCCTTCGCACGGCTACCTCGACCACCGTTACACTGCCCCACACTCTCGGCTACCTGGACAAAGGCACAAAGAGCAATGCCTTGCGTGAGCAACCTCGACGGTTTCGACTCCACCCACAACATCTTAAAGCTCGCGAAATGATCACAAAGGTTTATGCACTAAGAACAGTAAAGCTTTTGGAGAATAAATTCCTGACCTGCCATCAAAAGTTGCTTGAGACCATATTACTGTGCTACAAGGATTATGAGAAATTGTTCATACACCACAAAAAGTATGTCATTGGATGGACATTTGAAAGAATTTTGGATCATACATTTTTTATGACATATAAACCATATTTTATTGACACAAAATATAAGTAAAAAATTTGCACGAGAAATGACCTTGTATACAAAAATAAAAGGAGTATTGCATACAGATAGTGCCACGGTGGAGCATTGAGAGCGGTCTTATTAGCCAACACTACATCATCAGCCAGGTCAATAAAGTCCCATGATCAGCCACTTCGACTGTGTCGCAATCAATCACCATCACGAACACGAACTCAAGCAACAACACTAGGTAATTAGATAGCAACTTACAAAGGATTCCAATACATGTCGAACATCAGACGGGGAGTGTCGTGAAATTGTCACGTCAGATGTCCTTAGTGTCAGGACTTAGTCGCGAGGCCAACGCATCTATGTGGGAGCTTGAGAGGGGTTGAGCGGAATCGAGAGACGCAACACAAGACAGGGATTTAGACAGCTTCGGGCCCCGGGAAACATCATCCGGTAAGAACCCTACATGCTGTTTGATGCTAGGTCTCATTATCATCACGAGGGAGTCGCCGCAAACCGGCTCTCCTCTTTGTGTCTAGCCCTAAGATTATTTCTTCTTGCTTGTAGCTTCTCCCCCTTTGTGGAGCCCTGCCCCTCCTTATATATGTTGAAGGGGCGGGTTACATGACTAGTCCTAGTAGGATTAGGATTACTCTATTACAAGTGGAGTCCTAGTCTTGCTTCCTTTATAGGAGAATAATCCTTACGCTTTCCTCATAAACCGGCCCACCATAGCGTGATCCGGCCTTCCATAAACCGCCTGTTGGGCCACCGGGTCTTGTCGCTCCTCTGACCCGTCTGCCGGATTACCAATGAATCTTAAACCGCCAGGTCCAAGTGGGTCGCCGGTGAATCGCCAAACTCTAGCCGGGTCATACATCCGGCGGTTTATACCGCGGGGTATATCCCCGACAGGGAGGTTCCCCCTCGCGAATTTGCTCGCTAGGGGAGGAATGATACATTGGTCATATGGCGTAACATTTACACTCGGAACATGCCCAAGTACTCAGCAACGACAGTGTTTCATGTAGAATTTTGAAAATAAATTGAATCATGACGAACGCAGCACAAAGTCACAAACACAACACAACACATGCTATCTTCGTTCCTGCACAGTGTAGATAACCCAGAGGCTTGACGATGTACGATAACAACATAAACTCAAACAGAAAACAAAACGAATTCATGCAGCAGGACCGAGTAGCACGTACTAGTTATTAAGTTGTTGCGGCCGGACGGATCACATGGGAGATGGTGCTGATGGCGGCGGGCTGTTGCTGTCGCCCCCGTAGAACTGCAGCACGGTGTAGACGGTCTGCATGACGGTCATGCCGAGGAGGAAGACGGCGGCAGCAAGGGAGAGGAACGCCCACGGGCTTCTGAAGTAGGTGTGGATGAGGTTGGCGCGCCACATGTTCCACGGCTGCCGGAAGTAGCCATTGACCTGCCGCTGCACGGCGTCGAGGGCGCTGTTGGGCTCAAGCACCACGTCCCTGGAGATGGTGTTGAACAGCTTGGCCACTGCCTGGTCGCTGCCGATGGCGTTCTGGATGATGCCCTTGGAGCTCAACAGGGCCACGTCCTTGGCCGAGTCGATGATGTTGTCCATGAAGAAGACATAGCTTGTCACGTCATTGCCGGCGCTGGCGTGCAGCCGCTCGAACGCCATCATGTTGAGGAACATGTACTCGGTCGAGTCGTCCACCGACACCGTCGGCATGCTCAGCGTGCCGCGCCGGAACCGGATGTCATGCAGGCTCAACGTCTTGCTCGGCTTGAACTGGATCCCGGCTTCGTAGAGCTCCACTGCTGACCGGATGATGGCGTTGTCGTCCTCAATGTCCAGGGGGCTACGGATTTTGTGGTGCTTACCAGTGAGCATGCTCCGGCGAAAGACATCCAGAGGGTGGAGCCCTAGGCCGATGCCTGCTGGTAGTGTCCCGGATGACTGGGCCAGAAATTTCAGCACCATTCGGTTGATGAAGTCGTCGCTCTGGCCGTCATCCGTGCATGCAATCATCAACATCCATTAGTATCAGAGAAAGAGATACCGTAGAAACAGTCTTTTACCCCGCTTTATAGATAAATCAACCATGATGGGTCCATATAAAATGTCCAATTGCAACAAAAGTAAATATAAATTTGTTGGGGTAACAAGACAAACAAGTCCTTTACAAGAAGTTAATATCTGTAGTCCTGTATGAGAGTTTTGGATTGTTGGCCTTGCTTCCTAGTCCGTTGATCAACTAGGTCCTCAGTGCTCAGATGTGGTGGTATTTGTTTGGTAGGTGGATGCGTTTTGGTTGTAAACGATTTGGTTTTTTTAATGGAATCGGGGGAGGTAATCCCTTTTAAAGAAAAACAAGGCAGACATGCCAAAAAATAAAGAGAAAAGTAGCCACACGGGTGGAAGATTAGCGGCTAGCAAGAGAAGCAAGGTGGCGTCCTGCCGAAGTCAGCTTGACGTAGCAAGTAGTTCTACTAAAAAGGAACGGACTATACATAAGTCGCCTGAAAAATTATGACCGATAGAAAGATTTGTACCAAGCACATCCTTTGTTGTGACCGATTATGCAAGGCTTGTACCGAAACACACTCTTCTTTTGTGACCGATTTTGCTTCAAACTTTATTTTGGGCAAGTGAATTTTGAGCTGTTAGATTCCATCATTCTTTCTTATTCTTCCTCTTTTATCTTTCTTCCTCTTAGTTCCTTCTCCATGGCTCGCCTCACTGCCTATCGTCTAACTAAGATGGCACGCCTCGCTGGAGCTCAACAGGTTGTCCTTGCCTCCAGCCAGGGCGCTCTCTAAATCAAGTGGGAATTAATTAATACTAAAGGCGCCCGCCTGCCCTCCCACACCCATACTAGTCAACGCTCGGCCCGCCTCCGCCTGAGCCGCCGCGGTGAACTACGTCACCTCTGGCTCGTCCTCGAAGCTCGGTCTTTCCTCCTTCTTTCTTCGGGCAATTTATGTACAACCGTGTGCCCTCTTTTATATATTTGAAATTTTGGCAACGAGACCTTCACAACAAGACTATTATTTCATACAGTATATGTTAATTAGCGTAGATTTAATTACTTAATGTCATATTTTAAAACAATTTAAGGAATATTTATACGAAAATGATAAATTCAGAACATTCGGATTTTAAGCATGCCAACTTCAGTTCACGCGAGGTTGGCAAACATAGCAATTTTCTGCCAAAAAAATGAACATGGACAAAGTTGCCATATTTTATCAACTAAAGTTGCCACCTCGCGTGAAGTGAAGTTGCCATGATGAAACGTTCGCGATTGTATGCTTAAAATCCGAACGCTCAGGATTTATAAGTTACATTTGTATTCATTGTTTTGAATTATTTATGTGCAAATTTCATTGTTTCTAACTTTAGCAACAGAATTTGGAAGGCAGAGTAGTTAATAATTACCGGAGGCTTTCCACTCTCAACCTGAACTAGCTTCTGGAGCAGGAGCAGCGGTAGCTGGTTCTCGAGCATGAGCACGTCTCGCCGGATGTAGGGCACCATGTAGAGTATCCCGTGGGGGCTGAAGATCGGGTCGTTATGTGCGTAGTCGCCGACCTGCTTCCTGTCGGCGGCGGTGCACCTCATCACCTCCAGCAGGAAGCAGCCGTCGAAGATCATCATGGCTACGAACCGGTCCCTGCCCCCGCCGTCGCGGCCGGCGCGCCACTCGCCGTCGAGGTCCATGTACGCGCCCTCGAGCTCCTCCACGACTTCCTAGACGGCGGCAACGAAGTCGTCGAGCCGCCTGTCCGCTCGCAGGAGCAGCTGGCGCAGCGCCCGGTGCTTGTGCTCCTCCATGGGGCGCAGGTCGCGGTCGCCGTGGTGGAAGGGGCCGAGTGACACCACCTGCGGCTGGTACGCCTTGCTCTTGATGTTGGTCATGCAGGGCGGCACTTGGTAGATGCAGTGGCGCTCCCACCGCGACGCCTCCGCCGACTTGTCGGCTTCCTTGAGCTTCTTCTCCACGTCCACCACCCACGTCCTCTTGCTGCTGCTGCCGCCGGCCGCCGCCATTGCGGTTGATTGATTTATGCAAGATATATGCTTACTATAGCTAGGATAGTAGTCAGATACTGGCATGTGCATGCATGTGGAATTGTGGATGCCGATGCAGAGCGCAGGGCGCTATATATGCGTAGAGAGATACGTTACTTGCATAAGCTGCATTGCATGCCACATTCCGCGTGCTAGACAGGTGTGTATGTACAAAAAGAGGTTCATGTCATGTGCTGGTCCCCTTGTTTCACTCCATGGTAACACGCATGCAGTTTAGTACATGATCACATATTTTATTATATTAGGCTATATGATATATGGGTTGCAAGGTTTACGCGGAAATGTTCTTTCAACTCGTCCCCACACAGCGACTAGGGTTTTTCCGCCTCCCACCGGCGTCGCCGCTGATCTGTCTCCAACAATGTTTGCAAGTGTTCATGTGTTTTCAGGATGAACAAATCGAAAGTTTTTCTTAAAAGTTGGTTATATGACATGGGAAATGATTAGAATCATCGTGGCGATTCTACGCTCCGCGCCCACCGAGTCGAGAGCCAACCACGTTTTGGCCCAGTCCCACACACCCTAAGTCTCAAGGTTTTTGCAACATCATCCATGTTTCTGAAAAATGGGTAATGTTGTACTGGCAGCTTGACGGTGCAGGCGAAAAATCTCTGCAACATAATCTCTATTGCATATATCAAATATCTTCTGCAACATTTGCAAAAAAGTAAAAGTTATGTAAAGCAATCTATGTTTCAAAAGTGAAGAACGATACTCAACGTTAGATTCGTGCCACATCTGACGCTCATGAAAGATCCGCTGACCGACACGTGTAGCACACCTCATATGATATATAATGTATTGTATTATTGTGAGGAAGGGGTCATGATCAATTTGTGTCGTTGCATGTAGTCTTTACAGCTGCGAGATGGTCGGAAGCTGCAGGCTTTAGGCAAAGGGGAGATCAAGATGCTACGGGCCGGGAGCCGCTGGCCGGAGACACGAGGAAGCGAGGAATTAATACGCACGTGAAAGCAGGTGTTGTTCAGTTGTTGGGAATGGTCCATGCAAGCGAACATCTGATTAGCTCTAGGATGGAGGCATCGCATGCATTTGCTTTATACTCCCTCATGCGTGTATCTCTAGGTCGCTAATTTTATTAATATGGAACATCACTAGTAGAAAAAAGGGCTTTCGTCCAGGGCAGTTTAGCCCATTAGTCCCGGTTCAATCCAGAACCGGGACCAATGGAGCTATTTGCCCCGGTTCGTGAGCCCAGGAGGCCGGCCGGGCCACGTGGGCCATTGGTCCCGGTTCGTCCGGACCTTTTGGTCCCGGTTGGTGGGACGAACCGGGACCAATGGTCCTGGCTCCTGGCCCACCACTATTGGTCCCGGTTCGTGGCATGAACCGGGACCAAAGGCTTCCCTT
>LR880971.1:29173253-29191245 GCA_904067115.1 Aegilops sharonensis
AAAAATTCAGAACATAGTGCCACACTTAATAAAAATTCAGAACATAGTGCCACACTTAATAAAAAATTCAGAACATAGTGCCACACTTAATAAAAAATCAGAACATAGTGCCACACTTAATACAAATTCAGAATATAGTGCCACACTTAATACAAATTCAGAACATAGTGCCACACCACACTTAATACAAATTCAGAATATAGTGCCACACTTAATACAAATTCAGAACATAGTGCCACACCACACTTAATACAAATTCAGAACATACTACTGCTAGCTTAGCTTCTTCCTCTCACCCTTACTCCTCTACTGCCTCTACCTCCTCTTCTTACCCGGTTGCCTCGTCCACGACCAGTGACGAAAGTGGGACAATTAGTGTCCCTATGGCCAAATTCATTGCATAGAATGCATTGCCTAGTCGGACCCCCTGCTTCAGATTCGTCCATATCATTCCGGATGCGCTGACACTGCCGTCTGCCTCTACTTGTACGCATATGCTCTGGGTTTGGAATGTAACGCCTTTCGGCGGGGTTGACACTGTCCAGTTATTGAGAACATACTCTTTCAGAAAAATGGAGACACAAACAATATTGCGTCCATTCCAAGCTGCCCGCAAGCAGCAAGTACATGTGAGCAAGGTAGGTGAAGCAATTTGGGTTTGTTGCATGTGCACTCACACGTTGGCCAGGCTTCATTGCCAATTTTCACCTCATGCGTCCTCAACTCATTTGCACATCCGAATTTGTTGTTGGCTAAGCGGACCTCAAACCTTCTTTCTTGATTACCGATGGCGACTACAGTGTGTGACCTAGCTTTTTGCATCTTGTTGTCCATATACTTCGTGACTCTTTCACAGTACCATGTATTTGGGTTGTTGAAGATATGCTGCTCTGCTTTTTGACGTCTATCTCTGAAATACTTGACGGTGCCATAGAAAATACTCTCAACAATGGTTGTAAGTGGCAATGCCCGGTTTCCTCTTAGGACAAAGTTGTATGTTTCCGCGAGGTTCGTTGTCATGACACCGTACCTTGCTCCATGTGTGACATGTAGCAAAGACCACCTCTCCAGAGGCTCATGCTCTATCCACTGCTCGAAGGTTTTAATCGACCTCCCGAGCCTTCTCCTAGTACCAGGTGGATCAAAGCCTGGCAGGTCACATAGCCCAACAGGCTCCTCCTCCACGGTCGTTGTTCCTGTTGCCAACTGTGCAGCTACTGCTTCAACATGTGCCCTCACCGCTGCATCTCTTGCAGCTTTCCTGTCCCTCACGTGTCTCTGCATGCACACATTAAGTCTGTTGCTATCAAATTTTACTTCCATAACTGATTCTGCTTGCAGAGTTTTTTGAACAGATTCATCAGGTTCTTATTTCTAAACTGCGAGAAGAAATTAGCCCCCAGATGGCGCATGCACCAACGGCTCTGCAAGTCCTGCCATGGAACTTGTTCCTCAGGGCCTGGGTTTGTCAGTGTCCTTATCGCACTGAGTATACCTGCATGCCTGTCATGAAGGATGCACACATTGGGCTTCTCCTTCACAACTGATATTTTCAACTGCCTGAAGAACCATGTCCAACTTTCAATGTTCTCACTCTCCACAAAAGCAAATGCGAGTGGGACGACTTGATTTTGACCGTCTTGACCTATGGCTGTCAGGATCTGGCCCTTGTACTTGCCTGTGAGAAAAGTACCGTCAACACATATCACCGGTCGGCAATGCCTGAAAGCTTCGATGCATACACCGAAAGAGAAGAAGAGACGATGCAGCACCCTCACAGTTGGGAACTCTGGCATGAACATGTCTTGGATATCGATATAGGTGCCTGGATTCCGCTGCTGCAGGGTGTGGAGGAGATGGACAACAGAGTCATATGCATCAAAATAAGAACCAAATCTCCTCTCAAGCGCCGCATGCTTAGCCCTCCAAGCCTTGCCATAAGAAATTTTGTACTTGAACCTGGCGAAGACTTTTGTCTGGACTGCCTTCACCTCCATAGCTTTGCCCTGCACTATCTCATCATAAAACAACCGAGCAATAAGCGTGGATGAAAGGTTGGCATGATCTTGAGGGATGCAGGGAATAAGACAAGTGTGATTAACTAAGTCACTTATCACCCAACTTGTGCCATACTTAGGGAGAAAGCCGTGCACCCTGGTGGGACAATCAGCGTTCTTGCATACCATTGTCAGGAATTTCTTACTGGACACCTGAGCTGTGAAAACCCTTTGCGTGGACATTGCCCAATTAATTATTGCATCCTTCAGGGCTTGCTTGGTCGGATACATAGCACCCGTCGCAATATTGTTCTGGTGATATTGCCAGCCTGAATCATGTCCATCATTCACGGTCATTGCAGATGAGAAGTCATGATTCCACGATGCAGGATTCGGGACCTCCTCTGCATTTTCTTCTTCATCTGACTCGTCAGAATCATCGGCATGACCCCTTTCAACATCGGTGTCTTCTTCTTCCATCTGGTCCTGCATGTGCCCATCTACCTCGTCAGCGTCCACCTCTCCATTGTAATCACCATCGGCATTTCCTCCTTCTACCTGACTGCTCTGTCCTTGTTCGTAACCATAAGCATTTCCTCCTTCGACCTGACTGCTCTGTCCTTGTTCGTAACCATCATCTCCAGCATTTGACATAGATAACTGCCTCCCTACACTGCTATGACCAGGATCGTAGCCACCCTCGCCTTCATGTGCAGTGACCTCCTTCACAACGGGAAGCACTAAAGCAATAGGATTGCATCCCCTTCGTTCACAACCTTGTAACCACCGCACCCAATCGGAGTCTTGCTCTATCGGCCTCAAATAAAAGTAAATTATTGTACTTGACCGTGTCCATAATGCATGAACACCGACGGTGTGTGTTTCAGTATCAAGACCTAAACTTGCCGCAATCCATTCTTTCAACTGACTGACTGACCATGTTTGAGGTGCGCTCATTGGCACCTCTATGTGAGTAAATTCACTCAGATCTGCTCCCATCTCAGTTGTTTGGACAGTGCCAGGACCGTAGTAAAATCTGAACTTCACTACATCAGACATCTCGGCTCACCTATTTTTTTTCAACAACGAAATACAATTCACTAACAAATATTAGACATGTTTATATATATATTACAGAATATTTACGGAGCAACTAATACAATTCACACACCTACAAGTATATTACAAATATTTGCCGGAGCAACTACAAATATTTACAGATTTTAATATTTGACTTCCTAAAACTACAACTATATTACGGATTTTACCGGAGCTACTCCAAATATATTACGGATTTTACCGGAGCTACTCCAAATACTGACACTCATAAATACGGATTTTACCGGAGCTACTCCAAATACTGACACTCCAAAATACTGACACACAAATAATTAGTTGACATCTAAATATATTTACGTATACTATGGGGCAAATAACAATAATCGCACACCTAATTTATTTCACATCAAAACATATTAACAAATACTACCGGAGCACCTACGAAAAATAAAATGTTTGCTGAAATATACCCTTGAAGCGTGCGAATGAAGAACGACGAACGACGGCCAACAAACTGCCGGTGCTCCGCCTCCAACGACGAACGACGAACGACAAGCTTCACCACCACCACCTCCACCACACTGCCCCAACTTCAGCACCACCACCTCCACCACACTGCCCCAACTTCACCACCACCACCTCCACCAAAATGCTCACCACAACCACCACGAGCTACCCCATTAGTAGATCGACACCTCTTTTGGCTGCCCTAACTAACTTGAATCCATTCACGGTGCCAAAACCGCAAAAAACTGGCTCATTTAGGTGTAGAAATTGGTGCCTTTTTTTTACAGAGAGAGGAGAGTAAGAAAGAAGAAGAACAGAAGAAGAGCAGCAGGGCGTGGAGCGGGAGGATAAGGCCGGCGCAGGGAGCCGGGCCAGCGCGCGCGAGGTGGGGCCGCACCCTGTCGGCCAGCAGCAAGCCAATCGGCCCGCGGCAGGCTGACAGGGGCGCGCCCGCGCCGACATCACCCTCTCTCCCCCTCGCGACGTGGCCAGCCCAATCCGAGGCCGACACGTGCCACGCGTTCCAGCTGTCGGCTTGCTAGTGGCCGACTGCAGCCACTCGGCTTGCTGCGGGCCGACTAGAGCCAGTCGGCCAGCTGCGGGCCGACGGTGTAATATTTTTAAAAATAATTTTTTACGCGTAATATTTGTGCAAATTAATAAAAAAATGTATTATTTAAAAAAAATTAGCGCTCCAGGACATGTCCAGTCCGGTTGCTGCACCGGACATCGCTCCACTAGCAGTAGTCGCTGCCTTTCCACCACGAGACAAGGGGTCGCTCTGTTTAAACGCCAGAGGAGCATCACGCTCCTGCGGCACGGAGACACCCATGCCGGTACCGGTGGCACGGCTAGCAAAGATGGCAGCTGTTGCCACAAGGAGGAGGAGGAGCTTGGTGGTGGCATCCATGGCGGTGGTTTGGCTTACAGATCACCAGTTCACTACAGGTTTCGCTTTGGCTGTCTCTATGTGAACGAGTACTGAAGGAAGGGAAATATCACGTGCTCTGGCCCATGGAGTGAACCACCGCTACCGGAGCTCTAGGTGCATCAGATATGCATGAATGGGCAGGATCAATTGATCAATCTATTTCAATATACCCCCTCGAAACGTTTGCATCTAGCCCCTGAAAACATCATGTCTTTGCAACTTACTCTCCACGTCCAATGGATTAGCATATAGGCAGGCCAGCAAATGGACATATACCCCCTGTCCCCCTTGAAACATTTGCATCTAGCCCCTGGAAACATAATGTCTTTGCATCGAGTAAAGTATATATAGCCAGCGTCATAGAACATTGTTCTGAATCAAAAGAGCCGGAGAGCATTTCACAGCCAATTGGCATATGTGTGAGATAAACCAAGAAAAGTACTCCCACCGTTCCAAATTAACTAAAACCACGACGAGTAATTTGGAACGGAGGGAGTAGCTTTCCCGACTCTGAAAAGATAAACAACAAACTCACTGAATACAACATCTACGTAATTGGGTGTTGCAAAATCTCTTTTCACCAACTAGGTGCTTGACTAAAACAAACAAATATAGTCACCTTCAGCGCAATCAAGAAGCAATATTTAATTTCTCCAAAGTTCCAAAACACTAGAACAAACAACATCGCCTCCTAGTGCTCTAAATTTTAAGTTTCAAAGAAGAGCAGATTGCTTAACACTTCTTTGGAACTGAGTGGCAATTCTTGAGGAAACTGTACACAATTGTATGAAATGTTCAGAGAAACAAAAGTAAACTGTGAATCAATGTTTGGCCATCACCCTATTGTAAAATTGAGGATGTGTTGACAATACTGTCCATGGGTAGAAACAAAGGCAAACTGCTAACGGATGTTCGGCCTCTCCTTCTCTCTTATTCAGCATCAATATCTCTAAACCACAGTCGGTCATGTCGACCTAGAACCAAGTGACCGAGGTGAGAGGTAAAAACATAATCAAAATAATCAAAATGATACGATCAAAATATAAAACATATCAACCCTTAAAATACCAAATCAATAGTATTAGATTTATCATGAAATATATTTTCATATGATATGTGTATTCTTCCTACATGTTGTAGACATATATAATTTTCTCTATAGTTTCGGTTAAAATTTAGGAAAGTTTGATTTTTCCTGAAAGTCAATGCGCAATATATGACGGAAAAGGTAGCTTCCTCAGTGGCTCCATGGTGCGATGTGATTATTGCCGTCCGATGTCATGCATGAATCGCAGAAATTTGCCAACGTGGCCTCACATGAGAGAATCATTCGCTCCCTTGTGCTTCATGCGCGACACGTTCATCATCTTCAGATTTGCTAGACTCCACCTTCTTGGATCTTCTAGTCACAAACAATTTTCAAAGAGAAATACAGATTGAAAGAAAGAATGGATGCTTGTATTTTGATAACTTGTTCAGGCTTATATACTGTCTGGACAGTCATTTACAATGTCAGTTGTTACAATGTTTCCATCCTACGGAAGAGGTAAACTGCCATACACAACGTTTGGACAAAGTAGGCCTTCCAACTGCTGGTAGTTTAGCCTAAAGATAACGCTAGTTGTCTATTAGCCTAATACTAATGCTAACTACCCATGACAGTTTTCACGCGTGAGATTTTCCATGAGAAAGCACATATTGGGGGCTTTCGAAAAAATGTTTATAACATAAAAACTATATAAAAAAATAAAATATGCCAAATGAAAAAAATCAGGAAGAAAGAAAAAAGAAGGAAGACCAAAGCCAAGAAACGACACAGGAAAAAAACGGAAAAAACCCAGCAGCAGCCAACGACCGAGAACAACACAGCGAACCCAGGTGTACATACCCTCAACCTCAAAAACAAAAAAAGAACCCACGTGTACCTGGCCGGCCCACCTTCCTCCGCTGCGAGCGTGGCCTCAGGTTAGACGCGACCGCTTGACGCCCGCGGCCCGCCAATGCCCCAACGACCCCAGCCGCAACCACGATATGATCCCGCCGCCGCTGCGGAACTCTTCACTTCGGGCACCGCTGCTGCTGCGAGGCGACACTCTGAGGATTTTGAGGTTGCTTCACACGATGTCGCGACGGCGGGGCCGGCCCGGCAGATGCCGCAGACGTGGTGCCGTGCCATCGATGAGTGCGCGAGGGAGGCACGGCCGCACGGGTAGTGATGCAGCTGATGCTCGCTGCGTGTGTGAGCAGTGCCCAAGGTTGATAGAGATTAGAGGGTCACGCGGCTACTGATTATTTCATATCTACAGCCGGCTGGCGCCTAGCGCCGGCCAACGCGGCCGAACACCGAACGTCCGCGTTCTCCCACCTGCTCCCTTGTTTCTGCCAAGTCTCTTTCTCCTACCAAACTCCCACCACAGGTTGAGTCATAGCAGAGAGGAAAAGAAAGCAGACACAAATTCACAGCGCGGCGCCGCTCCGGCTTCCTCTAAACGTAGCCCGGCGTCGCTGGCGCCGGTCCCTACCGCCGCCGCGCCAGAGGATGATGCTGCCCGGGCATGCCTTGTGCCGCGCTGAACAAGGTAAGCCAGACTCCCCCTATCTGAGCTCACTCCAAGGTTGCGTTGCAACACCGGGACCCGTGCTTGATGTCTTGTTTGCTTAGCTTCATTAGAGCATCTCCAACAGCCGCGCGCTGAAAAAAAAACCGACTATATTACACGCGCGTGACCGAAAGTGGCGCTCCAGCAGACGGACCTGTTGGAAAGTCCGACTTTGCTTAGCGTTTCTGTGGGGGTGTGAGGTGACGGCCAATTCAGTGTTCGCCGTGGTGGCTGTTCTAGGATCTTCGTTGCCCCGCTTGTTCACCGGCCAAATCGTTTGGAGCTCGGTTGGGAGTCGTGGGAATGGTGGATTCAGGGGCTCGGTTCGGCTTGGTGAGTAGCTCCTGCGCTGCCCTTGCTTTGCTGTGTAGCGGGAGCCTAATCAGGGAATGCTTCAAGAGCTCAGAATTGTCTGATGCCATGAACCCGTGTCTTTAATGGAACATTTGCACTATATTTTGTTCCCCGTTCTTATTAAGTAGCCCTGCTTCAGTACTCCCGCCGTTCCAAAATGCTAGTCAGTGGTTTTAGTTAGCTCAAAAGATCTGTTGCTCATTGGTGGAACATTTCACTGTATTTTTTTAACCGTTCTTATCGAACAGTGCTGCTTCAGTAGGTAGATCCCTTGCTAGATAGAACTGGTTAATTATTGGCTTAATTAAGGAATGCTATGGAGCAAATCGAGACGATAAGTATTAAGAAAAAGGGTTTCCCCCGCTTTATATTATAAAGCAACGACCCAAGAATCCAACAAGTCAGTACATAGTGCAATCAAGTCATAAAGTCGTGCTGGGGGCACAGCAAGACAAGCCCCAAACAAAGCTAAAAAAGACTAATCCAGCTCGGGAGAGACGATAAGTATTCTGAATGTCCTTAATTCACCATCGCTTTCAGATAAACATAAGTGTGTCTCTTCTGTACTTTATTATTATAAAAAAGAGGTTTGTACTCTAGCCTCATTACGCATCAATTCAGTTAACTTGAATTAGTGGTAGATGGGTATATGATCTTGAAAACATTTCGACCTGACCAGTTTGAAAGGCAATTTCTCTCGACTGGCTATCTATTATTTATAAGGGCCACGCCGATGGGCTGTTCACACTAATTCTGTAGATATGTGAGTTCATATTAATTAGTTGCACTTCTCAGCATGCCGCTATCTTAATTAAGAGGATGCTGATTGGTTGGTTGTACTGTTTCTTGGCAGGACTGCTTGAAGATGCTCCAAGGAAACTTTCATTTAATTTCTTGGTTGTTATATTAGCTCTGGAATTTATCAATGAAACCGATTTGATTGCCAAAACATCGGCTCTAAAGGCTCCTGACACTCACACTCCTATTATGTCTCCTTCACAAGAATGGAGTTCGGTTCGGCCCATGGTATCCCAAACCAAAGATGTCACAAGAACTATTGCAATGAGTCAGCATAGACAACAGAAGCCATATTCATCACCATCAGCTGTATCGTCTGTGCCCTCTCCTATCCCCACGCCAAGCTATAGCTCCATCTCTTGTGCTTCTGAACTCTCCATTGATTGCTTGGACCCGTCAGATCCTTCGGTGCAGCATAACAGGCGCTCAGCAGAAGAAGTTCCTCATGTGGATGTGGATGCTGCCCCCCCTGATGCAGCTTCGAATACTAGTGCAGTATCTCCACAAGATGGTAACTTCTCCAGTTTTCCCTGAAATAATTTAATTCCAAATGATTTCATAATGTCAAACATGACTACAAATTACATAAAAGGTGATACTTGTGCATTTTAATCTAATCTGGCATCTTCCTCATTTGGGAAAATAGCACCATATGACTGATCGTATTACCAATTGTCTTACCTAGCTGTAAATTATATAAGCTTGTTAGCCTTTGCAAATTCAAGCATTATGTTTTGATCCATCAATTTGGAATGGTGGCCGGTGAAATGATGTTTATGGTTGGTAGCAGTTTCATAATAGATGAACGGTGTTGGATAACATTGATTTCAGTCATAGATACTTATGGTTTGTAGTACATCCTGATATTTGCTCTAGATATGCTGCCAAATAGTCAATTCTGTTATAATTCACTCTTTGTTTTACTAGGCTGTTGTGCTCCGAACATGGTACAGAGACGAGGTAGCCAGAACTGCCAATGTGTTTACCCAATAAGAGTTGAGCTCTTTCTTCACAATGTTTCCTTGAATTCAAACTGGAGCAATGAATTTCTTGAGGAGCTTGCATCACAGCTCAACTTGCGGGTTACTCAGTTTGAGATTGTAAATTTCTATGTTGTTGGAACTTCTGGGCTAAATATGACAATTGACATCGGTCCCCACACTGGAAATAGCTTCTCATCCGACCAAGCTACTGCGATGAATTATTCTCTTAGCATGCATACAGTTCGGTTCAATCCAGTACTGGTTGGGGACTACAGTCTTATTGATCTAATGTGGTTCAGGCCAGTGGCTCCAGCTCCTGGTAATCCTTTGTCACATTGTTTTTCTTCCATGACGTTCTTTTAGTGTCTAAGGGAGAAACTGGAATTCCATTTCATTTATTTCTTTTTTAGTTATGTCCATTCTATCTGTCAAATGCAATTCAAACAATCCTCAACTACACATCCTACCACTCATCCGATTTGAAGATCTTCTCTCTATTATACTTTGAAATCATTTGGTTGTTTTGGCCTTCCCGTTTGTGTAATTTTCATCTCGTACCTTCTGTTCCCTTTCCGTGCCTTGGAGCGCCTGCCACTTGCCGTCACTTTGCATCTTCCTGACCCGGCGCGTTGTATAATTTCTCACTAATTAACTAGATGCGCAAGTGCAAAGCCTGAACATTTCTCTTTTTTTAGGGTAAGCCTGAACATTTCTGATCGCTGTAAATCAAGCCTGTCAGATCTAACTACGAATCTTTAGTTTTTTAGGTATGGCATGCCTTTAACTTGAATATAGTTGTTCAGGTTAGTAGTTAAACTGAAGCCCATCTTGAACCAGGAACCTCGGCTCGGACTACACCGTCTGGACTTAGTTGGCGCTGCAAACTTGAACCAATTTATTTCTGGCGAACACCCAGATAGATAGATTTAACTGATTTTTGTACGGGACTGCTGAACAGAACCACCTTATGGCTGATAATATCATCTGTTTACCATATTAACCGCAGACAAATCCATCTGTGGCTGATAATGTCATCTGTTTAGCCCCGAGACCTATTCAGAAGTGCATCATCAACATCTTATCCTGTGAACTGTGAACACTAGTTAAGCTGTGTTTGTAACCTGACAGTATTCGCTTACCCATTGGCATTGACTATTCTGACCTGAAATTACCCAGACACCTGATTAATCACACCATTCTGATCTCAAAACAAAATTCGTCGCCACTAATCCTAAAACTGATAAGAGGCTTCGCTACTGGTCAGTACGTATAAGATAACTTCAAGTGATAACTTTTCTTGAGAAAATAAGAACTGGCCCTTATTTTCTTGTGTATAAACCTATCTCTGTCAGAGGTTATGCATAGAAAACAGTGGTCGTTCTTATTCTAGAGAGAACAATAGTGGTTGTTCCTGCAACAGAAATTACTATTGTGCTAGACTAGTAGATGAATGGCAAGTTACTTCTGTTTGAATGTCTATGATAAACTAAAGTAATATTGACCTGTTGGCGCAGACGTTATATTTATGAATAAATGCATCTTCCATATACTCATGAGCATTTCTGTTCAAATTTGTGCAGGGCATGGATACTCAAAGACTGAAATTTCCACAGGGCATGGACACTCAAAGACAAGAATAAAAATATGTAAGACCTCTCAACCACATGACAGTTCGTTTGCATCTTCCCATTTTTGTCCATCCTTTAACAAGCTATGCTTCAATTGTAAATGTATTTAGTTGTTGTGTTCAGTTTATTTGAAAAGTGGCACGTGTTCTTGACACGCAGATTAATTCTAGAGTTTATGACGCAGATACAAATCTATCTAGCCTTTTAGAATAGACAATACATACCACTAGGAATGAGTGGGAAGCTATATCAAAAACAAAGAATAGACAATACAAGTAGGTTTTCCAAAAGGGGTCTTAAACTCGAGATGCATTTCTCTCTATTATTGACGCCCTTCGGCTCAAGTAATTCCGGACGGAGGTAGTACGTGATACTAGAATATTTCCACACATTTTGCAAGATGCAATCACTATAACTAGAAGATTGTATAAGTTGCTTCCCCTTTTGATGCCTTTTCCCCTCCTAAATTTCGACGCAGATGCAATAGCAGGCAGCTCGAGCATATTTATGCTTCTTTTTGCATTGTGGTTGGGCTACAGGAAGTGCAGATCCAAAAGGAAATCAAAGGAGAGAGCAAAGATTGAGTCCTTCCTACAAAAAAATGGAACTATCCATCCAAAAAGATACACTTATGTGCAAGTGAAAAGAATGACGAGATCTTTTGCTGAAAAGCTAGGTCAAGGTGGATTTGGTGCTGTTTACAGAGGAGATCTCTCTGATGGTCGTCGGACAGCAGTCAAAATGCTAAAGGACTACAAGACTGATGGGGAGGATTTCATCAATGAAGTAGCTAGCATTAGTAGAACTTCTCACGTTAACGTTGTTACTCTCTTAGGATTTTGCTTGGAAGGATCCAAAAGGGCACTAATTTATGACTATATGCCTAATGGTTCACTTGAAAAGTATGCCTTCAAAGATGGCTCTAAAGGTGGAAATACTTTAGGTTGGGAGAAATTATTTGATATAGCAGTGGGCATTGCTCGAGGACTCGAATATCTCCACAGAGGATGCAATACCCGCATAGTGCATTTTGATATCAAACCCCACAACATTCTATTGGATCAAAATTTCTGTCCAAAGATTTCTGATTTTGGACTGGCCAAGCAGTGCATCAATAAAGAAAGTGTTATTTCCATTGGTGGTGCAAGAGGAACAATAGGCTATATTGCTCCCGAGGTTTATTCGAAGCAATTTGGAGCAGTAAGTACCAAGTCTGATGTTTACAGTTATGGAATGATGGTTCTTGAGATGGTTGGGGCAAGGGATAAGAATATCAATCAAAATAGTGAATCTAGTAGCCAATATTTCCCACAATGGATTTATGAACATTTAGATGAATATTGTCTTAGTGCTTCTGAGATAAATGGAGAGACCTCGGAGATTGTAAGGAAGATGATAATGGTTGGGTTGTGGTGCATACAGTTGAGTCCTACAGATCGTCCAACGATGACTAGAGTTGTCGAGATGCTTGAAGGGAGCACAACTAACATCGAATTGCCACCAACGGTGCTCTTGAGTTGATAGGTTTGTATTGTTCTCCAGCATTTGCTCTTGCATAATTTGTGAGAAAGACTGGAAACTGTTAATTCTTAAATGATGGACTGAAAATTTAAAGACTTCCGAGTGCCATTTGTGTGTATGCAGCGGGGAAGGGGATTCCACCAAATTATGGACCGAGTGTGACCATATTTGTGGAGACATATTCTAATTGGGCCTGAGCAATTGGCAACTCATGACGGGCGTGAGGGCGTGTGCAGGTTTCCCCCCTTTTTCTCCTGGTGTTTTAGGTTTTCTCCTGGTTTTCTTGTTTTTTATTATTATAAAATTTCCTCTCGGGTACTATTTTTAGAAATTTTTATTATTTTTAAAATATACAATTTTTTTAATTTATCATATTTTTCTAATTCGTGAACATTTCTTAAGATTTTGTGATTTTTAAAATTCTAAATACTTTTGCAAATTCCCAAGTATTTTAAAAAAAGTGAACATTATTCCAAATTTTTAATAATTTTAAAAATTATGAATCTTTTAAATCGGAGAATTTTTTTATTTCACCAACTTTTTCAAAATTGAAAATAATAAAATATACTGTAGCATTCTTTTCCAAGCCAGCAGGAGTGAACTAGAGGATTGTGGGCCGTGGCCCGTGCGCATTTTTGTGGTAACCTGGCACTTAAAACGCAAAATAGGAGCATTTTCTATTTACCGCGCATTGCGACTTAATATCGAGTCTTACATAGAGCCTACAAGCGAGTGGCTGGCCTGGGCCATCTCAGTTTTGTTTTCTTTAGAAATCATGCTTGTATTCAAATCATCAAATAATACATGGTCCATACACGTACAAGTAAGCACACCCTAACACACGCACAAAGAACTAGAGAAACAAAGAGCACTCTAACAAGTAGTAAAACACAAAGATCTCTTGAGCTCCGTGTTAACATCTCTGAAGCATAGGAGAAGACCCTGCCATACAAGAATCTACAACCAGATCCAAGAAAGTCATCATGTTTAACCACGGCATAATCACTGCCACGTTGCTTCCCCTTTTCTTCGTTCATGCAGAATAGACAAGGACACACATGTGCATCAATCACGCTTGCACCAGCCTCCGTGATAGGTGGCTTTGAGTACCACTATATATGCCCTTCCAAGTGGAAGAGAACTAGGACCCGGTTCTAGTACCGCGGCCAGGCCAATCGCCCGGGCCAAGCATGACATCCCTCTAATGGCAGCACAAAGAAAAGGAAGAATGTCAACTGAAAATCATACCGACGAGAAGGAAGAATCTTTGTCTCCACACAAACACCACTCATCCAAGGCCTAAACCGGCCAGTAAGTAGACCTTCAGACACCATAGCCCGCGACCTCAACGAGACCCAGGGATCTCCCACCCCGCTGCACCTAGAAAAATGCAAGAGCCCCGCCTGATCGTGAACGGAACCCGAGGAAACTTATTCAAACGCGATGCCGCCGCAACAGCCTCGGCAGCATCTCCTTCAACACTAACCTTATTGAGAACCCACCCGATGCACAACTCCGAGGTTCCCCCTCCCTCTCTCTTCCGGAGTGGCCGACAAAGGGAGCGGAACCAGTGGCAGTGCCGACGGCACTTGAACGTGGTCACCTCCTTTTGTATGTGTACAAGTAGCAATGTGGACGTGAGTCGTCCATCCTATTTTAGCTAGGTAGTGGATCTACACGTTCCAGTGAAAGGTTCTAATTCTAGGTTTTTAGTTTTGTTTTTTTGTTTTTCATTTATCTGTTCGTTTTCTTTGATTTTTTGAGGATTAAATGTTTCAAAAATTTC
This sequence comes from Aegilops sharonensis, assembly GCA_904067115.1. Taxonomy (NCBI): domain Eukaryota; kingdom Viridiplantae; phylum Streptophyta; class Magnoliopsida; order Poales; family Poaceae; genus Aegilops; species Aegilops sharonensis. The sequence continues at coordinate 29,187,418 of LR880971.1, forward strand.
AGAGGTGTTCGTGCTTAAAACATTTCCTTTTAGGGAAAAAAATAAAGATCTCAAAAAATCAGAATTTTTAAAATTGTTCAAAAAAATTTAAATGTTCACAAAACATTTTCTAGAAAATGCACATGTTTTTCATAAAATGTTGTAAAAGTGGCCAAAAAAGTTTAATTTTTTAAAATTAAATATTTTTCGTGTTTGTTTTTGAAACCATAATAAGTTTTCCCGATTTTATAGAAAATAAAGTAAAAAAACATCCTTAAAACAAGTAAAATTAAAAAAATCTTGTTAAATCACTAAATACCAGCGGACGACAATGTCGCTGCTAGCGGACAGAACGGTCCGACCCATAGCGGACGTTCTATTATTCATTCCGTCATTTTGACGCAGAGTGTCTTATAGGAGCTCTCCTTGCGATGAGCGGTGAATAGGGCCACTGACTCTGCACATTTTAAAACCAAGCTGATAGAAACTAAATCGAGCCTAACTTTTTTTGGTTAATATGGTTTTTGATTTATGGTATGGTATATAATCTAGATAAGGATGAAGAGGGACCTTGGGCACCGCATGGACATCGCACGAAGCGTTGTCACCAGGGAGTGTCAAAACCGTAGTTTGTTGGAAAAAGTCCAAAATAATTCTTAAATTTGTAGACGAAAGAAAAATCGAATCTGAACTTCTAATCCTTGAAATCAGCACACCAAACAATCTGATCCCCGTCTATTTTAAACATGGAGCGTGTTTACAGGGATTGTCGATGTGGCGTCAGATTTCAAAACATTCTGCACATTTTGAAAACATTTTCTTGAAAATTGTCAATCATTTTGAAATCATAATATTCCTAAAAGCATAAAAATTTCAAAAAATTGCAAAAATCTGAACAACCTTTTGGAATTATGAACAGTTTTTGAAACCTGAACAAAATTTTAAAGTGCGAAAAACTTCCAAAATTGGTTCCAAGTTTTTAAAACTTTAGAAAGTGTTTGCATTTTAAAACTTTGCTCAGGTTTCAAAATTTATTCCCATATTTTATAAAAAAATATGTTTAAAAATGATCGTGTTTTGAAAAATTGTTCTTAGTTAAAAAAATTCACGTTTAAAAACTGTTCGCGTTTAAACAATGGTTCATGTTTATAAAATGTTCGGGGATTTAAAAAATGCTTCATGTTTTCCAAATTATTTTGTTTTTGAAAAATGTTCATAATTCCAAAAATTGTTCACATCATTGCAAAAATGTTTTTAAATTGAAAAATTATTTTTTTTTGTTTCAAGAATATTCGGATTTCAGTATTGTTGACATTTTTCAAGAAAATGTTTTCGAATTTCGACACAACGTTGTGTGCTTAAATATTTTCGCGCCTCTCATTTATCACCAACAGTCATTAGCTAGAGTGGTTACCCGGAGTTGTTCAGCAGCGTTAGATTACAAGTGTGATTCCCTGTGAGTCTTACATTTTTCGGTATTTTTAAGCCGCACACTAGCAAAAGAAAAACACAATTCGCCCTGGTGGGCCGGCCAAGTTGCTTCGGGCCACACCCAATGATTCCAGTCCGACCTGCTGCCAGGTCGACAATCCCTTCGAAACCTACTCAAGGTTTAAAATAGACTGGAATAAGAGTTCGGTGTGCTGATTTCAGGGATTAAAAGTTTAGGGTTCAATTTAGCAACCATTTACATGTTCAAGGTTTGTTTCTGATTTTTTTCCTTATTGTTGACACCAGATTTTGGCATGGTCAAAAACACAATTAATATAACCTCAAATGAAAAAGTGCTCAAAATGAGAAAGTTCTGCATCCTCAAAAGGAGAAACTTTGATATTTGGGTCATAGCCATCCGATCTCATCTCTAAGACCGAAGTTGTGTTCGAAGTACTGAGATTTTGTATTCAGAACACTATTCGGCTGATTACACCCCCAAGATGGCCTCACATGGAAAAATTATCTACAGGAATTGTCTTCGTCTCGTCAAAACAATCGATATTGATATAAATAACGTCCCAATCCGAGTCTGTATACAAAAATTGGAGCTATCGGAATGCAGCCCTGTCAGGAGGTGAAATATGGCGCGCCCCACCAGACGCATGTCTGATGGGTAGCACGAGCAAACATATGTTTTGCGTGACCGTTTTGGCCCAGAAGATGCCTCGGATCGAAAAATGTTCAACATGAAAGTTGTTCGTCTCGTCGGAACGAGTAAATTTGCTTTTGGACTCATCTTCATCCGAGGTCGTTTGTGGCCTGTGGGATGTAAAAACCGAACTAATGTTCCAGACTTACCTAAATCCGAGTTCGGTTAATTTTGCAAAGATTTGGACTTGATTTGGACGTGATTTGGAGTACTTTTCTTGTACGGGAAGTCCATCCGCCTCTTATATACCCAAGGGGTGACGGTCGATTGAACAACACACAATCTAATAAATTACCTACCACTTTTTATCTTTTATCTTTTCTCCTTAACCTAGTTCTTCTTCTTCCTCGTTCTTCGTCCGTTCTTCTTGATGCAACCTCAAGGCCCTAGGGGCGATCAGGTCGACCTAGGGCAGCCCATAGCTGTCGCGCGCCCTAACGGGTCCCTCCCGAACGTGTGGGGTTTTGGGTCCTCAAAAGCACCCGCCGGATTGCTTGTGTATCGCGCTTCCGGACAAGTCCCCTTCGACGTGAGCTGCGGTGCATCACCCGCGCCAGACCCAAGTAACAACAACAAATACATATAGCTTGTCATATACCTTGTCGAAGAGCCGGAAATATGCAATCCTCCATGTTTTCTTGAACAGCATGGTACAAAATACCACCCAGAGGCCGGCGACAAACCCTGACCCAAGCCCGAGGTAAAAGAACATTGAATCAGGAACATGGGCACTTCTCTTGGTATCACCATCGCTTAGGTTTGTTGCATTATTACGTCCTGGACAATTCCGTTGGAGAGGACGCTGATGTCTACTACACAACCTTCTTCTTGTAGACGTTGTTGGGCCTGCAAGTGCACAGGTTTGTAGGACAGTAGCAAATTTCCCTCAAGTGAATGACCTAAGGTTTATCAATCCGTGGGAGGCGTAGGATGAAGATGGTCTCTCTCAAACAGCCCTGCAACCAAATAACAAATAGTCTCTTGTGTCCCTGATAACCCACAAGTATAGGGGGTCGCAACAGTTTTCGAGGGTAGAGTATTCAACCCAAATTTATTGATTCGACACAAGGGGAGCCAAAGAATATTCTCAAGTTTTAGCAGCTGAGTTATCAATTCAACCACACCTGGAAGCTTAGTATCTGCAACAAAGTGTTTAGTAGCAAAGTAATATGATAGTGGTGGTAACGGTAACAAACGTAAAGACAGCAAAAGTAATGTTTTTGGTATTTTGTAGTGATTGTAACAGTAGCAACGGAAAAGTAAATAAGCGAGAACCAGTATATGGAAAACTCATAGGCACCGGATTAGTGATGGATAATTATGCCAGATGCGGTTCGTCATGTAACAGTCATAACATAGGGTGACACAGAACTAGCTCCAGTTCATCAATGTAATGTAGGCATGTATTCCGTATATAGTCATACGTGCTTATGGAAAAGAACTTGCATGACATCTTTTGTCCTACCCTCCCGTGGAAGCGGGGTCCTATTGGAAACTAAGGGATATTAAGGCCTCCTTTTAATAGAGAACCGGAACAAAGCATTAGCACATAGTGAATACATGAACTCCTCAAACTATGGTCATCACCGGGAGTGGTCCCGATTATTGTCACTTCGGGGTTGCCGGATCATAACACATAGTAGGTGACTATAGACTTGCAAGATAGGATCAAGAACTCACATATATTCATGAAAACATAATAGGTT
>LR880971.1:29194694-29219670 GCA_904067115.1 Aegilops sharonensis
CATGTTGGCACACAAGGTAAACCATTATAACTCATAGCTAATCAAGCATGGCACAAGCAACTATAATCTCTAAATGTCATTGCAAATATGTTTACTTCATAATAGCTGACTCAGGAACGATGAATCATCATATTTACAAAGTCAAGAAAGGTCGAGTTCATACCAGCTTTTATCATCCCAATAAGTTCATCATATATCATCATTATTGCCTTTCACTTGCACGACCGAACGGTGTGTATAATAATAAGAGTGCACGTACATTGGACTAAGCTGAAACCTGCAAGTTTCAATTCAAGAGAGAAGACAAGCAATATGGGCTCTAAGTTAAATAAACAATCATGCAAATGAGAGCCACTAAGCATTTTCAATATAGTCTTCTCGACCCCCAAAGAAAGGAAAAGAAATAAAAACTATTTACACGGGAAAGCTCCCAACAAGCAAAAGAAGAATGAGAAATATTTTTGGGTTTTTCTTTTTAATTACTACAGCAAAGAAATAAACTACTACTAATTTTTTTGGTTTTTTATTAAGGTTTATTAAACACACAAGAAGAAAGCAGGAAAAAGAAAATAAACTAGCATGGATATTACAGTGAAAGAGTATGAGCACCGACATCTAGCAATGAGTGCGTGTGTGAACATGAATGTAATGTCGGTGGGAAATACGTACTCCCCCAAGCTTTGGCTTTTGGCCTAAGTTGGTCTATTGCCAGGGATAGCCTGGCGGATACCCGTAGGTGAAGCTGGGGTTATACTGCGATGCAGCGGCTATCGCCGTCTGAACTGTAGTGTGGTGTCGAGCAGCCTCCGCTCTCCTCTCGTACTCATCTGCCTCCTCTCTGGTAATAATATATCTTTCTTTTGTCTGTGAATCAAAGAAGGCAGGAGCAAGAAGAGCAATATGGACTACACGACGTTTGTTAAAGATTAGTCGATACTGGAGAGGTGGTTCAGTCCTCTCAACAAACTGGTGGGAAACCATAGAATCAAAATCTAAATAAGAAGGGGGTAACTCCATATCACCCTCACGAATGTCTATCTCAAGAAAATTAGCTAAGCGGGTTGCATAAATTCCTCCAAAGAAATCTCTGTTATGTCTATTCTGATGCAACCTGCGAGCTACAATGGCTCCCATATGATAAGATTGGTCTCCTAACACAGCACTCCTAAGAATGCTGAGATCAGGGACACACATATGACATGCTTCATCCTTAGCATTTATACATCTACCTATGAAGAGAGCAAAATAATGTATAGCAGGAAAGTGAACGCTCCCTATAGTGGCTTGTGTTATATCTCTAGATTCCCCCACAATTATTTTAGCAAGAAAGTCTCTATATTCAGATTTAGGGGGATCCCTGACATTACCCCAAGATGGAAGTTTGCAAGCAGAAGTGAAATCCTCTAAGTCCATGGTATAAGATTTGTCATAAAGGTCAAACATGACTGAAGGAGAATTACGCGAAGATGAAAACTCAAACCTCCTCACAAATGAACTTGTGAGATCATGATACTAGGGGCATTTGTCAGCTTCAAAGTCCTCAAGACCAGCGTTACGCAAATATGCGCTAAATTCTTCTTTGATTCCCACTTGATTCAGAAAATTTTACGATGGACATTCACAGGGCCTCACAGGAGCGTCTCTTGGTGGTTCCTCGTCAGCATCACGTATTGCAAGTCTGGGACCTTGCTTCCTTGAAGAACCACCTTGAAACATCCACCTGAACATATTGTTTCCTCTGAAAAATTTCTGAAATTTTTAGTAACTTCAAATAAAAGTGAACCAACTTCAATAAAATTGATAGCAACAACTCCCATAAGTGCCTAGGGCCTATATCAAGCATTAGAACTACTTGGAACCATATAAATTTGACATGCAAGCTCAAGAACATGGTCACCTATGCAGCACAAATTTGCAATGAATAAAGCACTAGAATAAAAACTAATTGGACCAATGGAGGAGTCACATACCAAGGAACAATCTCCCCAAGCAGTTTTGCGAGAGGTGCTTTGAGCAAGGAGATCGAAAATCACAGCAACGGGGGCTGGAACTCGTGCTTGAGTTGGTTTTTCGTGTTTGTGTGAAGCAGAGGAAGAAGATGGGTGCAGGGATAAGTGGAGGAGGGCCACCGTGGGCCCACGAGGCAGGGGGCGCGCCCAGGGGGGTAGGGCGTGCCCTCCACCCTCGTGGCCAGGTGGCAACTCCCCCCGCGGTAATTTTTGCACAGTAAATCCTCAAATATTCCCGAAAAAATCATATTAAATTGGCATGACATTCTGAGGACTTCTATTTTCGGGATATTTTTATATTGCACGGATAAGTCAGGAAACAGACAGAAAAATACTATTTTACTTTATTTCTACTAAATAACAGAAAATATAAAGAGGGTACAGAAGGTTGTGCTTCTAGTTTCATCCATCTCGTGATCATCAAAATGAACCCACTAACAAGGTTGATCAAGTCTTGTTAACAAACTCATTCCGAATAATCACGGAACCAGAGAAATTTCGAATAACACTAAGTTACCTCAACGGGGATATGAAAATCCCCAACAATAAGAATATCATACTTTTTCTTGACAGTAGGCAGAGGAAATTCAAAACCTCCAAATATAATCGATGGAATTTTTCCAATAGAGTTGATACTATAAACTTGAGGTTGTTTCCTCGGGAAATGTACCGTGTGCTCATTGCCACTAACATGAAAAGTGACATTGCCTTTGGTGCAATCAATAACAGCCCCTGCAGTATTAAGGAAAGGTCTTCCAAGAATAATAGACATACTATCATCCTCGGGAATATCAAGAATAACAAAGTCTGTTAAAATAGTAACGTTTGCAACCACAACAGGCACATCCTCACAAATACCGACAGGTATAGCAGTTGATTTATCAGCCATTTGCAAAGATATTTCAGTAGGTGTCAACTTATTCAAGTCAAGTCTACGATATAAAGAGAGAGGCATAACACTGACACCGGCTCCAAGGTCACATAAAGCAGTTTTAACATAATTTCTCTTAATGCAGCATGGTATAGTAGGTACTCCTGGATCACCGAGTTTCTTTGATATTCCACCCTTAAAAGTATAATTAGCAAGCATGGTGGAAATTTCAGCTTCAGGTATCTTTCTTTTATTAGTAATGATATCCTTCATATACTTAGCATAAGGATTTGTTTTGAGCACATCAGTTAATTGCATACGCAAAAAGATGGGTCTAATCATTTCAGCAAAGCGCTCAAAATACTCATCATCCTTTTTCTTGGATGGTTTCGGAGGAAAAGGCATGGGTTTCTGAACCCATGGTTCCCTTTCTTTACCATGTTTCCTAGCAACGAAGTCTCTTTTATCATAACGTTGATTCCTTGATTGTGGGTTATCAAGATCAACACCAGGTTCAACTTCTACATCATTATGATTACTAGGTTGAGCATCAATATGAACATTATCATTAACGTTATCACTAGGTTCATGTTCATCACCTGACTGTGTTTCAACATCAGAAATATAGATATCATTTGGATTCTCAGGTGGTTCAGCAATAGGTTCACTAGAAGTTTACAAAGTCCTATCATTTTTCTTTTTCTTCCTCTTAGAAGAACTAGGTACATCAATATTATTTCTCTGAGAATCTTGCTCGATTCTCTTGGGGTGTCCTTCAGGATACAAAGGTTCCTGAGTCATTCTACTAGTTCTAGTAGCCACTCTAACAGCATAATCATTTTTCTTACTATTCATTTCATCAAGCGCTTCTTTCTGAGCTTTAAGTACTTGTTCTACTCGAGTGGTAACCATAGAAGCATGTTTGCTAACAAGTTTAAGTTCACCTCTAATATCAGCCATATAATCACCCAAGCATTTAATCATAAAGGTATTCTGTTTTAATTGTCTACCAAAATAAGCATTAAAGTCATCTTGCTTAAACATAAAGTCATCAAACTCATCCAAGCACTGACTAGCAATTTTAGTAGGAGGGACTTCAGCTTTATCATATCTATAGAGAGAATTTACCTTTACTACCTGTGTCGGGATATCGGGAGGCTCTTCAGTAAATAAGTAATTGAGATCATAAACTTCTTCAACAGGAGGTAAATTAAGACCATGTATTTCTTCAATAGGAGGTAAATTCTTAACATCTTCAGCTTTAATACCTTTTTCTTTCATAGATTTCTTTGCCTCTTGCATATCGTCGGGACTGAGAAATAGAACACCTCTCTTCTTCGGAGTAGGTTTAGGAATAGGCTCAGTAATTGGCTCTGGAGGTGGCTCAGGAGGTGACCAATTATTTTCATTTGTCAACATATTGTTTAATAGAATTTCAGCTTCATCCGGTGTTCTTTCCCTGAAAAGAGAACCAGCACAACTATCCAGGTAATCTCTGGAAGCATCAGTTAGTCCATTATAAAAGATATCAAGTATTTCAGGTTTCTTAAGAGGATGATCAGGCAAAGCATTAAGTAACTTGAGAAGCCTCCCCCAAGCTTGTGGGAGACTCTCTTCTTCAATTTTCACAAAATTGTATATTTCCCTCAAAGCAGCTTGTTTCTTATGAGCAAGAAAATATTTAGCAGAGAAGTAATAAATCATATCCTGGGGATTTTGCACACAACTAGGATCAAGAGAATTAAACCATATCTTAGCATCACCCTTTAATGAGAACGAAAATATTTTGAGTAAATAAAGGTAGCGCGATCTCTCATTATTAGTAAACAGGGCAGCTATATCATTTAACTTAGTAAGATGTGCCACAACAGTTTCAGATTCCTAGCCATAAAATGGATCAGATTCAACCAAAGTAATTATATCTGGATCAACAGAAAAATCATAATAATCCTTATCAGGAACACAAATAGGTGAAGTAGCAAAAGCAGGGTCGGGTGTCATTCTATCTCTAAAAGATTCTTTACTCCATTTAACTAGCAACCTCTTAAGCTCATATCTATCCTGGCAAGCAAAAATAGCTGCAGAAGATTCCGCATCAAAAAGATAACCCTCAGGAATAGAAGGCATATTTTCATCATCACTATCATCATCGTATTCAGGTTCAATAATTTCTCTTTCTCTAGACCTAGCAATTTGCTCATCAAGAAATTCACCAAGGGGCACAGTAGTATCAAGCATAGAAGTAGTTTCATCATAAGTATCATGCATAGCAGAAGTGGCATCATCAATAACATGCGACATATCAGAATTCATAGTAGTAGCAGGTTTAGGTGTCGCAAGCTTACTTATAACAGAAGGAGAATCTAGTGCAAGGCTAGATGGCAGTTCCTTACCTCCCCTCGTAGTTGAGGGCAAAATAGTAGTTCGATCATCTTTCAAGTTCTTCATAGTGTCCAACAGATATAAATCCCAAGTGACTCAAAGAACAGAGCTATGCTCCCCGGCAACGGCGCTAGAAAAAGGTCTTGATAACCCACAAGTATAGGGGATCGCAATAGTTTTCGAGGGTAGAGTATTCAACCCAAACTTATTGATTTGACACAAGGGGAGCCAAAGAATATTCTCAAGTATTAGCAGCTGAGTTGTCAATTCAACCACACCTGGAAGCTTAGTATCTGCAGCAAAGTGTTTAGTAGCAAAGTAATATGATAGCGGTGGTAACGGTAACAAAAGTAAAGACAACAAAAGTAATGTTTTTGGTATTTTGTAGTGATTGTAACAGTAGCAACGGAAAAGTAAATAAGCGAGAACCAGTATATGGAAAACTCGTAGGCACCGGATTAGTGATGGATAATTATGCCGGATGCGGTTCTTCATGTAACAGTTATAACATAGGGTGACGCAGAACTAGCTCGAGTTCATCAATGTAATGTAGGCATGTATTTCGTATATCGTCATACGTGCTTATGGAAAAGAACTTGCATGACATCTTTTGTCCTACCCTCCCATGGCAGCGGGGTCCTATTGGAAACTAAGGGATATTAAGGCCTCCTTTTAATAGAGAACGGGAACAAAGCATTAGCACATAGTGAATACATGAACTCCTCAAACTATGGTCATCACCGGGAGTGGTCCCGATTATTGTCACTTCGGGGTTGCCGGATCATAACACATAGTAGGTGACTATAGACTTGCAAGATAGGATCAAGAACTCACATATATTCATCAAAACATAATTGGTTCAGATCTGAAATCATGGCACTCGGGCCCTAGTGACAAGCATTAAGCATAGCAAAGTCATAGCAACATCAATCTTAGAACATAAGGGATACTAGGGATCAAACCCTATCAAAACTAACTCGATTACATGATAAATCTCACCCAACCCATCACCGTCCAGCAAGCCTACGATGGAATTACTCACGCACGGCGGTGAGCATCATGAAATTGGTGATGGCACTAGTAGAAAAGGGGGCAATGGCCCAGGCCGGGTCAGCCCATTAGTGCCGGTTCTGCCACGAACTGGGACCAATGGAGGTATTTGTCCCGGTTCGTGATCCCAGGGGGCCGGCCGGGGCCTCGTGGGCATTGGTCCCGGTTCGTCTGGCCCTATTGGTCCCAGTTGGTGGGACGAACCGGGACCAATGGCCTCGCTCCTGGCCCACAACCATTGGTCCCGGTTGGTGGCTTGAACCGGGACCAAAGGCTCCCCTTTAGTCCCGGTTCATGCGACCAACCGGGACCAATGAGGTGCCTATATATACCCCCTCGCGTAAGAGCAGAGCACACTGCTCTGTTTTTTCTGGCCGCCGAGGGGGAGAGGGCTTGGTGGTGCTCTAGCTCACCTCCTATGCACACAAGGTGTTCGATGGAATGCCCGAGCCACACTACTTAAGCTTTCTCCTCTCCAAGCTCCATTTTCCTCAATATTTGTCTAGGTTTAGCGGTCCTTCACGCCCCGTCCCCGTCTTCACCGCCGTCGATCACCCGCGCCGATCTCATCGCCGGCACCACCGTGGTGAGCCTCTTGTTCTTATCTTCTTTCTGAAAGGAAAAATATTCTTACTTGTATGTTTAGATAGATACTTGTATTTTTTTCTTACTTTTATTATTGGATCTTATATAGTGCGATGGTTTTGGTATCCGCCCCCGTCGGCCCTCGTCCTGTCTATGATTCGGATGTGGTATATGTTATCTTTTCATAACTATTGGTTCATTTATTGTTTATGAAAATTATGCCGACCAACGTGACATAGATTTTATTTATCTAGGAGGTTGTTGAACCGGAAATTCCAACCGACCCTATTGTCGAGAGGTTAAATTTAGTTGAAGAAGAAAACAATTTCTTGAAGGAAAAAAATAAAAAAACTTGAGGAGGAGAAGATGATATTGGAGTTGCATGTTGCGGATGTCGTCGATGATCACAAGATCAAGATGGATGCAATGCGCTTGAAGATTAGAAAGATTAGAAAATATGACATTCATAACGAGGCTTGGTATCATTATGCTGTTGGATCAGTTGTTACCTTGGTTGCGATTATGATCGCATTTGTTTTCGCATTGAAATGTTTTACATAGTTTCAATGTATGGTTTAAATAATTTAGATGCTCTGCAGAGCTTTATGTTGTTAGATGAGAACTATGTATGTACTTTGGTTTTTATCTGATGATGAACTTCTATTAATTTGGTCACTTAATTATCTATTCATGATGTTCTGTAATGATTTTTGACACACTTAATTATATATAATGCACGCAGATGAACCAACAATGGATGTACGGTGACAGACACACCTCCGAGTACATTAAGGGCGTGCATGATTTTCTTGAAGTGGCTGAGGCAAACAAGAAGAATGGTTTTATGTGTTGTCCATGCCCTATATGTGGGAATACGAAGTCTTACTCTGACCGGAAAATCCTTCACACCCACCTACTTTACAAGGGTTTTATGCCACACCATAATGTTTGGACGAGGCACGGAGAAATAGGGGTTATGATGAAAGACGGCGAAGAAGAAGAGTACGATGACAACTATGTGCCCCCTGAATACGGTGATGCTACTGAACATCAAGAGGAACCAGACGATGTGCACGATGATGCTGCAACGGGCGAAGCTGCTGAAGATCAAGAGGAACCAGACGATGTGCCCGATGATGATGATCTCCGCCGGGTCATTGTCGATGCAAGGACGCAATGCGAAAGTCAAAAGGAGAAGCTGAAGTTCGATCGCATGTTAGAGGATCACAAAAAAGGGTTGTACCCCAATTGCGAAGATGGCAACACAAAGCTCGGTACCGTACTGGAATTGCTGCAGAGGAAGGCAGAGAATGATGTGCCTAATAAAGGATTTGAGAAGCTACTGAAAATATTGAAGAAGAAGCTTCCAAAGGATAACGAATTGCCCGATAGTACATACGCAGCAAAGAAGGTCGTATGCCCTCTAGGATTGGAGGTGCAGAAGATACATGCATGCCCTAATGACTGCATCCTTTACCGCGGTGCATACAAGGATCTGAACGCATGCCCGGTATGCGGTGCATTGCGGTATAAGATCAGACGAGATGACCCTGGTGATGTTGACGGCGAGCCTCCCAGGAAGAGGGTTCCTGCGAAGGTGATGTGGTATGCTTCTATAATACCACGGTTAAACGTCTGTTCAGAAACGGAGAGCATGCCAAGTTGATGCGATGGCACAGTGAGGACCATAAGAAAGACGGGAAGTTGAGAGCACCCGATGACGGGTCGCAGTGGAGAAAAATCGAGAGAAAGTACTGGGATGAGTTTGCAAAGGACCCAAGGAACGTATGGTTTGCTTTAAGCGCGGATGGCATTAATCCTTTCGGGGAGCAGAGCAGCAATCATAGCACCTGGCCCGTGACTCTATGTATGTATAACCTTCCTCCTTTGATGTGCATGAAGCGGAAGTTCATTATGATGCCAGTTCTCATCCAAGGCCCTAAGCAACCCGGCAACGACATTGATGTGTACCTAAGGCCATTAGTTGAAGAACTTATACAACTGTGGAATGGAAACGGTGTACGTACGTGGGATGAGCACAAAAAGGAGGAATTTGACCTAAAGGCATTGCTGTTCGTGACCATCAACGATTGGCCCGCTCTCAGTAACCTTTCAGGACAGACAAACAAGGGATACCAAGCATGCACGCACTGTTTACTTGACACCGATAGTATATACCTGGGAAGCTGCAGGAAGAATGTGTACCTGGGCCATCGTCGATTTCTTCCGACCAACCATCAATGTAGAAAGAAAGGCAAGCATTTCAAAGGCGAGGCAGATCACCGGAAGAAGCCCGCCATGCGTACCGGTGATCACGTACTTGCTATGGTCAATGATTTTCACGTAATCTTTGGAAAGGGTCCCGATGGACTAGCTGTTCCGAATGACGCTGAGAATCACACACCCATGTGGAAGAAGAAATCTATATTTTGGGACCTACCCTACTGGAAAGACCTAGAGGTCCGCTCTTCGATCGACGTGATGCACGTGACGAAGAACCTTTGCGTGAACCTGCTAGGCTTCTTGGGCGTGTATGGGAAGACAAAAGATACACCTGAGGCACGGGAGGACCTGCAACGCTTGCGCGAAAAAGAGGGCATGCCTCCGAAGCAGTATGAAGGTCCTGCCAGCTACGCTCTTACGAAATAAGAGAAAGAAATCTTCTTTGAATGCCTGCTCAGTATGAAGGTCCCGACTGTCTTCTCGTCGAATATAAAGGGAATAATAAATATGCCAGAGAAAAAGTTCCATAACCTAAAGTCTCATGACTGCCACGTGATTATGACGCAACTGCTTCCGGTTGCATTGAGGGGGCTTCTACCGGAAAACGTCCGATTAGCCATTGTGAAGCTATGTGCATTCCTCAATGCAATATCTCAGAAGGTGATCGATCCAGAAATCGTACCAACGCTAAGGAGTGATGTGGCGCAATGTCTTGTCAGTTTCGAGCTGGTGTTCCCACCATCCTTCTTCAATATCATGACGCACGTCCAAGTTCATCTAGTCGACGAGATTGTCATTCTGGGCCCGTATTTCTACACAATATGTTCCCCTTTGAGAGGTTCATGGGAGTCCTAAAGAAATATGTCCGTAACCGCGCTAGGCCAGAAGGAAGCATCTCCATGGGCCATCAAACAGAGGATGTCATCGGGTTTTGTGTTGACTTCATTCCTGGCCTTAAGAAGATAGGTCTCCCTAAATCGCGGTATGAGGGGAGACTGACTGGAAAAGGCACGCTTGGAAGGGACTCAATAATATGCAGGGACGGATATTCTTGGTCTCAAGCACACTATACAGTTCTACAGAACTCTACCTTGGTGACCCCGTATGTCGATGAACACAAGAACAGTCTGCGCTCCAAACACCCGGAGTAGTGCGACGACTGGATTACATGTGAATACATCAGGACTTTCAGCAGTTGGTTGGAAACACGTCTCAGAGGTGACAACACTGTTTGTGATGAGCTGTACTTGTTGTCCAGGGGACCATCTTCGACTGTAATGATTTGGAAAGGATACGAGATAAATGGGAATACATTTTACACGATTGACCAAGATCAAAAGAGAACCAACCAAAACAGCGGTGTCCGCTTTGATGCAGCAACCGAGAGGGGAAAGGACACATATTATGGTTACATAGTGGACATATGGGAACTTGACTACGGAGTAGATTTTAAGGTCCCTTTGTTTAAGTGCAAATGGGTCAATCTGTCAGGAGGCGGGGTACAGGTAGACCCACAGTACGGAATGACAACAGTGGATCTGAAAAATCTTGGGTACACTGATGAACCATTCGTCCTAGCCAATGATGTGGCACAGGTTATCTATGTGAAGGACAAGTCTACCAGACCGAGAAAAAGAAAAGATAAGGAAGCGAATACATCATATGATGAGCCAAAGCGCCACATAGTTCTTTCAGGAAAAAGGAACATTCTGAGAGTGGAGGGCAAGACAGACATGTCTGAAGAGTATGAAAAGTTTCATGAAACTCCTCCCTTAAAAGTCAAGGCTGACCAAAGCATCCTGATAAACGATGAAGATTATCCATGGTTACGGCGCAATAAGCAAATGACACAAGCGAAGAAAAAGTGAAGACTTTCTCCCGCAACTATTATGATGATACCATGCCAACTTTGTAATAGACGAGTATGATACCATTGTCCGTTTTGTACATGCACATGCTATGTCAACTTTTCAGAGTTCATTTGAAAACTAAGAATTTAGGTCGAATTTTCTCTATAGGTGCATCTATGTTCATTAGTCCCTGGCCCATGCGGCTCGCCCCTGGCCCATGACCATTAGTCCCTGTTTGTGCCACAAACCAGGACTAAAGGGTTGGTCCTCGTTGCGCTCAGAGTTTAGTCCCACCTCGCGAACCGAAGGGCGCTCTCACCGGTTTATAAGCCCGTCCCTCTCTGCCTTGTTGAGCTCCTCTCAAAGTGAAAATAGATGCCCCTATACAGGGAATTTGACCTAAATTCATAGTGAATTTCTCTGAAATTCATAGAAATTGATTATGAATTTAGGTCGAATTTTCTCTATAGGTGCATCTATGTTCATTTTTTTAGTAAAGTTAATCACAAACTTGTGATTCACACAAATTTTAAAGAATTCAAATTTTAACTATTCAAATTTGAAAACTAATGGCACAAATAGAAAGTTTATAATTTTTCTAAAACTAATGGCACTAACAGAAAGTTTATAATTTTGCTGACCTAAAAGCAAAAAGAATTAAAAAATAAAGCAAGAAACCAAAAGAAAATAAATAATGCAGAAAACAAAACAAAAAAAACTAGGAAAAAAATAAAAATAGCAACAATAAGTATTTTGTTGTAAGTAGAAACAAAACAAAATAAATAAAGCAACAAAGAAAACAAAAAAAGTGTTTTCAAATTTGAAAATTAATGGCACTAACAGAAGGTTTGTAAATTTTCTAAAACTAAAAGCAAAAATAATTAAAAAATAAAGCAAAAAACAAAAATAAAATAAATAAAGCAACAATTAGGATTTTGTTGTAAGTAGAAACAAAACAAAAAAAACTAGGAAAAAAAGAAAAATAGCAACAATAAGTATTTTGGTGTAAGTAGAAACAAAACAAAAAAAACTAGGAAAAAAAGAAAAATAGCAACAATAAGTATTTTGGTGTAAGTAGAAACAAAACAAAAAAAACTAGGAAAAAAAGAAAAATAGCAACAATAAGTATTTTGTTGTAAATAGAAACAAATCAAAATAAATAAAGCTACAAAGAAAACAAAAAAAGTGTATTCAAATTTGAGAACTAATGGCACTAACAGAAGGTTTGTAAATTTTCTAAAACTAAAAGCAAAAATAATTAAAAAATAAAGCAAAAAACAACAAAAAATAAATAATGCAGGAAACAAAACAAAAAAACTGGAAAAAAATAAAAATAGCAACAATAAGTATTTTGTTGTAAGTAGAAACAAAATAAAATAAATAAAGCAACAAAGAAAACAAAAAAAGTGTTTTCAAATTTGAAAACTAATGGCACTAACAGAAAGTTTATAATTTTTCTTAAACTAAAAGCAAAAAGAATTAAAAAATAAAGCAAAAAACAACAAAAAATAAATAATGCAGAAAACAAAACAAAAAAACTGGAAAAAAATAAAAATAGTGCCGCCTACTGGGCCGCCATGGCCTGAATACGACTAGAAACCCTACCATCACTAGTAGAAAAAGGGTCTAATGTGAAACTCATTAGTGCCGGTTCCAACGGCCAGGAGGGCGGCGCTCATTTGTACCGGTTCGTGGCGAACCTTTAGTACCGGTTCGTGCCACGAACCGGTACTAAAGAGGTGGTGGCCTTTAGTACGGGTTGGTGGCTCCAACCGGTACTACNGGGGGGGTCTTTAGTACCGGTTGGAGCCACCAACCGGTACTAAAGGTGGTGGTCTTTAGTACGGGTTGGTGGCTCCAACCGGTACTAAAGACCCCCCCCCCTTTAGTACCGGTTGGAGCCACCAACCGGTACTACAGGTGGTGCCCTGCCACCCGCAGTGCACAATGTTTAGTCCCACCTCGCTAGTTGAGAGGAGCACGCACCGGTTTATAAGCCCCGCCGCGGCTACCGTGTCGAGCTCCTCTCTAAGCAGGCCTTTGTGATCCTATTGCAAGTCTTCTGCCCCTGTGGGGCCTACTGGGCCGTACGGGCCTGCATCGTGGCCCAACTAGAGATTGGGTTTCTAGTCGTATGCAGGCCATGGCAGCCCAGTAGGCGGGCTGTTTTTGCTTTATTTAAAAAATAAAAATAACAAAAATCCTTACCAACCGGGACTAAAGGTCCCCTAGACCACGGCGCGCCTCGTGTCACGTGGTGGGCCTTTGGTCCCAGTTTGTGTTGAACCGGTACTAAAGGGGGGGACCTTTAGTCCCCACTCTTTAGTGCCGGTTCCAGAACCGGTACTAAAGGTCGTTACGAACCGGTACTAAAAGTCGTTTTTCTACTAGTGCATGGGCCAGGATTCAGGCCCGCAGGAGGCCAAGTAGGCCCACAGGCACATAGTGACAGATTAGGCCCGAAAGCCTGCAGTTGAGAGGAGCTCGAGAGGGTGGGCGCAGCAGCGCTTATAAACCACTCTCGAGCCCTCTCAACTAGCGAGGTGGGACTAAACTTTTGGGCGCGGGGCAGCACAAGGCCTTTGGTCCCGGTTGGTGGCACCAACCGGGACTAAAGGGGGGCATTGGTCCCGGTTCGTGGCACAAACCGGGACCAATGCCCCCCTTTAGTCCCGGTTGGTGCCACCAACCGGGATCAAAGGCCGCCGCTTCCCGCCCTTTGGGCTGCTGAAAAGAGGCCTTTGGTCCCGGTTGGTGACACCAACCCGGACTAAAGGGGGCATTGGTCCCGGTTTGTGCCACGAACTGGGACCAATGCTCCGTCTATATATACAACACTTGTGAAAATTTTTGTTCAGTTCTTCGATCCCGCCCCGACGACGCCGCCAGGCTGCCCCTCTGCGCCTCGCTGTCGCCGTCGTCGCCCTGCCTCCGACGCCGTCCCGCGCCGCCCAGACACAGTCGCCACCCCGCGCCGCCCCGACGCCGTCCCCGCGCGCCAGCCCACGCCGTCGCGGTCTCCCCGTGCCGCCCCGACGCCGTCGCCGCCCCGCGTCGCACCCCGACGCCGTCGCCGCCCCGCCTCTGCCTCGCTGCACCCCAGCTGCCCCGCGCCGCCGTCGCATCTGCCTCGCTTTGGTCAGGGCCGGCACCGCCCCCCTCTTCCCCCTGTTTTTTTGCAAATATATAGATGTTTTTTCCTAATTGTATGTATATGTATGAGTATATGTATGTGTGTATATCTGTTAATATGTTTTTTTTAGATTTTTTGTTTTTTGCATTTTTATAAAAATATATATATGTATGTATATATGTTCTCTGTGTATATATATGTTGATGTATATATGCAAAAGATAGATTATTAGAAAAAATAGTATTTTTTTCTGTTCATAGATTTTTATTTGAACATTATTTAAAAAAAACAAGCAATACTACTTCATGTATTTTTAAGAAGGAAGAAGAAGAAAAAGAATGAGAGAAAAAAAGGAAATAAGAAGAGGAAACCAATACTACTTCATGCAAATGTTTGTTCATATATAATGTAGATGTCTATGTATGTATGGAATGATATCGATGGATGTATGTATATAGAACATTCGTACAAAATATGACGAATCCGATATGACCAATGTCCCCCTCCGGTTAACTCGGGAACACTAACTCTCTAGGAGAAAAAAATGTTATCGGGGTCGAGGGTCGTCGAACATGAGAGGAAGAAGAGGATAAAAAAAGAAGAGGAAGAAGAAAAAAAGAGGAGAAGAAAGAATAGAGGAGTTCTTCTTTCTTCTCCTCTTTTTTTTCTTCTTCCTCTTTTTTTTTATCGGGAACGAGGGTCGTCGAGGGTCGCCGAGCGGTAGAGGAAACCCTAATTAAATAGCAAGTATCGTCGGTGTGAGATACATGTGGCCGTCGGTGTCGGACACTACATCCACGTCCCACAAGTGACGCGGGTGTCGATGCCCACGTCACTTGTGGGACATAGATGTAGTGTCGTCGTTGTTGTTGTCGATATACCCCCTCCCGATAGCTTCATGTATTTTTAAGAAGGAAAAAACAAGCATATTATTTTCCCATGTACGTATGTCGTCGTTGTCGATATACCCCCTCTCGATAGCTTCAACACGTGGAGGGCGGTCGATATTACCCCCCTCCTTGAAGCGTTCTAGAGGCCACCCCTAACCCTTGAAGCGTTGTCGAGGCCACCCGAAAACCTAGAGAAGCACCGTCGAGGCCACTAATTAATATGATTCCTTATTGTGATTACCTAGCTAGTTCTACGTTTGCCACTAATATATCCATATCTGTCATGTTTGAATAATATTTGCCATGTTGTAAATATTTGTAGAAACTATGGACACCCCCCGAGATGAAGCACAAGAAGCGTTGTTGAGGGACATAATCGCAGAAGGAAGTGATGCCGTCTGCTCGTTGATGTTTCTCAACGACACCGATGGTCTGGAAGGAGAGGGTGAAGAAGCAGCTGGCTATGATTTTGATGGCTCCGATGACCCAATGCCGGTGCAAGAAGAAGTAGACCATGAGGACGGCTCCGGTGACCGAACCGAGTCCTACCAGGTATATATATTAGTTAAGCCTGTGCTGACTAGCTAATTGATGCATTCATTGTTTTGGTATGTACACATATTAATTAATTCTCGTCTTTGTTCTTTTTTCTAGCCCTCCGGATCGAGCACAACTTCGGTAAAGAGACGAGGCCCGAAGAAAAAGTTGAGCTCAGATGAAAGGTTTGAGATCATAGCAATCGCGCGCGACGGCCAACGATTGAACCCATCCGGACAAAGAAGGCATTTGTTGCTCAGTGCAGGGTTCTGGTTAGGGACAAGATCCCGATTAGCATCCAGCAATGGTATAAGCCTAAGAACGAAGACCCTGAGGTGTCTTATGTCAATGATTTGCAAAAAAACATCTTTGGACTGAGCTGAAGTCAAATTTCACCCTACTGCCAGAGGATGATCCGGAGAAGCCAGTTGAGCAATTAATCAAGTCTTTTGCTCTTAAGAAGATGGCAGACCTATTCAGGAATTGCAAGAAAGACCTGAATAAGTTTGTCGATAGAAAAGAGACCCCAGAATTCAAGGGCAAATATGAGAAGATCAGAGATGAATGGCCCGCATTTGTGGCCCACAAGACATCGTAAAAGAGTAAAAAGATGTCGGCGACAAACAAGCAAAATGCTACGAAGAAAAAGCTTCACCATCGCACGGGGTCAGGTGGCTACCTCATAGCCCGGCCTAAGTGGGCCAAGGCTGAGAATGATCTGCTTGATAAAGGGATCGAGCCAGAGACAATGAACTGGCCAGACCATTGCCGGACTTGGTTCTTCGGGGCTAGCGGAACCTTGGACCCTGTATCAGGGAAGTGCATTTGGACGGACGATCAATTGGACATACCAGTCAAGAGGCTTCAGCAATATATCAAAGCAGCGCAGCAAGGGACGTTCTTTCCAGACAGAGAGAACAACGAGCTCACAATGGCCCTCGGGAATCCTGAGCACCCTGGACGGACACGAGGTACGCCAGGCTCCGTTTCGTGGAAGGTTGGGTTTCCGGACGCAGGCGGTTACAAATGCCAGGAGAGGAGGAAGAAAGTGCAGCAGACCGAACTGCAGGCGCGGCATGCAAGGGTACAAGCGATAGAGGAACGAGAAGCAAATCGCAGCAAACGTTCCCCCGAAGCTACTCCGCCATCTCAGCGGAAAAGCAGCGTGGCTTTCACCGAGCTGCTTCAGCCGGAGCATGCCTTGACGGCTCCTGCCAGCTATCCCGTGGATGCTATCACAGAGGCTCAAAATTGCCACCTTATGGCGCAATGGATGAATTTGAAGGTCAAGGCGGCTGTTGGCTCTGTTTATCCTACTAAATATGGCGCAAATTTTCACTGCCGGCCGATTCCAGAAGGATATGCTAGGGTGATGGTGGATGAAATAACGGAGGGATTTGAGGACCTCCGGCTTGACCACCCTACCGGTGAAGGGGAGACTCGGCTGAGTTCTGCTCTGAAGACTCCATGCCTATGGCGGAAGGATCTCATCAACCTTCCGAACTGGACGCCTCCGCTTCCTCCTCCTCCTCTGGCGAGTCAGGGCACTCCGCCTCCTCCTCCGGTGAGTGACGATCAGGGCACTCGGCCGACTCCTTCTCCGGCGCGTGGCGGCACTCCGCCTCCTTCTCCGCCTGCGCCGGCGCGCCCGAGCAGCCAGCCTCCTCCTTCTCCGCCTTGTCAGCAAGGGCGGAAGAGACCCGCCGCCGCTCCGGCTGCTCCAGCGCGTCGTAGTCCTTCTCCTCCGCCTCGTAAGCAAGGAAAGAAGACATCCGCTCCGTCTGCTCTGCCGGCGTCTAGCAGTACAGCCAAAGGCGGGAGGACATACAGATTCAGTCCTTCTCTGAAGACTCCAGAGAAGTTACCATACGAGATGACACTGAAGGAGAACGCGAAGATCGCGCAAACTGAAGTGAAGGAATGGTTTCAAGGGTTGAAAGCATAGAGACATCCACCTCTGGAGGATAAGGTAGATCCAGTGAAAGCGAAGCGCACTCTGGCTGCCCTGACAAAACCACCCAAGTCTCCGCCGAAAGGCAACTATGAGCGCATTATTGGAAAAACATTTGATGAAGTGGAGAGGTCGGGAAGTACTGTCAGTGATCAAAGGATGAAAGAACGACGAGCTGGGAAACAAATTGCCCAGCTCGGCGAACAAGCGAAGCAATCGTGCCCCCCCCCCCCGCTCAAGGTGCCTGCTAGCGACATCGTCGATCCGAGGATGGTGCCCGGTTATAGCAATCCTGGAGATTACCTGTCCGACCATGTACATTATGATTTCTTGGAGGTGCAGATACAAAGATACGAGTACGGGAAGCCTCTCGTCAAAGATGAAAGATCTCTATCAACGATGATGCGAAGATTGCATGATTGGTACATGAAAACCTGCAGAGAGTCTGAGGGGAGGAGTACTTTGTATGTGAGAGTTAAAAAGGAGCACGACCTCGTTGGAATTGAACTGTTGCCTATTCCATTTGAGGAGTTCTATCAGTTTTTCAATCAATTGGCCCCCGATAAAGCAAAGGTCACCTGCTACTGTCTGTAAGTAGTACTACTTCTGTCATTAAGTCTCTCTATATAACTCAGCTCTTTCATTGCATGTATTTATAATTATCCTCACTATATTATGCAGATTGAAGATCGCCGAATTGAAGAAAAGACAAGTGGGTGATATTGGGTTCATTAACACATATCTCATAGATGCAACTGAGGTTAAATATCATGCCGAAAATACCGAGGCCAACTTGCTACAATCGTTGGTAATAAATGAACACAAAGATATAATACTCTTTCCTTTCAACTTCAAGTGAGTGTTACTGTCTTGTGGCATATTCGGTTTCCCTTATTAGTCCAGGTTATAGTAATGTAATATTGATGAGTTATGCATGCGTGTGCAGCTACCACTATATTCTCCTAGAGATTAAGCTTGAGCAGGGAGTAGTAACTGTCTTAGACTCGAGACGAAAAGATCCCAAGGAGTATGCGGACATGACTGAAATGCTCGAGAAGTAAGTTAAATCGATCATTATCCACCATATCAGCAACTTTGTTCATTTCTGATATCAAGTAATTGTTTTCTTTGTATGGCAGGGTTTGGAGAAAATTCACCAAAAAAGCTCCGGGATTGCCGAAGAAGCTGCAATTTAGACACCCGAAAGTAAGTACTATAGTAGCATATTCCACGCATCTCCTAGTGATTTAAGCGCTAGTTTCATCAATACCATTTAGCATGCTTGCTAATTATCAGTTTGATTGACCTCTATTTCTTGTAAAGTGGTTGTGGCAGGAACAAGGGAATGATTTATGTGGATACTACATTTGCGAGTCCATCCGCCACACGACCTTTGAGCGGGGCTACTCTGACAAACAATACGAAGTGCGTAAATAACAATAGTCACAATTTTATTTTATTACCATCATTTGTGTTGAGTTTCATTCATTCATATATATATGTATTGACCCCCTTCTTAAAATTAGATGTTTCGGATGCGGGATGAACTCCTAGCACCAGATAGCATGCGAGCAATTCAAGAGGAATTGGCGGCATTCTTTCTTGACCATGTGATCGCTGAAGACGGAGAATACTATGTGGACCATGCGTCCGTATGTTAGGAGATTATATTTGTAAAAGATAATTATTGTATATATGTAGCCGGTAGTGTCGGATAGATATACGAGAACTTGTTGTTCAACCAATCTCTCGGAGAAGGAGAGGTGGTCGATATCACTTCTCTCTGTATGTGTCGGTGCGGGGACGACACCTATGGGATCACAAGAATCCCTACTACAGTTGCGGGGCACGGGGTCGCGAGAAGAGCAGATCAAATAGATAGCACACGGGTTCTTTATCCAGGTTCGGGCCGCGAGATGCGTAAAACCCTACTCCTGCTTTGGTGGTTAGTTTATCTGCGTTCTTGAGCTAGCTATGGGGCGTGAGGAGCTCCAAAAAGCCGAATCCTCCTCCTGGTCGCCTTGGGCCTCCTTTTATAGGGAAAGGGGCTGCCACAGTGGCATACAAGAGGTGGAAAGTGTACATTCATACGAGTTTATCCTTGCATTACTTGACAAGGCGCCATTAATGCATCTTGCTTAGGTGTCCTTGCTTTATCGGGGACGGGGGAGAGCCTACTCTCGTCCGCCGCCGCACCCTTTCGCGTTGACATGCGCCATGGCCAGCGGTGCCTGTGGTGCCACGTAGGCAGGCAGGCAGCTGAGGTGGCGCAGTGGTGGGTCTCCACGAAGGTTCGGTTGTCGCCACGCAGGTGCCTGCCCAACTGGTTGGGTTGGCAGCCGCATGGTGGAGGCTCGATTGGCGCGGGCCTGATGGTGGCCCTACGGGTGTCCTTGGCAGGGGCCTTGCCGCAGCCCCGGCAAGGGTCTTGCCGCGGCGTCTGCTGCCATCCCCGGCACGGCTCTTGCCGGGGGCCTTGTGGTCCCCCTTGGCCGGGATCCTGCCAAGGGTCGTCATCTTCTATAGTATGTATCTGATCTTTGAATGTCTTCACAAAGATCTGCATGCCACCACGGGGATGTCTCCCGTATCCTTTGCCCCATGGGGGGTGTCGTGGAATTGTCACGGCAGATGTCCTCGTGAAAGGACTTAGTCGCAGGGCCATCGTACGGGTTAACTTAGAGGGGTTAAAGCGGACACAAAGACACGGGAATTATACTAGTTCGGCCCCTTCGATGAAGGTAAAGCCTACGTCTAGTTGTGATGGGATTGATCTGATTTCGGCGACTAGGGAGCAATAGCTTCGCCTAAGCCTCGAATTGTCTGTCCCTAAACCGCCGCCGGGTCGTCCCCTTATATACCCGGGTTGACGCCCGGCCGGTCTACAGAGTCCCAATCCGGCTCATACAAGTGTCCGGCTCGGTCTCTTCTCACTTATCTTACAACACAAGTTACATGACTAAGGCGGTTTACATTTATGGACCCTAATCCGCCTCTGGGCTCTGGGCCTCGTGCCTTCGTGGGCCCTAATTATAGACGAGGGTAAACCGGCCCCTTCAGGGCGGTTTATATTCAGTAGTTATATCCCCAACATTAGGCCCCAGATTGACTTGAACCGGTTCATGTTAATCTTCAACATCTTTAGGAAACTCTGAATCTCCCTTCGTATTTCGTAAACCGCCGTCTGCTTGAACCGCCATGACGTCATCTTCCAACCACAGCAACAGGGCGCCTTGACGTCATCTTTAATAAAGAAATCCAAACAGTAAGATTCCCTTCATTTAATACTATCCCGGAAATCGAGGCGACCGCTGCGCCGTCCGCCGCTTTTGACTCCTCGATTCTCGCGCTTGTTAATTACTCCGTCTCCTTATAAATAGACCGGCAGGCCCTTTCTCTTCTTCTTCCGCGCTTCTTCTTCCTCGCGACGCTCCAGCTCTGAAGCTCCGCCGTCGCCTCCGACCTTCGAACGCCGCGTCAGCGCCAGGCCGCTGCATCAACCTGATTGGACCAGAAGCTCTTGGCGCTCCTCCGCTGTTCTGCGCATCGGGTAAGGCCCCTCTTCAAGCCCTAGATCCGCATCTGAAGGTCCCTGTTCATCTTGTAGTTCATCTTAGTTTCCTCATACCTGCCCTGCCATGGCCGTATGATTCAACCGTAGTATACATCCTGTGCGGCGACTGCTCCGCCGTCAGTTTAAATCTTTGTGCATCTTTCATTTTGTTCAGATCCTCTTGTTTAGAACGCACGAGCCTTCCTGCCCTTTATGAGGCTTGCATAGGTCGCAGAAATTTTTCTTACTGAATCTTCGGTAGATCTAAATTACCTCCATTCGCATGTGAAATCTGTTTCTGTCCACACTTAGTAGATTTTCCAGTTGTCTCTTTCGGCGGTTTGACTTTTGATAGCTAATCCGTCACTCCATTAGTGCTCAGTTAAACCGGAATTGGGAACTTGCTGCCGAATCGCCGGTTTAACATTGTATAATGTGTCTGAACCGTTAATGGTGAATCGTGTTTTTTTTTCTTTCCTCTTGCAGTTTAGTCTTCCGGAATGGCCAAACAATTCTCAGCTTGCAATTGGGTCCGGTCTAAGATCACTGAGACGCAACTCAACGGATACGTCACCACTGGCGCTTTAGCTTCCAAAAATGTCCTCCACTGGCGGGTTCCGGATGCCGAATGCCCTCCCAATCCGCAAGAAGGAGAAGTAATTGTGTTTATGCAGCACTTAGACCGGGGATTCTGCCCGCCCGGATCAAAATTCTTCCGGGATGTCCTTGCAAGTTTTCAACTCCATCCACAGGATATTGGTCCGAACTCCGTATCAAATATATGCAATTTCCAAGTTTTCTGTGAAGTCTATCTTCAAGAAGAACCATCTGTGGAGCTGTTCCGGGATTTCTTTCACTTGAACCGCCGTACAGAATTTTCGGATGGCCCTAACACGGAGCTGGGCGGCGTTTCAATCCAGAAAAGGAAGGAAGTAGATTTTCCTCACGCCAAACACCATAGCCATCCGAAAGATTGGAACCAAACCTGGTTCTACTGCCGGAATACTGCTCCTGACAACGAGAATCCTTTGCCGGGTTACCGTCCTCACCGGCTTAGCAACCATCATCCGTTGCCTTTACGCTTGACCGCCGCGGAACGGAAGAATTTTGCACCTCAAATCATTAAACTCCGGGCTCTAATGGCCAATGGACTAACTGGTGTGGACCTTGTGCGATGCTGGGTTTCTTGGGGCATCTTGCCATTAAGCCGCCGGCCCGGATTGATGCACGAATACACTGGCAGCCTCCAAGACCCTCAAAGACGTCACGAGCTACCAATAACTGAGCTTGAAGTCACAGAGGCAGTAAAGAGGCTGCTTGATGAACCGATCTCTGTCTGCAGCCAAACCGGGTTGGCTCCATTCTGTGTTGCCAACAAACCGCCTGCGGTAAGGCTCTGCTCACCGCTTTTCTGACATTTAATGCTTTGTTGATATATATTAATCCTTGTTATCTCTCAGGCTAACAGCTCCTTCTGGAAGCGGACCAAACCGGCCCGAGCTCCGCGTGTAAAGTCCAAGACCACCAAGAAGGCTGGCAAGAGGAAAACCGCCGAGTCTTCTGATCCGCCGGAAGACGAAGATTCAGAAGCTGAGGTAAAGCTTGATATCCTCACTAGGGAGTCGCCGTAAACCGGCTCTCCACTTTGTGTTTCTTCTTGCTTGTAGCTTGTTCCTTTTTATTCTTCCTTTTACTGACAATTTTAACTCCCAGGATGATGCTGAAGCCAGTCATGCCGACCATGTTGAGGTAATCTTTCTTTCTTCTGAATCCGACCTCGTGCCGGTTAAAAGAATTCGCCGCACCGTCCGGAAAGTGAAAAAAATCTCATTCCTATGCTCATTTGAATCCAAACCTTTCCTGAAGACACAGCAGGCTGAAGAGCGCCGTACGACCTGGCACAGTGGTCAACAGATTACCTCATCCGGTTTACCAGATACACCAACCCGGAAGCTTCGTCCAGAGGTGATTTGTTCTCCTGAAAAGCGTTATCCCTTAAAAGGTTTCTTCCGATGTCCTCTCAATCCGTCTGACCCGAATTATCAGGCCTCTTCCAACTCCTCTAGCGGTTCATCAACCACGCAACTGCCTCCGCTTAAAGTTGCTGCAGGGTAAGCACCATACTTCTGTCCCGCCAATTCTGTTTATATTTGCGTTGGTCGGTTTATCTTATTCTAATTCTGAACATTGCAGCACCAAGGCTCGCTTGAGTAAAAAAGCTAAAACCCTTGACCCTGCTGCGGATGTTGATCCGGAGAAGACCCCAGAGCAGCATGGCGAAAATCCTGAAGTCGCTAAAAATAGCTCTGCCGGGTTGAACCAAGACGACAATGCTGATCCGCCAGAAACTGAACCGGAGGCCCAAGTGGAAACCTCGCATCCTGCTCCACCGAATCCGGCCACAGAGCGGGTCGTAATTGTTGAACCGCCGAGCCGGAGTACGAAGACACCAAGCCCAAAGAAGACCGCCAATCTGGCCAGCCCGGTCAAAAATGATGATGTTATTGTGACGGGCACTGGCTACACCACTCCTAGCCAACCGGTCGCTTTAGCAAAACACAGCGCCAAGGAAGAGTCTACTACTATGAGCAAAGATAAGGGGAAAACTGATCTGTCAGCTTATGACAACCTCTCTGCCCAAGAACTTCACTCCGGCTTTCTGAACTGGCTCTACACAAGCCGTGACTTTGAAGCCGGTCTGGTAAATCGCATGAAGGACCGCTATGAGGTAAGGAGTTATGCCTTTCTTGTACTTTTGCTGCATAGTAGCCCTCAAGGGTCGGTTTAACTTTGCATAGTTAAACCGGCACTTAACTTTGTATAGAAACCATACGCCTTAAACTGCAGTACTGTAGCCCCCAAGGGTCGGTTCAACTTAGCATAGTTAAACCGGGACTTAATTTCTGTATCCCCATAGCAAACTGAGATCAACTAGCCATTAGCCCCCAAGTGCCAAGTTGAATATTTGTATTGAGCTTGGGACTTTATAATGAAACAACTAACGTGCTCCCTTTGTTATCAGAATGAGATATACCAGCAAACCGTGCAACTCAAGGACCTTCGTGCCAATCTGGAAACTCAACAAGCAAAAACCACCAAGGCCAAGGATGAATTGAAAACTGCCTTGGCCACTATGGAACAGCTGAAGGAGTGGTATAAATCCGAGCGGGCCAACTGGGACACCGAGAAGGCCGGTTTGAAAAAACGGGCGGAAGATGCTGAATCAGCTCTTAAACCGGTGACTGAAGAGCTTACGAGACTAAAGCGCCAAGTTCATGCCATGACCTCTGCCATCTTTGGTAAGAAAATTTGCACTGATTACCCCTGTTTTGATATTTCTGCCGGTTTAACCTGAGCTGTCTGAAACCGGTGCAGGCAAGCGTATTGCTCATCTGGGCTCTGATGTGCGGAAGAAGCTCAAGGCCGCTTACACGCTGATTGAGCAGCTGTATACCGGCGCCCAGCGAGTCATATGTGCCACATCGTACGACAACACAGCTCCGTCCTTGATCAAAGATACACTGGACCGGCTGTCCATGGTTCCGGGGCAGCTTGAAGAGTTGAAACGATCCGCGGCCCGGGCTGGCACTCTACTGGCTCTAACTCGCGCCAAGGCGTGGATAGCAGATCTTGATCCGGCTGCCATAGCCAAGGGTTTCCCCAGCGCTCAAGAGAACGGTGAAGCCTTTGATAATGACGCCCTGAAACGAATAACAAAGGAGATGCGTCCGCTGGCGAGTCAACTGGCAGCAGAAGCCAACCTGGCGGTTCACCGCTCTTTCTATGATGCGAACAACAAGCGGGTGGAGTTTGTCATTCCAGAAGTGCAGAGCCTTGTTCCTCCAATCCGTAAGCACACTTATGCCCCTGACGTTGATCCGGCTGAGCTTATAAGTGAAGAGGCTGTCTTTCAGGCCTTAACCCGGATTGACTGGTCTACCA
>LR880971.1:29237234-29252308 GCA_904067115.1 Aegilops sharonensis
CGTACCTTCCAACATCATGGTGAAATACTTCGCACACGCAGCTTCATCCACATCCAGCATCTCCATGGCCATCTCATAGCTTTCTATCCACGCTTCTGGAGCCAAATCGGCGGTATAATTGGGCACCTTGCGTGGCCCTTTGAAGTCCTTGGGCAAACGCACATTGCGTAAAGCGGGGACGAGGCAAGGCACCCCCAAAGAGCCAGACGTGACCCCCGGTTCGAAGATGGTCGGACGAACCGGCGCGAGCTGATGATCCTCATGTTGTGCTGCTAACTCGGCCTCCCTACGTGCCCTGGCCCGGTCCACCACCACTTGAGCGTCTTCGAAGCCACCCGCCGGGTTGTTGCCGCGAGGCGGACCGCGCTGCGCATTGCTTGATACGACCGGTTCGTCGGCGCGCCGGCTATAACTCCGGCTTGGGCGGGGGGTGGAGTGGATCTGATCCCGACTGTATGAGTACGCTTCCTGTTGCGCCAGGGCCGTCCTGAGGAGCTCTTTCACCCGGCGCATTTCTACCGCCTGCGGTGAATCGCCTTCGATTGGAATTGCCTCCAACCGTGCCGCAGCCGCAACAAGGTTATCCATCGGGTCGGAGTAATGACCCGGAGGTGTCTGCACAGCTTGGGGCGCACCGGCATGATGGCGAGGCAGATCCACCACACGGGGTTGAACCGGCGCGCCCGTCCCAGGTGCTTCCGGCCGGTTCACCACCGGCGGCGGATTACTGGTCCCTGCCCCTGGGGTATTGAAGAGCTCTCTTCCTTCGAAAACCGAAGGCAAACGGGATCTGTACTTCCTTTTCATGACTTCATGTGACGCGCTCTGATCCAGCATGAGCCTATAAGCCTGTGCATCCAAAGCGGCCCGTTCCGCCGCCATCCTCACGTCCGCGGCTGCCAGATCCGCTTTAGCTTTAGTGATCTGTTCCTTCACCTTTGCAATCTCTGCGTTGTGCAGGTCTTGATCCGCCGGATTAGCCTCTGCCATGAGCGCAGCCAATGCGTCGAATAGCTCTGATAAAACTTGAGCCGGTGGGCGCACAGGGCCTCCTTCCCCGGCTGCCATCACCGCTGCTGAACCGGCGACCATGGGCGCCGCGGTCGAAGAGTGAACCGTCGCTTGTGTACCGGCCATGAAGATTCCAACCCGGTTGGGTAGATCAAAGGGGTCCGGAATACTCTCACCGTCGGAACAACCCCCGATCTGGCCGTCTTGCAGCTGGTACAGAGACTCGGTTTCTCCGGCTGACGACTCGTCGCCAGAGTAGACAACGGTTTTGCCGCCAGATGCTGATCCGCCCTCATAATCTCCGTGGACGACTCCCACGAAAGCACGCTTGACAGCCGGTTTAGCCAGGGCAGGACTCTTCTTCGCCCGCTGAGCCGTCTCGACGAGGTCGGTGCAGATGTCCGGCCCAGGCCCTGGCTCGCCGATCTTGCCGATGAACGCGTGTATGCCACCAAAGGGGACCCGGTACCCATACTCGATCGAGCCGGCCTCGGGGCCCCAGCCTACATCGTCGATGTAGACCTTGCCGCGACGACTCTTAGTCATCCGGCCCATAGCATAGCCTTCGAGTCCTTCGAACTTGCCCTCTAAGATCATCAAACCATCGTGCGATAGCCCCACGGTGGGCGCCAACTGTCGTGGAATTGTCACGGCAGATGTCCTCGTGAAAATACTTAGTCGCAGGGCCATCGTACGGGTTAACTTAGAGGGGTTAAAGCGGACACAAAGACACGGGAATTATAGTAGTTCGGCCCCTTCGATGAAGGTAAAGCCTACGTCTAGTTGTGATGGGATTGATGTGATTTCGGCGACTAGGGAGCAATAGCTTCGCCTAAGCCTCGAATTGTCTGTCCCTAAACCGCCGCCGGGTCGTCCCCTTATATACCCGGGTTGACGCCCGGCCGGTCTACAGAGTCCCAATCCGGCTCATACAAGTGTCCGGCTCGGTCTCTTCTCTCTTATCTTACAACACAAGTTACATGACTAAGGCGGTTTACATTTATGGACCCTAATCCGCCTCTGGGCTCTGGGCCTCGTGCCGTCGTGGGCCCTAATTATAGACGAGGGTAAACTGGCCCCTTCAGGGCGGTTTATATTCAGTAGTTATATCCCCAACAGGGGGGGGGGGCAGTGGACTCAAAGGTGACCCGCTTCATGGGCGTGGGGCGAGCCGCCCCGGCAAGGGCCTTGCCGGGTCTGCTAAAACCGCCCCCCGGCAAGGATCTTGCCGGGGGACTCTGCTTCGTCCCCTTTGCTCTTTGTGGTCTTAGTCTTGGCGTCGTTCTGCTTCTTTCGAGCTTCGGCCTTACCTTGGCTCACCTTCCTTGCCTTGCTTTAGCGCGGCGACGCCCGCGGCTCAGACTGCCCGTGCACAGTTAAAAGGTGTACCCTTCTTTCTGTACACCGACAGGAGCCCCCGGGCCTGGCCACACGTAAGCGCAATCGCGTCGTTTGGCTAGGCCCAAAAACGGTGCGCGGGTAGGAAGGGTGGTTTTTACCGCGGTAAGTCTTTTTGCACGCTGCGCTTCCCATGCCTCCCGCGCGTGGCTTGGTGTGGGGAGGTGTGCGTGACGTGGGCGGCATGCGTGGGGCTGAGCTATGCACGCATGCGTCCCGTCGCAGTAAAAGGGAGCGATTCGCGCCTTCCCCATAAACGGAGGGAGGCGTGGAGGCGCGACTCATTTACTGAACGGGGCCGGGGCGTGGTCTTCAAGGCGTCCACTCCCCAGGATCACGGGGTGGGGAGAGGTCACCTCACCCGTCGCCGTGGTCCCGCATGCCTGCCATGTGGCTCTCATGCGCTTGGGTTGGCGAATGGCGGAGGCGGGAAACCGGGCCGTCGCAGGCCGGGGCAGCGGGTCAGTCCCAGTTCCCTGCGCCTTCCGCATCTTGATTGGTTGAGCGGGGCGGTCGTGCCCCCCCCCCCCGTTCTTTTATAAAGAGCGGGGGGGGGGGGGAGGGAACGGCGTCCCGCACTCTTCCATCTTCTCTTTCCTTCAGCTTCCGCTCCCCCTCCCTCCATTCGCCATGGAGAGAGGGAATCCTGGCTCTTCAACAGTGGCAGCGAGGGTCGCCGCTCGACAACGCGCCCTTCCTTCTCCTTCACCTGTGGTGGCAGAGCCAACCGCGAGGGGAAGGGGGAGGGGGCGAGGCCGCGGGCGAGGCCGTGGATGAGGTCAAGGTGCTCAGGGAAGAGGAGAACGGGCGGCGCGCTGGTCCCGCCTCCGCCAGCGGTTCCTCCCCCCACGGAGGGCCATGTTGGGGATGACCCTTGCGAGTTCTTTGTCAGGCTGCGCCGGCCGCCTCGCCGTCGCCTTCGTCTCCCGACTCCCTTCGCGAGTGAGATGGAGCGGGATCTGCCGGAGTCACTGCGGCTGCACATGAGGGGCTGTTGGACCAGCGGTACGTGAGTTCGCGTCGACTTTCCAGCCCCTCAAGTGATGTATCTTGGCCGAGGGTGGAAGACGTTCGCTCACATCCATCGCTTGACGGCGGGGCTCACTCTCCATTTCAAGCTGATGGAGGGCGACATCCTTTCCGTCAAGGTCTTCGGGTGCTTCGGGACTCGGGCAAGGTGCTGCGTGGAGAGCTCTTCTGATAGCGAAGGCTCCTCCTCGAGCAAGAGTGGCGAGGAGGACAGCGGCAGCGACGACGAGGGTGGCAGGCGGCAGGATGACGGGTCCGACTAGGTGTCGGGCGTCGCTCTGTGCGGCACCGGCGATCCCATCATCCGTGTCGCCGGCTTCCTGAACTTCTCGGGGTCATCTCGTTGGGCGGCTGGCGTTGGGAGGCTGCGGAAGAGGAAGAGGGCGGGCAGCAAGGCCGCCAGATCGGAGCACGCGGGCACCGACGCCTTCGACGCGTGCTGATGTCCTGCCGCCTCGTCTTCGAGCTCTGCTTCCGGCGCCGCCATCACCATCCAGCCTTCGGACGGCCACCGAGATGTTCTCTTGGTGTCTTCTGCCACCCATAGCTTGTCTAGGCGTCCCTTTTGCCCTTTTCGCCTCCTTGACCTGCCTCCTGAAGAGAGGGGCAAGAGAGGGGTCACGGGCACCTTACCTTTTTTTAGTTTGTAAACCTTCGGGCCTAGGCTGAACTTAAAAACTTGTAATCCCATCATTCATGTTTTTCATTCTCTATGGACTGTACCTGAGTGGAATGTTTTTAACGAAAAGGGATGCTTGCCGGGTCGTTTGTTTGTGGGTAGAACCCACGACAAGGAATAAATCCTTGATATCTCTAAGATAAACATTTCCTTGCCCGGCAACAGGCCCTGCCGTCTTCCCACTTCACTCGACCTTCCTCACGCTTTTGGCGGAGGCAGGGATGAGGCGGGTTCAGGCTCCTCGTTTCATCCTTTTGCTGCCGCGACTACGACCAAACCTGGCCCCAGGAACGAGCCCTAGAGCCTAGAGTTTTTAGGGGAGCACGATAGCTTGGGAAACAACGAAGTTTCACATACCTCAGTCCATAAGGGAATGCATGATAAGGAATGAAGAACTTATCTGAAGCTGCAGCCCCCGGCAACTCTGGATCGCCGTGGGTGAATCTTCGTACTTGCAGCCCCCGGCAATACTGGCTTGCCGGGGTCAAGATACTGATCTGTCCCTCTTTTTCCTCCTTCGTCCTCAAGTGGTCCGGCAAGGGTATCTGTGAGTCCTACGAACCAAAGGAGACAAAAGAATGGCAAAGAGACGCACACTCGACCTCTAAGCTAGGGGTTAGTCGCCGCCAAGCACTATCAACCCTAACGAAGGACGAGACTTGACCTAGCATGCATACTATAACTTAGGGCGCCAGCCCTTCATTTATTTATGCTCAGGGTCTGCGCCTGGCTTTGTACAAAGGGTTACATGCATCATAGGCAATGCTTGTACAAAAGGTGGCTTGCCGGGGGGCCCGGCAAGCCGCGCCTCATGGGTAAAACTTGCGAAGATGCTCAATATTCCAGGAGTTACTCACTGGAACGGCATCTTCGGTCTCCAGGCGGACTGCGCCGGGCCTGGTGACTCGTGTTACCCGGTAAGGGCCTTCCCACTTTGGCGTCAACTTGTTGGAATTCTTGGCCGGTTGAACGCGCCGAAGGACAAGGTCGCCTTCCTCAAGGCTTCGGGCATGAACCTTGTGGCTATGGTAGCGGCGCAAGGCTTGCTGGTAGCGTGCTGCTCTCACAGCCGCCCGAAGATGATCTTCCTCAA
This sequence comes from Aegilops sharonensis, assembly GCA_904067115.1. Classification (NCBI taxonomy): domain Eukaryota; kingdom Viridiplantae; phylum Streptophyta; class Magnoliopsida; order Poales; family Poaceae; genus Aegilops; species Aegilops sharonensis. The sequence continues at coordinate 29,242,445 of LR880971.1, forward strand.
GGAGCACTGCGTCATCTTGCCGCAGTTGCTCTTGATCGAGCTCGTCATAAGCGAGCACTCGAGGTGACCCGTATATGAGTTCAGTGGGGAGAACTGCTTCTGTCCCGTATATCAGGGCAAAAGGTGTCTGGCCGGTGGCTCGATTTGGCGTCGTCCTGATCGACCAAAGAACCGCCGGCAACTCATCAATCCAGTGCCTTCCACTCTTGTGCAGCATGTCAAAGGTCTTGGTCCTTAAGCCTCGCAGTACTTCAGCATTTGCCCTCTCTGTTTGACCATTGCTCCGTGGGTGAGCAACGGAAGCGAAATAGACTTTGCTGCCGAGGTCTCGGGTATATTGCATGAAGGTGTGGCTTGTGAACTATGTGCCGTTGTCGGTGATAACCCTGTTGGGTACGCCAAAACGGCACACCAGTCCCTTGAAGAACTTGACGGCTGACTGAGCTGTGAACTTCCTCACTACCTCCACTTCTGGCCACTTTGTGAACTTGTCGATTGCAACGTACAAGTACTCAAAGCCCCCGACAGCGCGGGGGAAAGGGCCCAGTATGTAGAGCCCCCAGACCGAGAAGGGCCAGGAGAGAGGAATGGTTTGAAGGGCTTGAGCTGGCCGATGAAGCTTCTTTGAATGGAACTGACACGCTTCACACCCGGTGACTAGTGTCGTCGCATCCTGGAGGGCGGTGGGCCAGAAGAAGCCTTGCCGGAATGCCTTGCCGGCAAGGGCCCTTGACCCAATGTGGGATCCACATATGCCTTCGTGTATCTCTGCCAACAGCTCCAGTCCTTCCTCTCGAGGGATACACTTCAATTTCACACTGTTCGGCCTCTTTCTGTACAGGACGTCATCGACGAATTGGTACATGGTAGAGCGACGGGCTACTTTTTCCGCTTCTTCCTGCTCCTCAGGAAGTTCCCCTGTCTGGAGGAATCGGGCGGTATTCTGTGCCCATGCCGAAGCCTGGGGCTCGACGACAAGGACTAAAGGCATTTCCACCGCTACAGGAACGGCTGTCTCAACGGCAAGAGCTTGATGCTTCGCTGGAGCCAGTCGTCCCGTGGCGGGCTCAGTGTTCCCGGCAACATCCTCGCCGGTGGCCCCAGGGAAAGTACTTGCCTGGCCCTGATTTCCTCCTCTTATTCTGCTCTATTGATGGATCAACGGATGGCTGAGTTAGCTGAAGCACAAAGGTACCTGGTTCCACAGGTAGCTTGAGGGCAGCGCGTTTTGACAGGTAATCGGCAACATCGTTCTCCGCTCGGGGAACGTGTTCAGCCTGTATACCATCGAAACGCTCTTCCATCTTTCTCACTTCATCGACGTAGGACTTCATCAACGGGCTCTGGTAATCCTTGTTGACTTGCTTGACGACAAGCTGCGAGTCTCCCTTGACGATGAGTTTCTTGATTCCGAGGTCCGCCGCGAGCCTAAGACCGGCAAGCAGCCCCTCGTACTCTGCCGTATTGTTTGTTGACACCTCCCTGGGGAAGTGCATCTAGATCACGTACTTGAGGTGCTCTCCGGTGGGCGCGACAAGCAGTACCCCAACACCGGCGCCCTGTAAGGAGAAAGCTCCATCAAAGTACATGATCCAATCATAACTTTCCTCTTTGCCGGGGAGAGCAGTCTCTTGAATTTCTTTGTCAGGTGTTGCGGTCCATTCTGCAATGAACTCTGCTAGGACTCGGCTCTGAATCATCGAGTTACTTTCAAACTTGAGGCCAAAGCTGGACAGCTCCAGTGCCCATTCTATAATTCTCCCCGTTGCATCCGGATTGTGCAATATCCGTTGCAGAGGGAAGCGAGTGACGACAGTGATTTCGTGTGCCTGGAAGTAGTGACGCACCTTCCTCGAGGCCATAAGGAGGCCGAAGAGCAGTTTCTGCACACCGGAGTACCTTGATCTGGCCCCCTGCAGGAGGGAACTAACAAAGTAGACCGGGTGCTGCATCATTTTCTTCTTCGGCGGCACTTCAACTAGCTGTGTCGTCACTGCATTGGTGGTGCCGGGCTCTGCCGCTGCCATTTCTTTGTCATCAACCTCTCTCTGCGCCACTAGTGCGGCGCTGACCACTTGGTCCGTTGCCGCCAGATATAGCAGCAACGGTTCTCGCGGCCTAGGCGCAACTAGTATTGGCGTGGAAGAGAGGTATTTCTTCAAATCTTACAATGCTGCTTCGGCTTCTGGTGTCCACTCCATTGGGCCTGCATTTTTCAGGATCTTGAAAAAGGGGAGGGCACGCTCGACAGACTTGGAAATGAACCTGCCCATGGCGGCAACGCAACCAGCAAGTCGACGCACATCCTTGATCCGCTTGGGTGCTTCAATCTGCTCTATAGCTTTGATTTTGTCCGGATTGGCCTCTATCCCACGCTGTGACACGAAGAACCTGAGGAGCTTGCCGGATGGGACGCCAAAGACGCACTTCTCGGGGTTGAGCTTGAGATTGATCTGGCGCAGGTTTGCAAATGTTTCTTGCAAATCCGGTATGAGGGTTGCCCTGTCCTTGGTTTTGACCACTATGTCATCCATATAAGCCTCCATATTTCTATGGAGCTGGGGTTCAAAACCAATTTGGACCGCCCTTGCAAACGTCGAACCAACACTCTTCAACCCGAAAGGCATCCGCATGAAACAAGACGTACCACATGGGGTGATGAACGCTGTCTTCTCTTCGTCTTCTCTTGCCATGAAGATCTGGTGGTAGCCGGAGTAGGCATCAAGGAATGACAACAGATCGCACCCAGCCGTGGAGTCAACAATCTGATCGATACGCGGCAGCGGGAAGGGATCTTTAGGGCAAGCCTTATTGATATATGTGTAATCAATACACAGCCTCCACTTCCCATTTGCCTTGCGCACCACGACCGGATTGGCCAACGACGTTGGATGGAGCACTCCTCTTACCAAACCCGATGCTTCCAGTTTCCGGATCTCTTCTGTGATGAACTCTTATCTTTCCAAAGCTTGCTTTCTGACATTTTGCTTGACGGGCCGCACATGAGGGCAGACAACAAGGTGGTGCTCAATCACCTTCCAGGGAACACCGGGGATGTCGGAGGCTTGCCACGCAAACACATCGACATTCGCCCGCAGGAAGGCGACGAGCGCGTCTTCCTATTTGTCGTCAAGGGTGGAGCTTATGGTAAAAGCTCCTCCCGTGCCGTCTTCATTGACATAAACCTTCTTGGTTCCCGGTGGCATGGCCCTGGGCTTCTTGTTTCTGCCGGTGGAGCTCTCCGGCACGTCATCGACGGCAGCGCTACACTCCGAAGAGGGGCGCTTGCCGGAGTGGGTGTCCGAGGTCACACCGGTCTTCTTCTTCTTCCCTCCCGGGGTCCCAGCGGCAGGAGCGAGTGCCCTAGCGGGGGCAGCTGCTGCAACTGCTTGCTGGTATAGTTGGTCAGCGCAAATCAGCGCATCTTTCTTGTCAGAGGGAATGGTGATGATCGTCACAGGTCCTGGCATCTTCAGGGTGTTGTAGGCATAGTGTGACGCCGCCATGAACTTGGCTAGCGCTGGGCGGCCAAGGATCCCGTTATAGGGCAAGGAGATCTTGGCAACATCAAACACGATCCTCTCCATCCTGAAGTTCAAGTCGCTTCCAAGGGTCACGGGCAGCGTGACCTTTCCCTTGGGTTGGCTTCTTCCCGGGTTGACCCCCTGAAACGTGCCCGTCTCTTCGAGGTCTCCATCAGGAATCTGCAGTTTCTTGATCACGGCAGGCGAGATCAAGTTCAGACCGGCCCCGCCATCGACTAGCATCTTCGTCACCTTGAGGTTGCGTATTGTTGGTGAAACCAACAATGGCAAGCACCCGACCGCAGTGGTGCGATCAGGGTGATCCTCGGTGTCAAAGACGATAGGTGTGCTGGACCACTTCAGCGGCCTTTGGGAATCAAACGACGGCTCTGCCGCTGTAACCTCTCGCGCCCACTGTTTATGCCGGCGGTGAGAAGTATGCAGCGAGGCACCGCCATCGACGTACATGGCCTCTGTAGCTTTCTGAAACTCTTGGTCGTCGGATTCGTCATCCTCTTCGTGATCGTCATCTTCTGGCTTTCTGTCACGGCCCCGGGCGGGCCTCTCCTGTTGCTTATCCTTGCTGTGACGGCCCGTCTGGCCGTCACGCTTCTTGCCGGACCCTCAGCACCATCTGGGCCCTTCTCCTTGTCCCGCCTCTCATATTCAGCCCTCTGCTTCTCAGCGAGGAGCTCAACCTGTCGGCAGTCCTGGAGAGCATGGCCTTTGGTGTGATGGATCTTGCAGTATCGCTTGTCGGGGTTTCCTGGCTTCTTGGCAGCCGCCAAGGCCCGGCAGGCGACGCACCCGGCAACCTCCTTGCTCGGGTCGTCTTCCTTAGTTTTCTTGGTGGAGCCGGTGTCATCAGATCCCTCAACGGCAAGCATGGTTTTTCCCTTACGCTTCCTGTTGCGGCGCCGGCCTTTCTTCGCCGGGGCGGCAATATCCTCATCTGAATAATCGGTTTCCACGCCGGCATCTTCGCCGGGGTACTTCCTTCCCTCTTCAGCCCGGGCACATTTTTCAGCAAGAACATAGAGTTCTTCTACATCTCTCACCTTGTTCATTGCCAGCTCTTCACGCATCTTGCGGTTACGCATGTTCTGATGAAACACGCTGATAATGGCGGCAGGGTGAACATCAGGGATATTGTACTGTACCCGGCTGAACCTCTGAATATACTTGCGGAGACTCTCGCCTCCCTTCTGAGGAATGACGTGCAGGTCGCTTGCTTGGCCATGGGCTTGGTGGCCTCCAGTAAAGGCGCCTACGAACTCATGGCACAAATCCGACCAGGAGGAAATAGAGTCTACGGGCAAGTGCATCAACCACGACATGGCGTTGGGTTTGAGAGCCAACGAAAAGTAGTTCGCAAGCACCTTATCGTCGCGGGCTCCGGCAGCCTGCATCGCGATGGTGTAGACGCTGAGGAACTCGGATGGGTGGGTCTTGCCACTGTACTTTTCGCCTACGTCAGGTTTGAAGGTGCGGTGAGTGGGCCACTAGAACTGCCGCAGCTCACGGGTAAAAGCCGGACAGCCTACCTCGTAAGGTAGGCCTCCAGGGCTCCCGGTGCCGGGTGGTTCACAGCAGGCCCTGCTCGCCTGTCTGATTGGTGGCGCGCTCCGCGCCGGCGCTCGATGGTGGTTCGAGCGTCTTCATGTTCTCGTTCTCGAAGGACTTGGCGCTGGTCACAGTGGGCCCGCGGGTCGGACGATGCTACGGAGACCTCGTCGCCCATTACATCGCGACGGGCTGGCGTCCGCGGGGCCGGGCGAGGAGGAGGTGAGTGCACCGTGGTTGCAGCACCGTCGGCTCTCCTGCCACTGGTGCATGGGACTCCGCCAGAGCGTCGACCCGGGGGCTCCACCGGACCCGGTTCGTCTTTGTTGGCCACCGCAACAAGGCTTCGGATGGTGGCTCTCCATTTGTCGAGTTTTCCCGCAGTGGGAGGAAAATCGAGGAGCAACTGCGCGCGAGCCAGGGCTTCTGCTGGCGTTGGCGGCAGTGAAACCTGCACGGATCGCGACACGCTTCGACTTCTGACCATGTCAGAAGGAGCTCTATCACGACCCTGCGGTCGCATGCCATCTTCACCAGCGCCTTGGCGAGCGGGCAGGTCTTCTAAATCCCGGAGGTGGCGCTCGGGGCTCTTTCCGCGACAACGCCCGGGGTCTTCGGCGGGATTACGTCGTTCATCGCGCGTCGCTTGAGAATAGCATGTCGTCAGCGCCGGTGTGGGAGTCTTGGAAGCCCTCGCGTCGCCTGCAAGCGGGGTGGCAGTGATCTTAGAAGGCCCCGCGCCACCCGGGGAGGGCCTGACTCCGTCTCTGGATTTGGCGGCGTGCGGCCAGCTACCAGGCGCACGAACATCGCCGCCTCCCAAACTTCGGCTGCTGGGACGGTGTTGGTGTTCGCGAACAGCGCCCCGGGTCCTTTCTGCGACCGGTCCGCTGCTCGCCCGCGTCGGGACAGGGTGTCCGGCTTCCGACGGGCCAACCGCCACCGTCGTCTTCTTCTTGGGCGCCATGACGATGAAGAAGCGTCGAACTAACCGCTAGAGCTGATTCTCACAACTGCGCCCCCTACCTGGCGCGCCAAAGATGTCGGTGCGGGGACGACACCTATGGGATCACAAGAATCCCTACTACGGTTGCGGGGCGCGGGGTCGCGAGAAGAGCAGATCAAACAGATAGCACACGAGTTCTTTATCCAGGTTCGGGCCTCGAGATGCGTAAAACCGTACTCCTGCTTTGGTGGTTAGTTTATCTGCGTTCTTGAGCTAGCTATGGGCCGTGAGGAGCTCCAAAAAGCCGAATCCTCCTCCTGGTCGCCTTGGGCCTCCTTTTATAGGGAAAGGGGCTGCCACAGTGGCATACAGGAGGTGGAAAGGGTACATTCATACGAGTTTATCCTTGCATTACATGACAAGGCGCCATTAATGCGCCATGCTTAGGTGTCCTTGCTTTATCGGGGACGGGGGAGAGCCTAGTCTCGTCCGCCGCCGCTCCCTTTCGCGTTGACACACACCCTGGCCAGCGGTGCATGTGGTCCCACATATAGGCAGGCAGGCAGATGAGGTGGCGCAGCGGTGGGTCTCCACGAAGGTTTGCTTGTCGCCACGCAGGTGCCTGCCCAACTGGTTGGGTCGGCAGCCGCATGGTGGAGGCTCGATTGGCGCGGGCCTAATGGTGGCCCTACGGGTGTCCTTGGCAGGGGCCTTGCCGCAGCCCCGGCAAGGTTCTTGCCGCGGCGTCTGCTGCCATCCCCGGCAAGGCTCTTGCCGGGGGCCTTGTGGGCGTGGGGCCATGGGGGGGGGCAGTGGACTCAAAGGTGACCCGCTTCGTGGGCGTGGGGCAAGCCACCCCGGCAAGGGCCTTGCCGGGTCTGCTAAAACCGCCCCACGGCAAGGATCTTGCCAGGGGAGTCTGCTTCGTCCCCTTTGCTCTTTGTGGTCTTGGTCTTGGCGTCGTTCTGCTTCTTTCGAGCTTCGGCCTTACCTTGGCTCACCTTCCTTGCCTTGCTTTAGCGTGGCGATGCCCGTGGCTCAGACTGCCCGTGCACAGTTAAAAGGTGTACCCTTCTTTCTGTACACCGACAGTATGCATATATGTTCATGACGATCTTCTGTTTCCTTCGTTTGCTTACTAGCTAGCTAGCGTGTCTAGCTAGTCCTCTCTATACGTATGTATAGTAAGTAGCATCGACCAAGCACGGACAAAAGAGAGGACACTTCTCTCTATTAATTAGCTAGCTAACACAATACATGAAACACCTAAATTAAACCCTCAACCCCCCCCCCCCCTTTGCAAAAAAAACAAAAACCCAAGCCACAAAAATGCTGACGCGTGGATGCCTATTGGTCCCGGTTGGTGCCACCAACCGGGACCAAAGGCCCTCCTGCCTGGGATCGGTGCACAGGCCACGTGGAGGCCCATCTGTCCCGGTGTCGGACTGATCCGGGATTAATGGGCCAGGGCATTAGTACCGACCCTTTAGTCCCGGTTCACGAACTGGGACTAAAGGTCCTTACCAGCCGGGACAATAGGCCCTTTTTCTACCAGTGTGGAGGATGGTTGATGATGACGACGGTGACAAATCCCCCTCTCCGGAGCCCCGAACGGACTCCAGATCAGCCCTCCCGAGAGAGATTAGGGCTTGGCAGCGGCTCCGTATTGTAAAACGCGATGATTTCTTCTCTCTGATTTTTTTCTCCCCGAAAGCCAATATATGGAGTTGGAGTTGGCGTCGGAGGGCTACCAGGGGGCCCACGACGTAGGGGGCGCGCCCAGGGGGGGCCCACCCTCGTGAGCAGGGTGTGGGCCCCCTGGTCTTCATCTTTGGCGAGTACTTTTTATTGTTTTTTCTAAGGTGTTCCGTGGAGTTTCAGGTCATTCCGAGAACTTCTATTTTCTGCACATAAAACAACACCATGGCAATTCTGCTGAAAACAGCGTCAGTTAGGGTTAGTTCCATTCAAATCATACAATTTAGAGTCCAAAACAAGGGCAAAAGTGTTTGGAAAAGTAGATACGACGGAGACGAATCAGTCCCCAACACATCCAATACAATGGTAAATTGTATAGGTGCACTAGTTCGGCGAAAAGATGGTGATACAAGTGCAATATGGATGGTAGATATAGGTTTTTGTAATCTGAAATAATAAAAACAGCAAGGTAACTAATGATAAAAGTGAGCATAAACGGTATTGCAATGATAGGAAACAAGGCATAGGGTTCATACTTTCACTAGTGCAAGTTCTCCCAACAATAATAACATAGATAGATCATATAACAAGCCCTCAACATGCAACAAAGAGTCACTCCAAAGCCACTAATAGCGGAGAACAAACGAAGAGATTATGGTAGGGTACGAAACCAACTCAAAGTTATTCTTTCGGATCAATCTATTCAAGAGTTCGTACTAGAATAACACCTTAAGACACAAATCAACCAAAACCCTAATGTCACCTAGATACTCCATTGTCACCTCAAGTATCCGTGGGCATGATTATACGATATGCATCACACAATCTCAGATTCATCCAACCAACACAAAGTACTTCAAAGAGTGCCCCAAAGTTTCTACCGAAGAGTCGAGAAAACGAGTGCCAACCCCTATGCATAGGTTCATGGGCGGAACCCGCAAGTTGGTCACCAAAACATACATCAAGTGGCACGTGATATCCCATTGTCACCACAGATAAACACGGCAAGACATACGTCAAGTGTTCTCAAATCAAAGACTCAATCCGATAAGATAACTTCAAGAGGGAAACTCAATTCATCACAAGAGAGTAGAGGGGGAGAAACATCTTAAGATTCAACTAAGCTCGCGATACATCAAGGTCGTGCCATAGAGAGAACACGAGAGAGAGAGAGAGATCAAACATAGCTACTGGTACATACCCTCAGCCCCGAGGGTGAACTACTCCCTCCTCGTCATGGAGAGCGCCGGGATGATGAAGATGGCCACCGGTGATGGGTTCCCCCTCCGGCTGGGTGCCGGAACGGGCTCCCGAGAGGTTTTTGGTGGCTACAGAGGCTTGCGGCGGCGGAACTCCCGATCTATCTTGATTTCGATGTTTTTAGGGTACGTAGGCTTATATAGGCGAAAGAAGTCGGTCGGGAGGTGCTCGAGGGGCCCATGAGACAGGGGGCGCGCCCTATAGGGGGGCGCGCCCTCCTATCTCATGGCTGCCTCGAGGATCTTCTGACGTGAAGTCCAAGTCTCCAGGATCATATTCTTCCAAAAAATCACGCTGCCGAAGGTTTCATTCCGTTTGGACTCCGTTTGATATTCCTTTTCTTCGAAATACTGAAACAGGCAATAAAACAGCAATATGGGCTGGGCCTCCGGTTAATAGGTTAGTCCCAAAAGTAATATAAAAGTGTATAATAAAGCCCAAAAATCATTTAAAACAGATAATAATATAGCATGAATGCTTCATAAATTATAGATACATTGGAGACGTATCAGCATCCCCAAGCTTAATTCCTACTCGTCCTCGAGTAGGTAAATGATAAAAGAAAGAATTTATGAAGTGTGAATGCTAGAAGGTGCACAAGTTTGATCAATGATAATTTCAATCACCTTTTCTAGCATGATAATATGTCATAACAGTAGTTCATCTCATAAAACTTCTCACGATAAAGTAACAAGCAATTCACATGTCAAAGCATAGACCATAAACTTTCTTGAAAACTAGCAAACTTCATTCTCAGTCATCACACAATTGCAATTCATCCTATTTTCAGGAATAGCAAACTCCACATACTCAACTAACATATAGTCTTCTACAATTGCTAACACTCACGCAATACTAATGGTTATGGAGTTT
>LR880971.1:29254458-29269247 GCA_904067115.1 Aegilops sharonensis
GTTGTCTTCCTTGTCCAACATCAACTCTTTAGCATGTCATACTTAATGAGTGCTCACAATTATAAAAGATGTCTACGATAGTATATTTATATGTGAAATCTCTCTTCCTTCAATATTCTTTCATGAATTGTTCAAATGACCAATACAACGCTTGCTAACCTTCAATAAATTCACAACCTCTACTTTTTAGATGTGAAGTCATAACTCCCCATGGGATAAGCAAATGAGACATATATTATTTCAGATTTATGACATTAAACTCATTCAATAATTTACTCATAGGATATAAGTGAAGCACACGAGTAAATGACAAACTACTCCAAAAAGATATAAGTGAAGATCAATGAGTAGCTATTTAACTATGCGAAGACTCTCTCTCATTTAAGAATTTCAGATCTTGATACTCTAATCAAACAGCAAACAAAACAAAATAAAATGACATTGCAAGGATAGCACAACTCATGTGAAGAAGCAAAAACTTAGGCTCAACCCATACTAACCGGTAGTTGTTGAAGAAGAAAGGTGGGATGCCTACCGGGGCATCCCCAAGCTTAGATACTTGAGACTTCTTGGAATGTTATCTTGGTGTGCCTTGGGCATCCCCAAGCTTGAACTTTTGTGTCTCCTTAATTCCTCTTATATCTCGGTTTCTCTTTTTATCAAAAGCTTCATCCACACCAAACTCAACAAGAACTCGTGAGATAGGTTAATATAAACCAATGCAAAACCTTATCATTCTCTACTGTAAAAAATCACTAAAATTATTATTCGACATTGAATAGTAAATTCCTCTGCATATTTAATACTCCTATCCTTAAATAGAATCATTAAACAAGCAAACATACGCAAACAATGCAAACATAACAGCAATCTGCCAAAACAGTGTAGTCTGTAAAGAATGCAAGATTCATCATACTTCCCTAACTCCAAAAATTATGAAATAAAATTCCCACTGTAGTAAATTTATCAGAGCTCAATATGAAAAAAATTTCAACATTATTCCATTCTCTGACTTTTCTAGGGAATGTTTTCAACAACGGTAAACTTTCTGTTTCAAACAACAACATGTATACTAGCAAAATAAGCATGGTAAAGGCTATCCTTGACTTTTTTTATTGAAAGTAAAGATACAAAACATTATTCTAAATAACAGCAAGAAAATACTAACAAAAGAAAATGACGCTCCAAGCAAAACACATATCATGTTGTGAATAAAAATATAGCTCCAAGTAAAGTTACCGATGAACGAAGACGAAAGAGGGGATGCCAACCGGGGCATCCCCAAGCTTATGATCTTGGTTTTCCTTGAAAATTACCTTGGGGTGCCTTGGGCATCTCCAAGCTTAGTCTCTTGGTTGTTCTTATTCCATAGTCCATTGAATCTTTACCCAAAACTTGAAAACTCCACAACACAAGACTCAACAGAAAACTCGTAAGCTCCGTTAGTATAAGAAAATAAAACCCCAACTTAGGTACTGTAATGAACTAATTCTAAATTCATATGGGTGTAATATATACTGTAATCCAACTTATCTATGGTTCATACCACTTAATACTAGCCATAGATGCATCAAAATAAGCAAACAACACATGAAAAAACAGAATCTGTCAAAAACAGAACAGTTTGTAGTAATCTGTATCAAACGTATAATTCTAGAACTCCAAAAATCCTACAAAATTAGGAAGTCCTAAGAAATTAGTGTACCAATCCAGATCAAAAAGAATAAGATCAGAATCACGTTTCTGTGAATAAACAAAACTAATTTACTGGGTGCCAAAGTTTCTCATTTTCAGCAGGATCAACACAACTATCACCGTAAGCTATCCTAAAGGTCTTACTTGGCACTTTATTGAAACAAAAGCTATAAAACATGATTACTACAGTAGAATAATCATGTGAACACACAAAAGCAGTAATGGTAAATATTGGGTTGTCTCCCAACAAGCGCTTTTCTTTAATGCCTTTCTAGCTAGGCATGATGATGACAATGATGCTCACATAAAAGATAAGAATTGAAACATAACGGGAGCATCATGAAGCATATGACTAGCTCATTTAAGCCTAACCCACTTCCTATGCACAGGGATTTTATGAGCAAACAACTTATGGGAACAATAATCAACTAGCATAGGAAGGTAAAACAAGCAAAGCTTCAAATTTTTCAACACATAGAGAGGAAACTTGACATTATTTCAATTCCGACAAGCATATATTCCTCCCTCATAATAATTTTCAGTAGCATAATGAATGAATTCAACAATATAACCAGCACCTAAAGAATTATTTTCATGATCTACAAGCATATAAAATTTACTACTCTCCACATAAGCAAACTTCTTCTCATTCGGAATAGTGAGAGTATCATAAAAGACTTGAACACTAAAAATTGTTTCCACATTAAAAGAGTAATGTTCATAAAAAGGGTAATCATAATCATGACATGTTTTATAAATATAATCATCACTACTTTGTATAGCATAAGTTTCATCACAATAATCATCATAAGTAGCAACTTCGTTCTCATCATAATCGATTGAAACCTCTCCCAAGATAGTGGAATCACTAAATAAAGTTGACACTCTTCCAAATCCACTTTAATATTAATCAAAATAAAATTCAACATCCTCCAAAATAGTGGGATCACTACTTCCTAAAGTTGACACTCTTCCAAACCCACTTTCATCAATATAATCATCATAAGTAGGAGGTATGCTATCATCATAACAACTTTGCATATCAAAACTTGGGATGCTAAAAATATCATCTTCATTAAACATAGCATCCCCAAGCTTGGGACAAACATTAATTTCAGCAAATATATTCTCAAATATGTCATCCTCATCAAACATAGCTTCCCCAAGCTTGGGCCTTTTCATATCATAAGCATAATCACTCTCATCATTAATAGCATGGATAGCACCAATAGTATAGCAATTATCATTATCACAATGAGTAGTAGGAGCAACATCATTTGGGAGGGATACCTTTTTACCTTTGTTGCCCCTTCTTTTCCTTTTCTTCTTCACATTATGCGTGGGTTCAACCTTCCTCTTTGAGCTCCTTATTGATGAGATTGGTTGAATAGAAAGCTCCTCCTCGTTACCTGATTCATCATAAGAAATAATAGGAGGATATTGGGAAGTCTCTTCCCTTTCATTAGTGTTCTCATCATCTTATATTTGCTTTCTTTTCTTTAGGTAATTGGCAATATAAGTATTTTCAATGCAATTCTCCGCATAATACAAATAAATCTTCTCTAGATCAATATCAAGGAATTTCTTATGGGCAAATTCTGGAAGGTCCTTAAGCAAACGTTTCAATTCTTCATAACCCAAAAGTAAACTAAGCTCATTGTAATGTGCAAGGGAGATCAAATCATCACAATTTTTGGACACGATTCGATCATGAAACAATTTGCATAGGAGATGTAAATGACCACGTTCATTGCAGAGTTCACAAGTACGGCAAAGGAAATTCAAATTTTCAGCACTCACATTTAGCCTTTCTTGCAACCATTTAGTTTTTAAATGCTTATGCCTCTTGCAATATATATCTTCTCTATTTGACGTGTTAATGCAAACATGCACTCCACAAAAGTTGACATGCTTATGAGAGATATTTTCATCATGACTAGATCAATCATCATTAGTACTATGGATATTCAAGGAGTTCATACTAACAATATTGCAATCATGCTCATCATTCAAAAGTTTAGTACCAAACATTTTAATGCACTCTTCTTCTAGCACTTGAGCACAATTTTCCTTTCCATCAGACTCACGAAAGATATTAAAAAGATGAAGTGTATGAGACAGACTCAATTCCATTTTTGTAGTTTTCTTTTATAAACTAAACTAGTGATAAAACAAGAAACAAAAAGATTTGATTGCAAGACCTAAAGATATACCTTCAAGCACTCACCTCCCCGGCAACGGCGCCAGAAAAGAGCTTGATGTCTACTACACAACCTTCTTCTTCTAGACGTTGTTGGGCCTGCAAGTGCACAGGTTTGTAGGACAGTAGCAAATTTCCCTCAAGAGGATGACCTAAGGTTTATCAATGCGTGGGAGGCGTAGGATGAAGATGGTCTCTCTCAAACAACCCTGCAACCAAATAACAAAGAGTCTCTTGTGTCCCCAACACACCCAATACAATGGTAAATTGTATAGGTGCACTAGTTCGGCGAAGAGATGGTGATACAAGTGCAATATGGATGGTAGATATAGGTTTTTGTAATCTGAAATAATAAAAACAGCAAGGTAACTAATGATAAAAGTGAGCGTAAACGGTATTGCAATGATAGGAAACAAGGCATAGGGTTCATACTTTCACTAGTGCAAGTTCTCTCAACAATAATAACATAGATAGATCATATAACAAGCCCTCAACATGCAACAAAGAGTCACTCCAAAGCCACTAATAGCGGAGAACAAACGAAGAGATTATGGTAGGGTACGAAACCAACTCAAAGTTATTCTTTCGGATCAATCTATTCAAGAGTTCGTACTAGAATAACACCTTAAGACACAAATCAACCAAAACCCTAATGTCACCTAGATACTCCATTGTCACCTCAAGTATCCATGGGCATGATTATACGATATGCATCACACAATCTTAGATTCATCCAACCAACACAAAGTACTTTAAAGAGTGCCCCAAAGTTTCTACCGAAGAGTCAAGAAAACGTGTGCCAACCCCTATGCATAGGTTCATGGGCGGAACCCGCAAGTTGGTCACCAAAACATACATCAAGTGGCACGTGATATCCCATTGTCACCACAGATAAACATGGCAAGACATACATCAAGTGTTCTCAAATCGAAGACTCAATCCGATAAGATAACTTCAATAGGGAAACTCAATTCATCACAAGAGAGTAGAGGGGGAGAAACATAATAAGATCCAACTATAATAACAAAGCTCGCGATACATCATGGTCGTGCCATAGAGAGAACACGAGAGAGAGAGAGAGAGAGAGAGAGAGAGAGAGAGAGAGAGAGAGATCAAACACATAGCTACTGGTACATACCCTTAGCCCCGAGGGTGAACTACTCCCTCCTCGTCATGGAGAGCACCGGGATGATGAAGATGGCCACCGGTGATGGGTTCCCCCTCCGGCAGGGTGCCGGAATGGGCTCCCGAGAGGTTTTTGGTGGCTACAGAGGCTTGCGGCGGCGGAACTCCCGATCTATTTTGATTTCGATGTTTTTAGGGTACGTAGGCTTATATAGGCGAAAGAAGTCGGTCGGGAGGTGCTCGAGGGGCCCACGAGACAGGGGGGCGCGCCCTCCTATCTTGGCTGCCTCGAGGATCTTCTGACGTGAACTCCAAGTCTCCAGGATCATATTCTTCCAAAAAATCACGCTGTCGAAGGTTTCGTTCCGTTTGGACTCCGTTTGATATTCCTTTTCTTCGAAATACTGAAACAGGCAATAAAACAACAATATGGGCTGGGCCTCCGGTTAATAGGTTAGTCCCAAAAGTAATATAAAAGTGTATAATAAAGCCCAAAAATCATTTAATACAGATAATTATACAACATGAATGCTTCATAAATTATAGATACGTTGGAGACGTATCATACGCCCACAAAGACGATCGTTGCCGTTGTACATATAAGGATAGTTGTCGTAGAGAGTGTCAAGTTGTGATCCTGATGGTATTCTTCCAGACAGATTGTTGTAGGACAAATCCAAACACTACTACAAAAAGGGCTATAGATGGGATGTCCACTAATGGCGCACCTGTCATGTGGTGCGCCACTACTATATAGCAGTGGCGCACCATGTGCAGGTGCGCCATTAGTGTGGAAGACACTAATGGCGCACCGTGCACACGGTGCGCCACTAGTAAATTTTTTTCTTATTTTTCAAAAGATTCTAATGGCGCATCATGGCTGGGTGCGCCATTGCTAGTTTAAACTAGTAATGGCGCACTGTGCCACCGTGCGCCATTAGAATATATACTTTTTTTATTTTTTTGAAAAACTTCTAATGGCGCACCGGCAGCAGGTGCGCCATTAGTAACCAGGGTTACTAATGGATGATTTGCAGGTGGTGCGCCATTAGTAACCTGGGCTAACAAGATATTTTGGGCAGCCCACCTACCCACTCACTTTCCCCACTTCATTCTCTCCACCTCCTCCTCCAAGCTTGTCTCGGCTGCCTCCTCCTCCTCACCTCATTTGCACCAAAGATTTATCTAAATTAAGTGGCTAAATTACCTTTTTTTGATAGGTAAGTAAGGGGGAAGCTATCTTTATGTTGTTCTCCCTCACCAACAACATGCACATGCACTTTTTGTGGCCTATAGCTAGATCTATGTATGTTCGTGGTGTTGCATATGTTTGTGGTGTTGCATATATGAAAGTGTTTGCAGGTACCGGTATTTGAAATGCGATAGTTCCCAATATTTTGCCGGAATGTTGATTCATTTCCGTTTCGGCGAGAATATTGGCACTATGCATTCTTTTTGGTCCTATTTTTAGGGAAAGTCATGCCAAATTTTTTCTTGGTTAAAAAATATCGTTTTGCTCTACCCCGCAGGCGACCATGGTCCACACGATGACCGAAGGAATCGTGAATAGGTTTTTGAGCTCCGCGAAGGCCGAGATGCTTCAAAAGAACGAGACGGAGATAAGATGTCCGTGTCGAAGATGCAAGCTGAAGAGCCTTATTGTGGACCCGGATTCCGGGCAGGTGCGGGACCACCTGCTCTTGCGTGGTTTCATGGATGGCTATCGGTGGCAAGGAGATGAAGATGACTATGAAGTCATCCATGGGGGCCGGGCGGCAAGAAATGAGCAAGACTCGGGCGGGCGAGAAGACGAAGAATCTCCAGGACATGATCACGATGGTGATGCTGTACACAGTCATCATGTAGAATATGCAGGACATGATGATGAGGAAGATGCCGGAGCAGACGAAGGGCATGATCATGAAGATGAAGATGCCGGCGGAGCAGACGACGATGGACCATCGATGGGCTGGGTGCAGGACCCTCATGTTCAAGAGCTGCTTCTCAAGCAGACGGATAACGCAAGAGCTGCCGCCCGAGAGAAAGCCAAGCTGGATCAACTTGAGATAGACGCGGTTACTCCATTGTATGAAGGATGTAGGCCCGAGGATACCCACCTGAAAGTAACGCTCATGGCTCTGGAGATGAAGGTAAAACATAAAATGACCGACGCATGCTTCGACGAGAAAATTTCATTCTGGCGCGAGCGTCTTCCCAAGGGGAACAAGTGCCCGACCAGTTTCGAGGAGGCGAAGAAAATCGTGTGTCCTATGGATTTACCGCATGTGAAATACCATGTGTGCATGAACAATTGCATCATTTATCGGGACGAGCACGCGGAGTCTACCATATGTCCGGTGTGCGGCGTCACTCGATACAAGAAGAGGAAGAAAGCTCCCCGAAAAGTGGTGTGGTACTTTCCCATCACTCCTCGTTTGCAGCGGTATTTCGTGGATCCTAAGGTAGCAAAGCTCCTGCGTTGGCACGCGGATAGGGAGGAGAAGAAGCGAGAAGATGATGCAAATGATCCGGAGATAAATAAAAAAGACAAGATGCTGAGTCACCCTAGGGATGGGAGCCAGTGGCAAGCGTTGAACTTCGAACACCCAGAATTTGGGAAGGATCCAAGGAACATCGTGCTGGGCACGAGCACCGATGGAGTCAATCCGTTTGGCAGCCAGAGAAGCACACATAGCACCTGGCCTGTGTTTGTGTGGATGTACAACCTTCCCCCTGGTTGTGCATGAAGAGGAAGTACATTCACATGAATATGCTAATTGAATGGCCGAAACAACCAGGGAACGACATCAATCTATATCTGGGGCTGCTGAAAGAGGAGCTAGACACGTTGTGGAAAACGCCAGCCAATACGTGGGGCGCCGCACAGAAAGAATATTTCCCTATGAGAGCCGCACTGCTCACGACGGTGCACGACTATCTCGGTTACGGATATCTCGCGGGGCAGGTGGTCCACGGATTTTCTGGATGCGTCAGGTGCATGGATGACACAACGTATCACCAGCTAGATAGAGATCCCGGGTCTTCGAAAATTGTGTTCATGGGACATCGAAGGTGGCTTCGCGACGATGATCCATGGAGGAAACGCAAGGATCTGTTCGATGGTGAAACCGAACCCCGAAGACGCCCGCGTACGAGGAGCGGCGAGGAAATAGACCAGCTGTTGAAAAATTGGAAAGATTCCCCACTGCTGGGAAAGAAGCAAAAGGCGCAAGAGCCGGGAAAGAAGCGAAAGGCGCCAGAGCCGATGCTGAAGGTATGGAAAACGAGGTCTGTTTTCTGGGACTTGTCGTACTGGAAGATCTACTGTGTGCCTCACAGCCTTGATGTCATGCATATCATGAAGAATGTGTGCGAGAGTCTGCTTGGTACGCTGCTCAACATGCCAGAGAGGACCAAAGATGGGCCGAAAGCAAGGGCAGACTTGAAATCAATGGGCATCAGGGAGGAGCTTCACGCTAATGATCATGATGATGATGAGGCGAAGCAGGACACGGAAAGTCGTCGCAAAGGCAAAAAGGCTACGAAGACCGGAAATGACTACCCTCCCGCGTGCTTCTATCCAAGTCAGGAGGAGATCGATCTGTTTTTCACCTGCCTCGTAGGAGTAAAACTTCCTTACGGTGACGCGAGGAAGATAAGCAGATACCTAGACCCAGCGAAGCAGAAGTTCAGCGGGATGAAGTCTCACGACTGTCACGTGCTGATGACGCAGATACTTCCAGTTGCAATCCGTGGGATCATGGACGCGCACATCCGTGAAACGCTATTTGGCCTATGCAACTTTTTCGACATCATCTCTCGGAAGTCGGTTGGCGTGAGGCAACTCAGAAGGCTACATGAAGAGATCGTGGTGATACTATGCGAGCTTGAGATGTACTTCCCGCCCGCATTCTTTGACGTTATGGTGCATCTGCTCGTCCATATCATGGAGGATATCATCCAACTCGGGCCGACGTTCCTGCACAGCATGATGCCGTTCGAAAGGATGAATGGTGTCATCAAAGGATACATTCGCAACATGTCACGTCCAGAAGGAAGCATAGCCAGGGGCTTTCTGACCGAAGAGTGTATCTCTACTGCACGAATTATCTAGGCATCGAGGATCCCGTTGGTCTGCCCGTCATTAGGCACCTCGGCAAGCTCGCTGGATGGGGTCACCATGAGGGTCGCCGCGAAATGCATGTCGACTTCGAGGGTCGACTCGCCGACTTTGAAAGAGCAAACCTAGTCGCGCTACAACACATAGACGTGGTCGATCCTTGGGTGGTAGAGCACAAAACCTTTATTGAGAAGACGTACAATGACCGAGGCCAACAGAGGACGGACGGAGATATAATCAAAGAGCACAACTCATGTTTCACGCGTTGGTTCAAGCAGAAGCTTTTGTTGTACCCTTTACATGAGGATTCTTCTGTGGAAGAACAACTCATATTCGCCTTGTCACAGGGCGCCGAGCAAAACCTGATGACCTATGAGGCGTACGATATCAACGGCTACACATTCTACACCGAGGACAAGGACATGAAGAGCGATGGTTATCAGAACTCCGGGGTAACGATGGAATCCCACACCGGTAACAACAAGGACAGATACTACGGAAGGATCGAGGAGATCTGGGAGCTTAGCTACGCTGGAGAGAAGGTCCCGATGTTCCGTGTCAGATGGGCCAAGGGCGTCATAAAAGAAGACCGGTATTTCACCACCATGGTTATACACGAAGCCAAATCCAAGACCGCGGGCGCAAACGTCACCGCGAAAAATGAGCCATGGGTACTGGCTTCCCAAGTGGACCAATGCTTCTTCATTACCGACCAGCCAAAGCCCAGTCGTGTTGTCGTGAGGAGAGGCAAAAGGAAGATAATCGGAATGGATGGAGTCACCAATGAGCAAGACTTCGACAAGTACAGCGACCCAAAGATGGAACATGACGACGACGATGAAGTATCAGCATACACCACAAGAAGAAGCAGGACCACCCTACCTAAAGGACGTCCGTTCAAGAGAAGAACTCCATTTACGAAAAATAAGGGCAAGAAGATTGTGAACAGATAGCTAGCTAAGATCGATTGTATTTAAATTGTAGCCTTCATTTCTCGATTGTATTTCATGGGCACTTTTTGAACTCATGAATGTTTTTAAATTTCATGGACACTCGATCTCGATCCCCCTCCATCTCGATCGCTATCCCACCTCGCCATATCCGGTCCCCCTCGCCGTCGAGCACCCCCCGCACCCTCCCCCGCTCCACCGGCCACCGCCGCCGAACCCCGGCCCGCACCCTCCCCCACTCCACCGCCGCCGACGACCAACCACACCCACCCCCGCTCCACCGGCCGCCGCCGCCGACCCCCGGCCCGCACCCTTCCCCACTCCACCATCGCCGATGACCCACGGCACCCTCCACTCCACCTTTTTCATATTCATAAATATTTTCAAATGACAAATTTGAACAATTTTTTTAAAAAAAATATTACTGTTTTTATAAAAAAAAGTATTACTGTTCTGATATAAACAAGTTTGAAGATATTTAAACACAAATAAATATCAATCAACATTTTAAATGCATAAAAGTAAAAATTGGGGAGCCTGGGAATCGAACCCAGGACCTCCTAGTGTGTGTGCTGCGTGCTAACCAGTCGGGCTAGTGGGCGGGTTCTGATGTAGATTGGGTTAGGTGGGATATAACCTGAGGGCTCGAACTATAATAAAAAAACATTCTAATGGCGCACCGCTGCGGGGTGCGCCATTAGTAAGCTTCCCCCCCCCCCCCGCCCCCCGCCCCCCCCCCCCAAAAAAACGGCCCCCGCCGGGCGCGGCGCGCCCCGCCCCCCCCCCCCAAAAAAACGGCCCCCGCCGGGCGCGGCGCGCCCCGCCCCCCCCCCCCAAAAAAACGGCCCCCGCCGGGCGCGGCGCGCCCCGCCCCCCCCCCCCAAAAAAACGGCCCCCGCCGGGCGCGGCGCGCCCCGCCCCCCCCCCCCAAAAAAACGGCCCCCGCCGGGCGCGGCGCGCCCCGCCCCCCCCCCCCAAAAAAACGGCCCCCGCCGGGCGCGGCGCGCCCCGCCCCCCCCCCCCAAAAAAACGGCCCCCGCCGGGCGCGGCGCGCCCCGCCCCCCCCCCCCAAAAAAACGGCCCCCGCCGGGCGCGGCGCGCCCCGCCCCCCCCCCCCAAAAAAACGGCCCCCGCCGGGCGCGGCGCGCCCCGCCCCCCCCCCCCAAAAAAACGGCCCCCGCCGGGCGCGGCGCGCCCCGCCCCCCCCCCCCAAAAAAACGGCCCCCGCCGGGCGCGGCGCGCCCCGCCCCCCCCCCCCAAAAAAACGGCCCCCGCCGGGCGCGGCGCGCCCCGCCCCCCCCCCCCAAAAAAACGGCCCCCGCCGGGCGCGGCGCGCCCCGCCCCCCCCCCCCAAAAAAACGGCCCCCGCCGGGCGCGGCGCGCCCCGCCCCCCCCCCCCAAAAAAACGGCCCCCGCCGGGCGCGGCGCGCCCCGCCCCCCCCCCCCAAAAAAACGGCCCCCGCCGGGCGCGGCGCGCCCCGCCCCCCCCCCCCAAAAAAACGGCCCCCGCCGGGCGCGGCGCGCCCCGCCCCCCCCCCCCAAAAAAACGGCCCCCGCCGGGCGCGGCGCGCCCCGCCCCCCCCCCCCAAAAAAACGGCCCCCGCCGGGCGCGGCGCGCCCCGCCCCCCCCCCCCAAAAAAACGGCCCCCGCCGGGCGCGGCGCGCCCCGCCCCCCCCCCCCCCCCGCACCCCCCCCCCCCCCCGGCCGCCCCCCCCCCCCCGCCCCCCACCACCGCAGCTCCCCCGCGCCCCCTTCACCGACCTCGCCCCTGCGCCCCCTAGGGTTCCATCTCCAAGGTGGGTGGCAAGCTCGACGCGTCGCCTCCTCCTCGACGCGCCGCCTCCTCCTCGATGCGACACCGCCGCCGCCCGACTCCTCCACAAGACGCCGCCGCTAGGCGCCTGCGTACCTCCTCCAGCACAACTACTGTCGCGCTCTCCGGGACCCAAGGTGAGAGACTCCCTCTCTCCATATCACAACTACTGTCGTCCTTGATTCAGATGTTCAAAGTGTTCGTTTCTGCACCTGAGCTGTATTGCTTTCAGGTTTTGTACATGAGCTGTACTGATGATCTCTGAGATTTAGATATAATGATAGGTTTTGTTAGGATTTGGGACTTGTCTGAAACTTTGAATGGATATAGTCGTAGGTGTCAGTGTCATGTGGATTTATCAGTCTGTAGATGGTCTGAACTCTGAACCTAGAAGCATGCTTCCGCACTCCTTTTCTCGATTCAGATAATTCAGTTGGTCTGAACTTTGAAGATAGTACACCAAGTTATGGAACCTGAAATGCCCAACCAAGTTCAGTCATCTCATTCCATCTTCGCAGAGAATATACTAAGTTTCTATCTTGTGAACAAAATTCAGCTTGTGTCCTGCTACAATAGATAGTGCATAGAAGCTTAGTTTTCTGCACATCATATTGTTTCAGGTTTTGCCTTCATGATGTTATCATTATAAGGCTCTAAGAACTGAATTAAGAACTGGTTTTGCAAGCTGAGATTTCTGCTGTGATGTAATTGTTACTAATAAGTTAGGAGGTACTGTTAGGAGCTACTGTCAAAAACTTGAGCTACTGTCAGAAAATTCAGTTAGGTACAGTTAGGAGCTATTGTCAAAAACTTGAGCAACTTTCAAAAAATTCAGTTATGGCAACTAGAATTATGTCAATTTTGTTTTGTAACTAGAAGACCAAAGTGTTAGGAATTCTGTCCAAACTGTAGTTTTCAGTATTCTGTCCAAACTAAAAACTGTTAAAAAGACCATGTGTTTTTTGGTCAAAATCTGCATGTAAAATTTAGCAACTTCTCTGATTTTATAAAGTTGTTCTTATATGGTTGAAACTTCACTTGTTTTTAGGCTAGTGCAGGGTGTTGCTTTATTGTGATGCCTCTGAATTACTTGTGATCACATTGAGAAAGACTTGCAAAGATGATGATCATCTTTTACAGAAAACAATTTCTGTAAACACGTCAGTAACTTTGCTAGTTTGCTGGGTTTTGTCTCTGACCATTGTGTCGTGATGAATTTGCAGGTACCCTAAGAGGCCCTTGAGTTTGCCGGAATGTCAATTAACTTCCGTTCCGGCAAATTCGGGTACTCCATATGTCCTATTTTCAGCAAAGGTCATGCTGAAATTTTCCGTGAATTTTAGCATGACTTTGCTAAAATTAGGACATATGGGGTACTTGCGACTAATGCATGGGCCGGGGTATCTTAGTACTTAGTTAAGTAGGATCAACTGCCCCGCCATTCTTGATGCATTAAACCATAGGTGGCAATAGAGCCAAGTGGTCTTTCCTTTTAAGTGTGGTACCTTTTTGTTTTGCTAATGTGTACTAGGTGCTCCCATCTTCTGTGTCATTGTTACCCTAATTTATAGTCCAGTACAATTGGACTTTCAGTACAACCTGTTATCATGCATGTTTTATGATCTGTTGTAAGGGTACTAATTGGTCTCTTCTACTGCTTATTAGAGATGGGGGGAAGTAGCCACCGCCGCTCTGCCACACTGCAGTACGAGTTGGATGCTTCTGAGTTCTTCAATATCATACTTGGGACTTCAGTATCATCCATGACGCAGGTATATAAAACGAGAGATCTCCCCTTCACCCATCTCATTATGATATCTGTTGTTTGCTGCATCACTCATTGTCCCAAACTGCAGAGGCTGCCTGACAGTTTTATGAACATGCTGGGTGAAGATCCGCCAAATAATGTGAAGCCGCGACACGCCGGCAGCGGGTTACACAGGCTGTGGGATGTGGAGTTGGTGATCAAGGAGGGCCACATGTACTTGTATCGTGGGTGGGAGAAGTTCTTCCGTGCCTACGACCTGCAACTGGGGTACTTCGTTCTCTTCAGGTACGACGATGACGCCACCATGCTCATCGTGAAGGTGTTCAACACGACTATGTGTCGCATGCGCTACGCTGACGATAATGATGCCAGTACGTTCTGCCTCTTCTTATTCCTCTACATTTGGCTTTGTCTCACATCGATTGTTAACGGTCATTGTTGCATTTGGACATGCAATGGGAGCAGCAGCAGCGACACTCGCTACAGCCAAAGCAGCAACTACTATGGCTTTAGCAAAAGCAACAACGATTCTGGCTTTAGCGACAACAGCAACGATTCTGGCAGCAGCAAAGACAACAAGAAGGATGATTTGGACTGGAGTGCGGGAGAAGAGGAGCGGAGTGGGGATGAGGAGCTGCAGGATGACGATGGGCATCAGGCTGAGGATGACCTAGCGCTGGTGGTGGCAGACCAAGGGCAAGAGATGGTGGTGGCTGACCATGCGCAAGAGATGGAGGTGGCTGAGGATGACCTAGCGATGGTCGTGCCCGTCCTGCCTGAAGGTGGCCTTGCGATGGTGGTGGTACCTGACAATGACCACGCACCAGTGGTGGCGCCGGCGATCCCACAGCTGGGCGACATGACCACGCCAATTGTGGTAGAAGACTACATCCCACTGCCTCCACTGCCTCCACCGCCTCGCCGCTCTTGGCGCATCAGGCTGAGGAAGGATAAGGAGAAGAACAATGAGAACTGAACTATGTCAGGTATGTCAGATCTCCAAAATGATATATATATATATATATATATATATATATATATATATATATATATATATATATTTAGTTACCTATGTTATCTCTAATATGCTTAGTTTTCTATAGGTTAGCTTCATTTT
>LR880971.1:29320706-29353421 GCA_904067115.1 Aegilops sharonensis
AATGATATAGAATTCTTGGACAGCATTAAGGCCTACTTGAATAAGTGTTTTTCAATGAAGGACCTTGGAGAAGCTGCTTATATATTAGGCATCAAGATCTATAGAGATAGATCGAGACGCCTCATAGGTCTTTCACAAAGCACATACCTTGATAAGATTTTGAAGAAGTTCAAAATGGATCAGTCCAAGAAGGGGTTCTTGCCTGTGTTGCAAGGTGTGAGATTGAGCTCGGCTCAATGCCCGACCACGGCAAAAGATAAAGAAGAGATGAGTGTCATCCCCTATGCCTCAGCCATAGGATCTATTATGTATGCCATGCTGTGTACCAGACCTGATGTAAACCTTGCCGTAAGTTTGGTAGGAAGGTACCAAAGTAATCCCGGCAAGGAACACTGGACATCGGTCAAGAATATCCTGAAGTACCTGAAAAGGACAAAGGACATGTTTCTCATTTATGGAGGTGACGAAGAGCTCGTCGTAAAGGGTTACGTCGACGCTAGCTTCGACACAGATCTGGATGACTCTAAGTCACAAACCGGATACGTGTATATGTTGAATGATGGAGCAGTAAGCTGGTGCAGCTGCATGCAGAGCGTCGTGGCGGGCTCTACATGTGAAGCGGAGTACATGGCAGCCTCGGAGGCAATGCATGAAGCAATTTGGGTGAAGGAGTTCATCACCGACCTAGGAGTCATACCCAATGCGTCGGGGCCGATCAAACTCTTCTGTGACAACACTGGAGCTATTGCACTTGCCAAGGAGCCCAGGTTTCACAAGAAGACCAGGCACATCAACCGTCGCTTCAACTCCATCCGTGAAAATGTTCAAGATGGAGACATAGAAATTTGCAAAGTGCATACGGATCTGAATGTCGCAGATCCGTTGACTAAACCTCTTCCGCGGGCAAAACATGATCAACACCAGAACTCTATGGGTGTTCGATTCATCACAATGTAACTAGATTATTGACTCTAGTGCAAGTGGGAGACTGTTGGAAATATGCCCTAGAGGCAATAATAAGAGCATTATTATTATATTTCGTTGTTCATGATAATTGTCTTTTATTCATGCTATAACTGTATCATCCGGAAATCGTGATACATGTGTGAATACATAGACCACAATACGTCCCCAGTGAGCCTCTAGTTGACTAGCTCGTTGGTCGACAGATAGTCATGGTTTCCTGACTATGGACATCAGATGTCATTGACAACGGGATCACGTCATTAGGAGAATGACGTGATGGACAAGACCCAATCCTAAGCATAGCACAAAGATCGTGTAGTTCATTTTGCTAGAGCTTTTCCAATGTTAAGTACCTCTTCCTTAGACCATGAGATCGTGTAACTCCCGGATACCGTAGGAGTGCTTTGGGTGTACCAAACGTCACAACGTAACTGGGTGACTATAAAGGTGCATTACAGGTATCTCCGAAAGTGTCTGTTGGGTTGACACGGATCGAGACAGGGATTTGTCACTCCGTATTGCGGAGAGGTATCACTGGGCCCACTCGGTAGTGCATCATCATAATGAGCTCAAAGTGACCAAGTGTCTGGTCACGGGATCATGCATTACGGTACGAGTAAAGTGACTTGCCGGTAACGAGACTAAACGAGGTATTGGGATACCGACGATCGAGTCTCGGGCAAGTAACATACCGTCTGACAAAGGGAATAGTATACGGGGTTGCTTGAATCCTCGACATCGTGGTTCATCCGATGACATCATCGAGGAGCATGTGGGAGCCAACATGGGTATCCAGATCCCGCTGTTGGTTATTGACCTGAGAGAGTCCCGGTCATGTCTGCATGTCTCCCGAACCCGTAGGGTCTACACACTTAAGGTTCGGTGACGCTAGGGTTATTAGGAAGACTTGTATGTGATTACCGAATGTTGTTCGGAGTCCCGGATGAGATCTCGGACGTCACGAGGAGTTCCGGAATGGTCCGGAGGTAAAGATTTATATATGGGAAGTTGTCAAACGGACACCGGAAAAGTTTCGGGTCATATCGGTATTGTACCGGGGCCACCGGAAAGGTTCCGGAGGACCACCGGGAGGGGCCACCCCTCCCGGGGGGCCACTTGGGCTGCGTGGGAGGGAGCCAGCCCCTGGTGAATAGGATCGGTGACATGGGATCTCCTTGCCTTAACCCTTTGTGTGTCTGGAAATAATGACCTATATCGTCATTCATTTTAATCCCTACACTCCTTTTTTGCGTAAAGGACTCAATCTGGTTTCCCCGGGCCGTGTCAAATCCTTTCATACGCAAAGCTTGTTGAAGGAAAGGCCATTTAACTTTATCGTATACTTTTTTGAAATCCACTTTAAAAACCACACCATCTAGTTTTTTTGAGTGAATCTCATGGAGCGTTTCATGCAAGACGACCACCCTTCAAGGATATTTCTATCTGGCATGAAAGCAGTCTGGGACGGTTGCACAACTGAATGTGCAATCTGCGTAAGTCTGTTCGACCCAACCTTGGTGAAGATTTTGAAACTAACATTAAGCAGACATATAGGCCTGAACTGCTCAATGCGAATAGCCTCTGTCTTCTTAGGAAGAAGAGTTATCTTTCCAAAATTCAGCTTGAACAAATGAAGCTGTCCATTGAAAAACTCATGAAACATCGGCATCAGGTCTCCCTTAATGAAGTGCCAGCATTTCTTGTAAAACTCCGCCGGAAACCCATCCGGTCCTGGAGCCTTATTGTTTTCCATTTGTGTAATGGCCTCAAACACCTCTTTCTCCATAAAGGGAGCAGTCAAAATCTCATTCTCGTCGGTCTCAAGTTGAGGAACATCCTCAACCCTTGACTCATCTAAAGACACAAAATTCTCTTCCGGAGGTCCAAACAACTGCTTATAATAGTTGGTAATGTAAACTTTCAAGTTTTCCTGACCAACTATCGTCCCTTCGTCTTATTCTAATTGGAAAATTCTCTTCTTACGATGCTTTCCGTTAGCAATCATATGAAAGAATTGAGTGTTATCCTCGCCTTGGACGATTTTACGAACCTTAGCTCTCAACGCCCATTTCAATTCCTCCTCGCGGAGAAGCTCTTTCAGCCGCAACTCGGCCTCCATTTTAGTCTCCAGCTCACTGGTATCTAAGATAGAGGTTTCAGCTTTTAACTCAAGGGTGTGAATAAGCAGGAGGAGTATTTCCTTCTCCGCCTTATATATCCCATGCGTATGCTTGGCCCATCCACGAAGGAACCTTCGAAGATGACGAATTTTGCACTGCCACCGCTCAATGGGTGACCTTCCACCCGAGTCTTTAGCCCACTCTCTAGCTAACAACTCGAGAAACCCTCTCTTTCAAACCATGCAAGTTCAAACGAGAAAATATTCTTGTTACCCACATGAGTTTGAGCCCCCGAGTCTGAAAATGATACATGGTAGCCTGTTTTCTTTTCGTGAGCCAGTAGGAGTGAATCAGAAGATTGTGGGCCGCGGCTCGTGCACATTTTTGTGGCAAACTAACGTTTAAAGCACAAAATAGGGACATTATCTATTTGCGACATATTGTTGACGTCTTACACAGAGCCAACGAGCGAGTGGCTGAACTAGGTCATCCCATTTTAGTTGCTTTCAGAAAGCATGATTGTATTCAAATCATGAAATAATACAATGTCTTTGACCTCTATAGGTAAGTACACCCTAACACACGCACAAAGTACTAGAAAAACAAAGAGCACTCTTAACAACTAGTAAAACATGAAGATCTCTGAAGCTCTGTGTCATCATCCCTCCACGTGGCCGAGCAGGGCCCCGCCGCCGGCCCGGCGGTGCTCTTCCTGCACGGCTTCCCGGAGCTCTGGCTGTCGTGGCGCCACCAGATGGCTGCGCTCGCCGCGCGCGGTTTCCGTGCCCTGGCCCCCGACCTCCGCGGCTTTGGCGACTCCGGTGCCCCATCTGACCCCGCCTCCTACACCGTCCTCCATGTCGTTGGCGACATCGTCGCGCTCCTCGATCACCTTCGCCTCACCAAGGTGCGCCCTTCCCTGCACCGCTCTAGCTTCGTTTTTTTTCCATCGGCGGCCGCCACAAGTGACGCGTTGACTCTGGGCGCCGGGCACAGGTGGTGGTCGTGGGGCACGACTTGGGCGCGCAGGCGGCATGGCATCTATGCTTGTTCCGGCCGGACCGGGTGCGCGCCGTCATCGCACTGGGGGTGCCGTACTTCCCACGCTCCCCTCGACCAGTGACGGAGATGTTCGCGGCGTGCGGCGATGGGTTCTACATCACGCAGTACCAGGTGACGATGTCCTATATATTTTCACCATGCATCGTTTTCTTATTGACAACGTCATGGGGAAGCAGATGATAAACTTTTTTGAGAGAGAAGTAGAACAAGCAGACGATGATTCGAGGTGGGCAGTTAAAATTTGAAGAACGAACTTTCTGTTAAATATATTTACAAAAGTAATAGTTTTCCTCCAAAATTTGAATAATATGTTTCACAAAACTAATAGTATCGCAAGAGAGATTTGATGATCTGGGCACATACACTAAGTTAGCCTTCATATTTGCACCAAAATTACAGGGTTTTTTGTGGGTCCAAAATTACAGTTTCAGCCGCAGGGTGGCACTAGGCATGGCCGCATGGCATAGCTATATCTTGTGGTTGTGAACGTATAGTCATGGTCTATATGTATTTAGCACCATAGCTGTTGCAAAGGACCAACTTGTTTCAAAATAATGCACGCAGGAGCCCGGAAGAACTGAAAGGGCATTCAATCAGCACGATGCTGGAACCGTCTTAAAGAAGTTCTACTCCATTGAATTAGACGACCTCACTGCTCCTCCTGGAGTGGAGATGATAGACTTTTTGGAGGCATCATCATCCCCACTTCCTTGGATGACTGAGGAAGAACTGGGTCAGTATGCCGAGAAGTTTCAGAAGTCTGGCTTCACCGGGCCACTCAACTACTACCGCATGATGGACACGTAAATTCCAGATTTTCTCTCCATGATTTCTAGTAGATCTAGCTTTGTAGCACTAATTCATGGGAAACACAGGAATTGGGTGCTTACGGCGCCATGGCATGGCGCGAAGATCATGGTGCCTGCAAAGTTTATCGGGGGTGAGAAGGACACTGGTGTCAAGTCCTTTGGAATCAAACACTACATCGAGAGTGGAGCTTTCAAGTTCAGTGTTCCAGATCTTGAGGTCGCCATCATTGAGGGTCACCATTACCTCCAGCAAGAGCAGGCTGAGAAGGTGAACTATGAGATATTCTCCTTCCTGGACAAGTTATTTGGTGTGGAGACACCAAAATAGCCTTACTAAGAAATTAGCAAACATATGGTGTATGAACTGGTTTTGGATATGTGAGTTACTTTTCATGAACTGTAAAATGGCAAAGCTCATAGAACTATATACTCGAATAAATATCGGAGTAGTAGCTATAACTATAACCATTTGTTGAGTTGATCACGTATACAAGAGATAGCATGTACCAAGTGTTTAAAGCGAGGTCTGAAGAAATTGTATACCATCGTTATCTTAGCAGAAGACAAAAGGTACCTTCAAAAGTGGAGTTCTCTCTAGCTTTTTTTTCGCGAATACGCAAAAGCTTTGCGTATCTTTGCATTGATAGATAGGGTGGCGATACATGGAAAGTATTACAAGATGTAGAGGCTGCTAACTAGCTCGTACACAAGGATGGCAAGCATCGGTAGCCGTGTCACACAGGGCAATGGGGTGTGCCGCCCTAGCTGACCTAGCTTACGTCTCGGGCAGGATTAGGCCCAGGCCCTTAGCGCTGGCGCGTGCCCAGAGTCGTGCCTCCTCCTGGATCATGTGCACCGTGCGTCCCACGGCGGGCTGATCGCCATCGAAGAGGAAGCCGTTGCTATGTTTCCATAGGTGCCATGCGGAGGATGGCGATGGAGGCGAGGCCGCGGCGAAGACTAGCTGTGGTGCTGGAGATGGCCGTGGAAAGCCAAGTGGTGAACTCGTCGTCATGGGCGGGGATCGTGGTGGTGCATCGGCACCATGAAAGCACCTCATGCCAGACTTGGCGGGAAAAGGAGCAGCCCGCCAGGAGATGTTGCATAGACTCTAGCTCTTGGTTGCAAAGGAGGCAACGTGGCTCATGGGGAAGGCCATGTTGCGCCAGGCGGTCGGCTGTCCAGCACCTGCCCAACAGAGCTAGCCACACGAAGAACTTGATGCGGAGCGGTGCCCAAGATCTCCAGGTGATACGTCAGTGCGGGTCGGTGATGGATCCAGTGAATAGAGCTTGATAGCAGGAGCTAGCGGAATAGGACAACGAGCTAGTCCATCGCCAGGACAGCCGATCCGGCTCGTCGGTCAGGGTCATGTCCATAGGAGCCGCCAGAGCGAGACGTACTGCACGGTCATGGCCACGCCCATGGCGCCTTGGATGTCGGTGATCCACACCCGGTTGAGTATACCATCGCGCACCGAACGTGTCTTGCGCCGGCGTTTAGGTACCTTGTCATAGACCAGGGGCGCGATCTCGGAGATGCTTTGCCCGTCCAGCCAGTGATCCTCTCAGAACATACACGACTCGCCATTGCCGACATACCAAGAGGTCGAGGCCCTGAAGATGGCTTGAACCTCTGGGCAGCGAGGGATGTGGAGATGCTGCCACGGGCGTGAGGCGTCCGTTTTTTGTAGCCACATCCACCGGGCGCGCAGCGAGATGCCGGGACTTCTCTCTATCTAGTATGACACAAAAAATAAGATTATGCTCATGGATCTTCCACTTGACTTGGGGACTTTATTTGTTATAGTATCAAAGAAAAATCCTTATACTACCATCAACCACAGAAACCATAAGTACAGTACCTTATCTGATCATAACATGGCCTCCGCACGGGCTGTCAAGTGTGCTGCACTTCTTTCAGCCTTCCCTTTGTGTTCCATGGTAAGTGTCCTCATTCGCTTCGTCTCGTGTGAAGCATCATCATCCCCTTGGTGCTTCCTGGCAAGTCTCACCATTTGTTGATTCTCATTGTATACAACATCAAAGCCCTCAAGCCGCCGCCTTAACCTGGCCTTCTCGGCTTGCAGTTCCTCCTTAGTGTCATCATCATCAAAGTATTCACAACGATCTGTCTTTCCCGCACAATACCGGACAAATGCACGCTCAGTGTGCCCCCCAATGAAATCCATATGATCTGCAGGCGGATGCTTGAGGTCACCACTTCCATGCTTTTTACAGCCGTAGCAGTAAGAACCATTATCATTATCATCAGCAGGTTCAAGCATGCATACGCTGGCCAACAAGTCCGACGACGGGATCCTATACAACACTTCAGCAAAGAACAGCTTGCCGCAGACCTCATCATCAACAGCGGCTCCTCCTCTAGTCTTGGCAGTGATATTGTAATGACAATAGAGCCTACCTCGCTCATCAAAACATTGGGAGCACGCAATGTCTTTGAGTCCATATGCAAGATCCCCGAGAAGATTGTGATCGTCGTTGTATCTGTCCACCAAAGATTCGGCCAACTGGAGATCCGAGTCGCGGGTTCTGTTAGAGATCAGTTGCGACCTCAGGCGCTTCTTCCTCGTGCCGTCGGGCCAGTAGAGGGCCAGTTGGACAGCACAGTCCAGCGAAGATAGCCCCATCAGCATCTTCCTTTCCTGGCAGCCGAGAAGGTGGCGGTCGATGGCTGCCTCGGCGTCCTCGGCGGTGGGAAAGGGCGCGCCGTCGACACGAGGGTACATGTAGAAATGTCCCCCGGTGCGATCACCCTGGTGTAGAACCGTATGCCCCAGATGCTCACGTCTAGGAAGAGGATCGGCGGGCCAGGTGGCGACCGGGTGTTGGGCTCCGGCGGCGGCTCGGCCAGGCCGGCCAGGTAGGCGTGAACATGGGGCCGTTGCAGTAATTCGTCGCGTGACACGGCAGGTGGCTGTAGAGGTGCCATGGAAACCCTCTGTGTCTGAGGGCCGGATTCATGGAGGAGTGCTTGAGGAGATCCAGCCAAGGGGATTGGCGACGGCCGGCCGCCCGTGTTGGGTTGAGGGGGAGTCGCCATCCAGGAGGAGTCGGCGTTGTGCTCCGGGTCAACGACCAAGTGGCCGGGCCTGGGCACATAATCATGGGGGCTCCAGAAGCCGATGATCCGCTGCAGAGTGGGTTGGGGCATCGCGCCTGGTGAGGAAGTAGTTCGATTAGGGTTTCCAAGCCTGCCTCTGCCACGAGAGAGATGGGAGGGGAAAGAAACGAATAGGACGGGATCCTCTCTCGTCTTGATTTATTATTGTTTTTTTTTCTAAGAATCTCGTTCTATTTGATTGGTGGGTTCCTTCCAGCCTATTACACAAAGCGCACAACGCTCGCTACGGGCCGGCCCATTGATTGGTTTTGGTTTTTTACTTCCTGGGTTTTTTTTAACACTACTTCCTGGCTATTTTGTCCCCGCTGTACCAACTTTTTTTTTGAACACGCTGTACCAACTTTTTGGAAGCCTAGTTTTGAGTCAGTTTTCTTTTGAGTAGGTGGGTGTTTTCATT
Organism: Aegilops sharonensis; assembly: GCA_904067115.1. Classification (NCBI taxonomy): domain Eukaryota; kingdom Viridiplantae; phylum Streptophyta; class Magnoliopsida; order Poales; family Poaceae; genus Aegilops; species Aegilops sharonensis. The sequence goes on from LR880971.1 coordinate 29,329,205, forward strand.
TTGGTCACGGCCTTTCATTTTCTGAATTTGTAGAACTGAGTAGTTTGGCGGTTTCGAAATCAACGAGGAGGCTCGTTGTTTAAAAAAACATGTATTTTAGCTTACGAGACTAACCATATTAGTAAGTAAGGTCCAAACGAAAAGGCCCCACCATACCAATGAACATCGCTCTTCTCTCCACCCCCGCCTCCGGCGTGGTACCGGCGAGCTCTCGCTGGTGATGCCATGGCCATGGTCCTGGCTTGAGCGCATTGCTGCGATACTTACTTTAAAACCTACTTTGTTGTCTAGTGAAGAGCAAACGGGGAAAATAAACTGAATCATAGTGAAAGCAACACAAAGTCACAAACACATCACATACTATCTTCGTTCTTGCAGAGTCCAGGTAACCCGGAGGCTTGACAATGTACGACAATAACAAAAACTCGAATCGCTCGCAAAAAACCAAAACAACAACAAAAACATAAAGCAAAAAAATTTCATGAAGCAAGCAGATCAAGTAGCAGGTACTTAGTGATTACTAAGTTTTTGCGGCCGGCTGGCTCACATAGGAGACGGTGCCGACGGTGGTAGGCTGTTGCTGTCGTTCCCGTAGAACTGCAGCACGGTGTAGACGGTCTGCATGACGGTCATGCCGAGGAGGAAGACGGCCGCGGCGAGGGAGAGGAACGCCCAGGGGCTCCTGAAATATGTGTGGATGAGGTTGGCGCGCCAAATGTTCCATGGCTGCCGGAAATAGCCGTTCACCTGCCGCTGCACGGCGTCGAGTGCACTGTTGGGCTCAAGCACCACGTCCCTGGAGATAGTGTTGAACAGCTTGGCCACAGCCTGGTCGCTGCCGATGGCGTTCTGGATGATCCCCTTGGAGCTCAGCAGCGCCACATCTTTGGCCGAGTCGATAATGTTGTCCATGAAGAAGACGTAGCCGGTCACGTCGTTACCGGCACCGGCGTGCAGCCGCTCAAACGCCATCATGTTGAGGAACATGTACTCTGTGGAGTCGTCCACCGACACCGTCGGCATTCTCAGTGTGCCTCCCTGAAACCGGATGTCGTGTAGGCTCAACGTCTTGCTCGGCTTGAACTGGATTCCGGCTTCGTAGAGCTCCACTGCTGACCGGATGATGGCGTTGTCCTCCTCCGTTTCTGGAAGGTTCCGGATTTTATGGCATTTGCTAGCCAGCATGCTCCGGCGAAAGACATCTAATGGGTGGAGCCCTAGGCTGATGCCTGGTGGTAGTTGGCCGGAAGATTGGGCAAGAAATTTCAGCACCATCCGGTTGATGAAGTCGTCGTTCTGGCCATCCATGCATGCAAGCATCAACACAGATTAGTTGAAGAGAAAGCGACGCCATATATTACTCGATGTTGTATTATCACTTGAAAAAAAAGCCGTCTATTAATAAGTTGCCTAAAAAGATGACTTGGGTCAGTCGATTTCCCTGAGCCGTTGGATCGTAACTTGATGGCTGGATGACTTTTGATACGTGTTAAACACATCTATACTTTTTTTAATTATTTTATGATATTATATTATTATTTTTGAATACTTTTTATAGTAACTTTTCTTAATTTCTAGACTAACCTATTAATGCAGTGTCCGGAGGTACTATATGTTTTCTGCATGTTTTTTACTTTTGAAAATCAATATTTATAGAGCTCAAAATAACTTAAGAGATTTATGAAAAAAATCGGAGATAAAAAATCCAGAAGGCATCAGGGGCCACCGCAGGCCCCCTACACAGGCAGGTAGCACGACCTAAGTCCCACCTGTGTAAGGGGGCGTGTGGGGCCACTACCCACCGCCTTTCGACGATTTTTGCCTATAAATCTCATATTTCCCGAAATCCTNGACTTGGGTCAGTCGATTTCCCTGAGCCGTTGGATCGTAACTTGATGGCTGGATGACTTTTGATACGTGTTAAACACATCTATACTTTTTTTAATTATTTTATGATATTATATTATTATTTTTGAATACTTTTTATAGTAACTTTTCTTAATTTCTAGACTAACCTATTAATGCAGTGTCCGGAGGTACTATATGTTTTCTGCATGTTTTTTACTTTTGAAAATCAATATTTATAGAGCTCAAAATAACTTAAGAGATTTATGAAAAAAATCGGAGATAAAAAATCCAGAAGGCATCAGGGGCCACCGCAGGCCCCCTACACAGGCAGGTAGCACGACCTAAGTCCCACCTGTGTAAGGGGGCGTGTGGGGCCACTACCCACCGCCTTTCGACGATTTTTGCCTATAAATCTCATATTTCCCGAAATCCTCCATATCATTTTTTTGCGATTTTTCCACTGCCACAAATTCCTCTTCCAGGGAGACCCAATCTGGAGGCCTGTTCCAACACTCTGCCGGAGGGGGAATCCGTCACCGGAGTCATCTTTATCGGCCTTGCTATCACCATGACCATGTGTGAGTAGTTTTCGTAAGGACCTTAGGATTCATAGGGGTAGCTAGATGGAGTACTCTCTCCCTTGTGATTTAATTCAAAATTCCCGTTAGCTATCTCACATGATAAATTGTTCACATTATGGTCAAATTAATCATTGAATTATACTCCTATTGAATATTTTAAACTTTCTTTGCTACATAGATTGTCTTGTATGCTCTATGATCTATTTGTCTTCTTTTGCCAAGATTATAGATAGTTCCTCAAGAGAGTTGTGTATGATAGTGGGTTCAATCTTGTGATGATTCATCCCAAGGACAGCAAGGGAACAAACATGTATTGTATTGTTGGGATTAAGAATAAAACGATGGTTTCTTTATCACACTGATGATAGTTTTACTGTGTATATTATGTCACTTTGTTTATTGCAGTAGTCTGTTTGTTATAACCTTACTACCTCAAAATTGCATTCTGAATAGCGGTCTTTAGGTAGATCTTTAGGTATTGCTATTAGTTGTAGATGTTGTTGCAAATGGTCTACATATCACATACATAATTCATATACAAGATTACGCCACGAATGATCATAGTCATAAATATAAATAGTGCAATTTAATCACTGTCCAACTATAATTTGTTCACCACAACACATTTATCTTAGTTGGAGAGATGCCTCTAGTGAAACTATGGCCCCTGATCTATCTTCCTTAATTGCGTATACCATTACATTTTATTTTCTTGATTTATCATCCTATTATTTTGCTCTATATATCAATTCCTATCATACCATATAAATTTATCCTTCTGACTAGCAGGACAAGAAGCTTGGCAACCTTCTTGAAATGTTTGGGGCAAGACTGTTTGGTGTTTGGTATGCAAGTATCAAGGACTTTACTTGCTGATGAAATTCCTACTGGTTCCATAAACCTTGGTTCTCAATAAAGCGAGATACTTATTGCTAGGTTATGTCACTCTTACACTTGGGGGTTACCCAACCACTCTCACGAGAGCAAGCAACTTTCCTCTTCCTCCCACGTTCTACTATCCATCATCGTTCACCCATGAACCGAACGCCCCCAGGACCACCAACTAGAACGGCTGCCCCGCCCCTGCCTGGCGCTACTGTGCACGCCTCCTCCACTGTCCATCCCTCTACCCCATGATGTCCTTCTCCCACCACGGAACCCCCACTATGCCCCTGAACCAGTCAAGCCTTTGACTCCATGCACCTTCTGCCACTGTCGTGTCATCGCCGATTTTGAGTCGCTCATGTCCGAAGCTTCGTTGGCTCTCGCCTCGGAATCATCGTCATTGGCCTCGGGGTTGTGCCTCCTCCCTCGAATCGATTGACCCAAATTTTTTGAAGTTGGGTCTGCTACCCAAGTGGGTCATGGGAGATTAGCTAGTGCCAACTCATGTAGTATTCTGATACCCTCGTGCATATATGATTCATTTGTCTTCTTTAGGCTAGCCATAGTGGGAGTAACTTAGCTAGTAACATAATGCACCTCAAGATAAATTTGTTTATGTGGCAAGTAATTAATGAAGAGAGAGATGCTTGTGGTAACACAATATGTTCCTATAACATAACACACCCCAATGCAAAATGAGTGTCTTAATAAATGAATGAAGGTTTCCATGATACTACATGTATGTTACTACCCACTATGAAGGTAATAAAACTAGTGTTATATGCATGAAACTAGTCTAAGTTACTCCCCACTATGACTAGCCTTAGTCGTGTTTAGTATTCTTCTCCATTGGCACCACTATCTACCATGCAGTATTTTCTATCAAGAAAAGAAAAAGGGTGTGCAAAGAGAAGTACGTTGCATGTATCTTTAGGTCTCTTTCTCTCTCTCTCTCTCTCTTCACTAAAAAAATCTTTTATTGTAATAATTTAGATAATTGATATCCTATGAACCAAAAGTTTGATTTGTTATTTTTTTTTATTCTCAAAATTTGGCTACTTACTCTGTCCCAAAATGAGTGTCTCAACTTTATACTAACTTTAATACAAAGTTAAACTAAAGTTGAGACACTTATTTTAAGATGGAGGGAGTATATGTTAACTCGTATGGATTTAGTTATTGCAAGTCATACTTCAAATTAATTTCAGGATTATTTCATGCAGATACATTTCTTTTCATTTATTACTTCCTCTGATTAATATTAACTGTTGGTCTGGTACAACTTTGTACTAGAATTATATTTTAAGTAAGCGACAATTAATATTGATAGAAGAGAGTACAATTTTGCACTAAATCAGAGACAATTAATATGCATCGAAGAGAGTACAATTTTGCACTAAATCAGAGACAACTAATATGCATCGAAGACAATTATTGTTTCATTTTTTTGACAACAATATAAGAAGGCAGATTAGTTAATTACCGGAGGCTTTCCACTCTCAACCCCAACGAGCTTCTGGAGCAGGAGCAGCGGTAGCTGGTTCTCGAGCATGAGCATGTCTCGCCGGATGTAGGGCACCATGTAGAGTATCCCGTGGGGGCTAAAGATTGGGTCATTATGTGCGTAGTCGCCGACCTGCTTCCCGTCGGCAGCCGTGCACCTCATCACCTCAAGCAAGAAGCAGCCGTCGAAGATCATCATGGCCAGGAACCGCTCCCTGCCCCCACCGTTGGCGCGCCACTCGTTGTCGAGGTCCATGTATGCGCCCTCCAGCTGCTCCACGACATCCTCCACGCCGTCGACGAGCTCGTCAAAGGTCCGATCCGCGCGCTGGAGCAGCTGCCGCAGGGCCCGGTACTTGTGCTCCTCCATGGGCTGCAGATCGCGGTCGCCGTGGTGGAAGGGGCCCAGTGAAACCACCTGAGGCTGGTACGCCTTGCTCTTGATGTTGGTCATGCAGGGCGGCACGCGGTAGATGCAGTGGCGCTCCCACCGCGACATCTCCGCCGACTTGTCGGCTTCCTTGAGCTTCTTCTCCACGTCCACCACCCACGTCCTCTTGCTACTGCCGCCGGCCGCCGCCATTCTGATTGATCTGTATAAGATATGTGATTGCTATGGATAGGTTAGTAGATGTGTGTTCGTGCAGGGGAGGTTAGCAAGCTATATATAGACAGATAAAGATGATGGTCTCCATATACGTTGCCTATGCAATAAAGGTTACTTGCATTGCATGCCACATAATATACTCCATATTACTATATCAAGGAAGGGGTCATGATGGTCTATTGTTTGTTGCATGTGGTCCATACAAGATGCTAGGGGGAGCCGTGAGGAAGCAAGGAATATGTACGTCAAAGTAGATGCTGTTGGAAATGATAACATATGGTTTAGGATGGAGTGGAGTAGGGAACGCATCACATGCATTTGTTTTTCTGTAGTTTCCGCAATGTGCGAGAATGGATGGAAGTGGTACAAATCACCCGAGACGTGCCTGTAGACAAAGGTTTTAAATAGCCCAATATAGCTCCGCTATAGCACGCTATAACGTTTGAAAGAGATGTTGTGCTAAGGGTCTTTTATCCGAACATATGAGCAAACATTTTAAATAGCGCATCAGCTACTTGTTAGTTGTCTGAAAAGGTTTTTTGGGTCAGTCGATTCTATTTTTCCATGTTCAGTCTATGTCGATGCACTATCCCAGGCCAGCCCAACCAAAGTAGTGGCCCAGCCGGTGCACAAGTATCTCTCTTGCTAGCTATATTGAGCAAAGCCAGAGCACTCATCATTCATTCGTTACAATGTGCACGTGTTTACTTTAACACCCCTATTATTTGATTTAAGTATTGCCCTGTAACTTCACTCTTTGTCATTTTTCAGTCTGTTTTTGTTTAATCTGTCACACATTGTAAGTATGACCGGTGCCACCGTAGCTCAGTTTGGTGGGTGCGATGATGTTGCCACTTTGCCATATGTATGCATGAGGCTCAACTTTTTTCAGTTCAATCGGTTATTCTTTATGTTTGTCAATTTCTACTATTTTGTTTTTTATTATTGTGTGAGTATGCGTGTGCGTGCACCTTTATGTTTTCTTTTCTGTGGTTCAGGCAATTTGTTGTTCTTGTGTGTGTGCGCGCTTGTGCCATTTTGTTGTTCATATGTGCGTGTGCATGTCTTTGTGTCTTCGTGCGTGTACGCGTGCGCGTATCTCCGTGTGTGTGCGAGAAAGAGAATACCAATGCCACTAGTTCATTATTTCTTAGAAAGTTTCATTATGTTGACTTTGTTCGAGTTTTTATTTCAATTTCAATCTTCTTCAAGGGTAACGCCACTAATTCATTTGCCCTTAGAAACTTTTTGAAAAAAAATCATTATATGCTTATTCTTGCATATTATTAAAAAGTGCACTTTATGTGTAACTTATGTGCAAATTTTGTCATTATTTCTTTTATTTTTATTCATTTTCTTTCTTCTTCAAGGGCAATGCCAATTTCAGTAATTCATTTTTGCTTAGAAAACTTCATTATTTTGATTTTATTTTAGTTTTTTATTTTTTTTCTTTCTTCTTTTAGAGTAATACCAATGCCACTAATTCATTGCTTCTTATAAACTTTTTCTGCGAAAATTCCAGTATTATATGGGTATTGTTGAATGTTATAAAAAATTAAATTTCTGTGTAAATGGTGTGCAAGTTTTGTCATTTTATTTTTATTCATTTTATTTTCTCTTAAAGGGTAGTACTAATGCCACTACGTCATTATTCCTTGGAAAACTTTATTATTTTGATTTAGTTTAATGCTACTAACTCATTCCTTCTTAGAAAACATTTTTTGTGAAGATTCCACTATTATAGGCTTATTCTTGCATATTATATAAAATATTAATTTATGTGTGAATTCTGTGCAAATTTTGTCATTGAATTTATTTTTTCATTTTCTTTATTCTTAAACGATAATACCATTGCCACTAATTCATTTTTTAGAAAACTTTATTATTATTATTACTATTATTATTATTATTATTTTGTTTTAGTTTTAATTTCATTTTCTTTCTTCTTTAAGGGTCATACCGATGCCAATAATTCATTCCTTCTTATGAAACTTCAGTGTTTGCGACAATTCTACTATTATATGCTTATTGTTGCATATTACAAAAAACGTGATTTTTGTATAAATTATATGCAAAATTTGGTTATTATTTATTTTCATTTTTACATTTTCTTTCTTCTTAGAGGGAAATACCATTGCCGCCAAGTCCTTCTTCCTTAGAAAACTTCATTTCCTGTTTGGCTTTTATTTTCTACATTTTTCTTCATTTATTTTTGTTTTGTCTTGCGTCTTATCAGGTATCAAGCCAGTTTCTGTTATGTTTCAGACCAACCCAAGTATCTGGTTCGCTTCTGTTTTATGGTTGCAAAGGACCTTGTTTTGGTTTATATATGTCTTTGTTCATTGATGCTTACATGATTTTTTTCGTCAGATGTTCATTGATTCTTACTTGATATTTTTCATCAGATGTTTATTGATGTGTACTGATGTTGCAATAGTATTATAGTACTTGATTTTGTGTTTGAAATTTAAAAGGAAATTCTTTTATGTTGGGGTGGGGCTGCCAATCATTATATTTATTTTGATTTTAGATTTTATTTATTTTCCTTTCTTCTTTAAGCATAATACCAAAATCACTAATTCACTTCTTCTTAGAAATCTTTTTTTTGCTAAATTCAACTATTATATTATTATTCTTGCACATTGTCAAAACCACAATTTTTGTGTAAATTGCATGTAAAATTTTGTTTTTCTTTTTTTTTCTTCTCAGGGGGTAATACAAATGCCACTAATTCATTCTTCCATAGAAACTACATTTTGTTTGTTTTTTTGTTTTTTCCGTATTGCTTTCATTTATTTTTGTTTTTATCATGTGTCTTACCATGTATCGGATCAATTGCTTTTATGTTTTAGAACAATCCCAAGTATGTGGTGGGCTTCTTTTTTATGGTTAAAAGGGATGAGTTTCTGTTTTAGTTTAGTATATATCTTTGTTCATTGATGTGGGTGCGACGTTGCTACAGGAACCTCTGAGCCGTGTGTCCTTTCCAATGAAACAAGTTGGTCCTTTGCAACAGTACTGTGCTAAAATACATAGAGACCATTGACGACTACAGGTCCACGGGCTAGTTTGGTTTTCACCCTGGGAGGCATGCATGGAATTTTTTTGTGCCTGGCATAGGCCTGGATAGTTGAAGTTTTCTGCCTGACCAGGCTAGCCACGCATCAGTATGTATGGTTTCTTCCCAGGCCTGGCACTTTGTCCTTTTGTGATTAGAATACTTTTCCAAACAGCAGACCGTACTTCCTTTTGTCCTTAAGTAGTGCCAGGCGAGGCTGTAGCCCAACCAGGCGGAGAAAACCGGACACCTGGACCAGGCTAAGTACTCTGCCTGGGCTTGCTCTTTTGTTTTTTCTATTTTCACCAGGCTAATCCACAACCAGGCCAGGCATGTATTTCTCTCCCAGGCAACAAACCAAACAACAACCAGGTGTGTGCGGGTGCGGGTGTGGACACAAACCAAACTGACTCCACAACCACCAGGCAAAGAGATATGCTATGCCTGGTGCCACCCTGGGCCTGAAAATTTAATCTATTGAACTCTCATTTAGTAGCTCAGATGGTTACATTAAAAATTTTAAATTTTTGTTATGTAGTGTTTGCCGAGCGGCTGTTCTCGGCAAAGACCCGACGGAGCCAGTGGCCATGAAGTCATTTTATTTTACAGAGAGACGCTGTTTGGTTCTCAGCAAACTATTTACAGAATGCCTGAGGTTTGGCTCTCGGCAAAGTTCTGTTTGCATGGGAGGTGAGAGGTGTACGTCAGATATTCTTTCCGAGAACAAATCTCATCAAAGACGTTGCTGAGTGTTTCTGGCACTCGGCGTAGGGTCAAATTCCAGTAGTGCAAGCATGTACGTTGTTTGTTGTTTGCCAGTGTGTTGAACTTGCTCTCCCCTCTTTCTCGTTTCCAGTTTGCGAATTCTGGTCATTATGTATTAAATAAAAAGGGTGATTGCACTGTTCAAATTAAAAAAACTCAAACTCCACATATTTGTAACCATGCCAGTAGGCACAGGAACTCAACTAAATTGCACAATAAAATTTGTACAAATGTATATATGTCACCCATCACAAACACATAGTCCCACATAATGCATCAGAAACATGCAATAAGATAATTGACCATCTAATGAAAAATCAATGTACAGACTCACCGACTTAAGGGTTAGTGTTTCCAAGCCACAAGAGAAATTGACACCCTTATACATGCACATATATATATAGTTTGGTCGCACTACAAATAATTGCATTCCACACGACATAGTGTCCTTAATTTGCAAGTTTGCTATAGGATGCATACTAGCTAGTTACAAAAAGATTTTCATGGCTCGTAACCGAGAAGGCATGTCGATTTCAAAGAGCTTTGAGAAGAGAGACAAACGCTGCATAACGCGGATCTCGTTCGTTTTCAGATCAGGAACGACAAGGCGAGGATGGAAATCGGTCATCAGATCATGTTCACGTAGGTTTATCTGCAGGAACACGATAGTTCTTCTCTCACTGGGTGCATGAACGTAGTTCGAAGATGTCGGTCGACAGGGATGTCGGGGTCTAGCGACCGCACCTTCTCCCCCACATCGATCACATTCTGTAGGGCCCATCTACCACAGTCATAGAGCTGGTGCCACATGGAGATAGTGAAACCATCGACATAGAACAATCTTAGTAGTTTGGACCCGCACCCGACTGGGGAGGAGTAGGATTGTAGGTAGAGTCGTCCTCTTTTGAAGTTGGTAAAAGCAGGGACGGGGACCTCCAACTGGCCTGGTTCTCCAGTGCGGACGTCATAGGTTATGATCTCATCACCATCATCCGACAACCAGTGGATAATGCCACCGAGGAGAACAATGACTTTGCGGCGCCTCTCAGGCCACTTTTGCAGGAAGAAGCCTTCATGGGTCATGACGGGTCCCCAGGTGCTGGTTGACGAGGCGAATGTCTGGATCTTGATGGCACGTCCATTACGGCTCAGTGTGCCGACGAATAGCAAGAAGTAGCAGTCCATGTCGTCGGCAGCGGTGAGCAAGACACACCTGCCGATGCATCGAACATAATCCGGGGTGACAGGAGGCTTGGGTAGGAAGGTGCATTGTTCAGTGATGGGGTCATACACACATGTCTGATCGTCCCCTAAAAGGGTGGCGGTGGCATAGGAGGACGAGACCGCCGCGAGAGGTCACGGGCTAGTACTCTCTAAGAAAGTCATTAGCGTTGCGACACGAAAGGCCCCAGAGAGTCGTCGATAAACGACATGGCGGTGGGCGTGGCCGGGTGGACCAAAGAGGGGGGTGGCAGGGGATCTTTCATGCGGTCGTTAATATTGAGGTAGGCGAGGATGCAGGAAGGCACAATACCACCTTGTTGTGTGACACGCCGGATGAAGGACGGGTTGAGTATGTCGTAGCGGAGGAGTTTGCATGTTGCGGCGCAGCAAACAAAGCTGCGGATGTCGGAGCGTGCGACGATCTCAAGCAGAAGATCTGCTGGGAGCGTCCACTCTATCGGCACCGTCGAGCACCAGATCTCCGGCGTGCATGGATTTTGTCGTCGGCGTTTCTGCGCCGCGGTCGCCAACGGCGTATGAAGCAGACGAGGCTGATCTGATGCGACAACTCAACGTTTGCTAGCTCTTATACGGTTGTACCATGCTGTGACGTATCAGACTCAATTACTACGAGGTATGCGTTGGTTTCTGATTTTAAACACGGAAAGGTTCTGATTCTTTCTCACGGGAAGACCACGTAACGTATGTGGGTTGATCTGTCCTGCGTAATGGAGACGGACACAAAAACTAACTAGACTTGTGAACGTTATAGAAAAATATCAAGGGCACCCTTTAATAATAAAAATGCAATATTATTAATAACATGTCTCCTGTTACAAAACTGTTTAAAATGCAATTTTATATTAGCAGTGAGCGAGTTAAAAATGTGACATGTCTCTTGTCCTTGCGCCAAGATCCGTGCAACAAATCCGAGGAAGATAGCGCGTTCGCTCGGAGGGACTTAAAATCTGACGTGGCCAGACGACATTTTTCATATAATATTTTTGGAACATCAACATTACAAAAAAGCAAAAAAAGTTATAATCCAGTTCTCCATCCCGTACAAGCCAATGTTGCTGCCGGTAGAGTTTGACAATTGCTGAAACAAAAAACTGGTATCTACAAAGTCAACCAGTACGTTATCGATTTCTGTTGAAATGAAATGCCGGAGACATCCTCATATATGAGTTGAGGGAATAAACAGATTGTCAGCAATGGCGCCAAAGTAGTAGTGAGACGATATAGACACATCCAGCCACCCCTCTTTTCACATAGATAAAACAAACAAGTTCAGCTGACCTTCGCGCTAGATCCGGTGGTGCACACGCCACCAAAACCAGAGGAAACCTATTCAACACTGTCAGGGATTTTGCTTTTACAACAACGTATTGTTGTTTTTAGTCCGCTTGTAATATGATTGCCATCTTAGGCAACCTCTTGAACACAACACCTCGGAAATTGAGAAGGCGCAAAAAGTCCAACAAAAACCAGTTACTACAGTTGTAAACTAGTGCATACAGTTGTAGATCGGTGTATAAGTAAAGACCCAACCCACCCCATTGTGCCCCAACCTGAACTTAAATTAGTCAATTCAATTCAGCATTGTGTATATATCAAGAATTTCTCCCTTTTCGTTGGTCAAGCAAGAATCTTTTTTTGTTCAAAGAAAAGCGCTTAGTTTAACCATTTGCCACCCCCTCCCCCCCCCCCCCCCCCCCCCCCCCCCCCGCCCCCCCCCCCCCCCCCCCCCCCCCCCCCGCCCCCCCCCCCCCCCCCCCCCCCCCCCCCGCCCCCCCCCCCCCCCCCCCCCCCCCCCCCGCCCCCCCCCCCCCCCCCCCCCCCCCCCCCGCCCCCCCCCCCCCCCCCCCCCCCCCCCCCGCCCCCCCCCCCCCCCCCCCCCCCCCCCCCGCCCCCCCCCCCCCCCCCCCCCCCCCCCCCGCCCCCCCCCCCCCCCCCCCCCCCCCCCCCGCCCCCCCCCCCCCCCCCCCCCCCCCCCCCGCCCCCCCCCCCCCCCCCCCCCCCCCCCCCACTATCACCCCGTTACCTATTAAATATATGGCGCAGCTGAGTTGGAAGTTGATTCACATACATGGAGCTCATGTTAAATAGTGGATAAAAGAAGGAAACTAAATAATAAAGTTTCCAAGAAAGAATGTGTTAGTGGCAGTGCTATTGCCCTTCAATAATAAAGAAAAGAAAATAAATAATTAGAAGATTTTGTACACAATTTACTCAAAAGCTGCATTTTAATAATATACAATAATAAACAAGTAATATTGATTTTTTTGGTAAAACTATTTTTTTCCATGAAGGGATGAATTACTGACATTAGTATTACTGTCATAGAAGAAAGAAAATGAAGTAATAAACTAAAACAAGATCAAAATAATGAAGTTGTCTAAGAAATAATGGACTAGTAACATTGTTATTACCCTTTAAGAAGAAAGAAAATGAACAAATAAAATAAATGAAAACATTTTCGCCCAATTTACACATAAATTCCGCTTTTTATTATATGCAACAATGATCATATAATAGTTGATTTTTCTAAAAAAAGGTTCTTAAGAATGAATAAATAACTCATATAATACTATATCATCAACGAACGTTAAGCATGCGGACCCTATGGGTTCGAGAACTATGTAGACATGACCGAGACACCTCTCCAGTCAATAACCAATAGCGAGACCTGGATGCCCATATTGGCTCCTACATATTCTATGGAGATCTTTATCGGTCGAACCTTATGACAACATATGTAATTCCCTTTGTCTGTCAGTATGTTACTTGCCTGAGATTCGATCGTCGCTATCTCCATACCTAGTTCAATCTCGTTACCGGCAAGTCTCTTTACTCGTTCCGTAATACATCATCTCGTAACTAACTCCTTAGTCATTTGCTTGCAAGCTTATTATGATGTGTATTACCGAGAGGGCTCAGAGATACCTCTCTGATACTCAGTGTGACAAATCCTAATCTCGATCTATGCCAACTCAACAAACACCTTCAGAGATACCTGTAGAGCATCTTTATGACCACCCAGTTACGTTGTGATGTTTGATAGCACACAAGGTATTCCTTCGATATCCAGGAGTTGCATAATCTCACAGTCGAAGTAATATGTATTTAACATTAAGAAAGCAATAGCAATAAATTGAACGATCAATATGCTAAGCTAACGGATGGGTCTTCCCGTTATCAAATGACAACTCATGTCTATGGTTAGGAAACCTTAACCATCTTTCGATCAACGAGGTAGTCTAGTAGAGACTCACTAGGGACACGGTATTTGTTTATGTATCCACACATCACATGTATTTAAGTTTCTAATCAATACAATTCTAGCATGAATAATAAACATTTATCATGAATAAGGAAATATAAAATAACAACTTTATTATTGCCTTTAGGGCATAATTCCTTCAAGTGGCCCTATTGACCGCTCTTTGCAAGGAGAGCTCCTATATGACACTATGTGTGTCATAATGGCAGAATGACGCATGGAGTGTTAGCTACGGGTCGGACCATTCTGTCGCTAGCAGCGTCATTGTCGTCGGCTGGTTTTATTGATTTAACAACTTTTTTTTTTGATTTTACATGTTTTGAGTTGTTTCTTCGTTGTGTTTTCTATAGAAACAGGAAAATTTATGCTCATTACGTGAAGTTGGTTCATGTAGCACTAAAATTGCAGCACACAGTATTATAGTTGATTGTGTTAGCACGAAAGTTGGTTTAAAAAATAGTTGCATCTCATAGTATAAAAGTTACACCATCTAGTACAACCAGTTGGCAATGAAAAAAGTTCATCGAAACATATATAAATGGGTCTAGTTTTAAAGATCTCGTCGTGAGGGTTCCAACGGTGAAAACAAATTTTAATTTTGACATGTAATTCGAAAGTTGTAGTTTTTTTTTTGAAATGCAATTAATTGCCTTTTTTTTACTTTATTACTGGCCTGGCAGAGCACATGGAAAAGAACTTGGGCCAGCGTGAAGGCAAGTGCGTTGGATGATGCTTTTCGATTTTGATCTCCCAGAGATCAAGCGGACTTTCCTAATCAGGAGATGGGGCATAAATTTGCTTAATACAGCCGTCTGCCGAGGAGCACTAGCGAGCCCACGGCTGCTCGCTGGACGCGTCCGAATATTTTTTGGGGAATATATGGAAGCTGTATATTCCTATAGCTACCAGTGCACCGGTGCAGGAGGACTTTGTGTGTTGACATGCAAAGCGTCGGAGGACGAAGGGAGAGGGTTGGGTTGAAGGAGTGCACGCGTTAGGGGACGCCGGGCAGCACCGCCAATGGACGTACGTCTCGGTGAGCTGGAAAAACCCGAAGATCGATACTCTACTTTTGAAGGTGCCGTGGAAATGACGCGTCAATCGTGTGTTCGAGCACGGTCGTTAAGAGTCCAAACAGCTACAGACACTACTCCACCACGAACGTGTGACCAGTAACCGTAGCGTGAGCTTGGGTGCAGTTCGATTGATTAGGTCCATGCATATCCGCCGCGGTCGCGACCGCCGGCATGCCGTGGGCGAACGGCTCACGCACGGCGCCCGCCGTCGCCATGCATAGTGCCGCACTCGGCGACCAAGCACGACATGAATCCACCGTTGACGTCCAGCTCCGACCGTCGACTAGCTCCACGCTTATGTCTTCTATTCCCTCATTCCCGGTGTCAAAAACGCGCGGTTATATAAACTGGGGATGTACGTGCTAGTTTGTCGTGCACACAGCCTACGTCCGATAGGTAGCCAAACCACAATGCGTCCCACCAACACCCCCCTGCTGCTGCTCGTCGCACTAACAGCCATCGCCACCTTCGCCAGCCGTGCCACTGGCACCGGCACCGGCAACACCACAATCCTCTGCGTGCCGCGGGAGTGTGATGCCCTGCTTGCGTTCAAACGCGGCATCACAGAGGACCCCGCCGGCCGTCTCACCTCTTGGCGGCGAGGCAGCAACTGCTGCCAGTGGAGTGGCGTTCGGTGCAGCAACCGGACCGGCCATGTCCTAGACCTTCAACTTCGGAATAATGAGGCACGTTATTATGATCGTGCCACATATGATGGTGACTTGGTCCCTTTTATTGGTGACAATTATTTGACTGGCCCGATAAGCCCGTCTCTATTCTCTTTGAAGCATCTGGAGCACCTTGATCTTGGCTGGAATTCGCTCTATATCCCAAGTGGTGGTCGGCATTCTTCAGAGGTATTATTGGGCTCCATGAAGAACTTGAGATATCTAAACCTCTCCAACATAGAGTTCGATGACCATAGGCTGCTTCCACACCTTGGTAACCTCTCTAAGCTGCAATATCTCGACCTCTCTGACACAACATATAGCGTGCAACCAACAGATTTATCATGGTTAACACGTCTGCATTTGCTACAACATCTTGCCCTTAGCAGGGTAGATCTCAGCCTGGTACATGATTGGCCTCATATTGTGAATATGGTTCCTTCATTACGAGTTCTCTACCTCTCAAATTCCTCACTTCAAAATGCAAACCAACGTCTCCCAAACTTGAACCTCACTACTCTTGAGAGGCTTGATCTCAGCTACAACTACATTGACAACCCATCCGAATCCTGTTGGTTTTGGAATTTGACAAGCCTCAAGTACCTCAATCTTGGATCCAACCTTTTGTATGGTCAATTTCCCAACACACTGGGGCAAATGACATCCCTCCAAGTCTTCGACTTCTCAAACAATAAGATCACTAGTGCCACGAACCGTGCCCCTATTGTCATGGCGCCAAACTTGTGTTGGCGTAGCCTCGCCTTTGACGCCACCAGCCTACGAATACTCTCCGCTCACCACACGTACGAAGCTATACCAGGCCGCTGGATCAACTCCCTCCGGCCGGAACACACGCGTATACGTACGAAGTGGCCGGCTAGAAACTCACGGGAGAACACAAGGCACCAGACTCGATTATAGCAACAGGGGCTTGTCGCTCCTGATCCTTTATTTCTCTTTTTCTGGTGCTCTTTACAACGTATATGACCGCATATATATATATGGGCCAAACCGACCTGAAGCTAGCTAACCTAGCAATCCAAAACTGATTCAAACTAGGACTCCTAATACTTGACGCTCACGTTGGCATGCAAGCCACGTCTCCAACTCTAATACGTAATTTGGATTAATCTCTAACAATCTCTCCCTAATCCAAACTTACCACATCTACGAACTCGACTAAACATGTCATGTCTGTACGTTGAATATGACCCGCCTGGAAACATGCAGCGCCTCCTTGCTCTACAATGTTGTGCCACCGCCATTGCTTAGCCACTGCCTTGCACTCGGTTCGCACCATACTCCTTGTACTTGCTTACAGTAGATCCACTCTCCACCGGTCGCACACCTCCTCGCTTTACGATGGCTTCGCCTACCACTGTCCGCCTTCGGCATCACACCGAATCCACACTGGCCGCAACCAGGACGCTCCACGAGGACGTGGACATGACTCACGGAACACCGTGCACACCGCTTCAACCTGTGACTCCTTTGACAAGACGACAGAAAACACAATGACTATTTTTTTTCTTTTTCTTTTTTTTTATTTTTTTATTGTTTTCTTTCTTTTTTCTTTTACTTTAGAACAATCTCGGATCATCCTCATCATCCTGGATGAGATTGCAATCCACCAGATTTTTCTTCTTACCCCTCTTCTTTTCGGGACACTCATAAGCATGATGTCCTAGGTCTTGGCAATTGAAGCACTTGTCCTTGGATTTATCACGACGACGCTCTCTTGCTCTCCACTCCGATCTTGTCAACAAAAGTTGTTCGCCGTCTTGGTCGTCCTCGACATAGCCGCGCAATCGTTCCTCATGAACCTTCAACCTCCCCATGACTTCCTCCATAGTCATCGTCTTAAAATCGCCAAACTGCTCTATGGCAGATGCAATCTGGAGAAACTTGGGCGGAACAGCTCGAAGGATTTTCTTAACGGCAGTTGTCTCCTCGAACTTTTCTCCAAGCCCTCGTATCCCATTGACGATGGTTGTCATCTGGAGAGCAAAGTCATCGATTGTTTCCGTATCCTTCATCTTGAGCCTCTCGAACTCAGACTTGAGGGTTTGCAACCTCGCCTCCTTGATGCGATCGTCCCCAAGACGGTTCGTCTTTATCGCCTCCCAAGCTTCATGTGATGTCGTCTTCTCAGCAATGAAGGCGAACACATCATCCGGGATACTTTGATAGATAGCCGTCAACGCCTTCTGATCCATCGTGTNCCACTGTCCGCCTTCGGCATCACACCGAATCCACACTGGCCGCAACCAGGACGCTCCACGAGGACGTGGACATGACTCACGGAACACCGTGCACACCGCTTCAACCTGTGACTCCTTTGACAAGACGACAGAAAACACAATGACTATTTTTTTTCTTTTTCTTTTTTTTTATTTTTTTATTGTTTTCTTTCTTTTTTCTTTTACTTTAGAACAATCTCGGATCATCCTCATCATCCTGGATGAGATTGCAATCCACCAGATTTTTCTTCTTACCCCTCTTCTTTTCGGGACACTCATAAGCATGATGTCCTAGGTCTTGGCAATTGAAGCACTTGTCCTTGGATTTATCACGACGACGCTCTCTTGCTCTCCACTCCGATCTTGTCAACAAAAGTTGTTCGCCGTCTTGGTCGTCCTCGACATAGCCGCGCAATCGTTCCTCATGAACCTTCAACCTCCCCATGACTTCCTCCATAGTCATCGTCTTAAAATCGCCAAACTGCTCTATGGCAGATGCAATCTGGAGAAACTTGGGCGGAACAGCTCGAAGGATTTTCTTTACGGCAGTTGTCTCCTCGAACTTTTCTCCAAGCCCTCGTATCCCATTGACGATGGTTGTCATCCGGAGAGCAAAGTCATCGATTGTTTCCGTATCCTTCATCTTGAGCCTCTCGAACTCAGACTTGAGGGTTTGCAACCTCGCCTCCTTGATGCGATCGTCCCCAAGACGGTTCGTCTTTATCGCCTCCCAAGCTTCATGTGATGTCGTCTTCTCAGCAATGAAGGCGAACACATCATCCGGGATACTTTGATAGATAGCCGTCAACGCCTTCTGATCCATCGTGTCGTCCACCTTGCCGGAGACGGCCACCACCGCATCCCAAACTCCTTGTGCGCGCATCAACGCCTTCATCTTGACCGCCCAAATTGAGTAGTTGCTCTTCGTCAGCATCGGGTATTGGACAAACACGCTTCCTCCTTTTTCAGCCATGATCTTGACCGTCGCTCCACACAGTCACAGTGCTCACCCAACGATCTTGAACCTTGCTCTGATACCAATTGTTGGCGTAGCCTCGCCCTTGACGCCACCAGCCTACGAGTACTCTCCGCTCACCACACGTACGAAGCTATACCAGGCCGCTGGATCAACTCCCTCCGTCCGGAACACACGCGTATACGTACGAAGTGGCCGGCTAGAAACTCACGGGAGAACACAAGGCACCAGACTCGATTATAGCAACAGGGGCTTGTCGCTCCTGATCCTTTATTTCTCTTTTTCTGGTGCTCTTTACAACGTATATGACCGCATATATATATGGGCCAAACCGACCTGAAGCTAGCTAACCTAGCAATCCAAAACTGATTCAATCTAGGACTCCTAATACTTGACGCTCACGTTGGCATGCAAGCCACGTCTCCAACTCTAATATGTAATTTGGATTAATCTCTAACAACTTGATGAGAAATTTATGCCTTTTGGAGGTTCTAAACCTTGAAGATGGTCTCTCGTATGCTAACATGACAGAGTTATATGAAAGCATGTCACACTGCTTGCCCAACAGACTGCGGGAGTTGAATCTGGGTGGAAACAATATCGTCGGGACCCTACCAGCAGGTATTGGCCAATTTACCAGGTTGGTCTCTCTCCGCCTCTCTAATAACCACTTGACAGGCATCATCACAGAAGAACATTTCTTTGGCCTAACGAGCTTAACACACATAGATTTATCAAACAATCCCTTGAAGATTGTGCTACATCCTGATCGCCTACCCCCCTTGATACTAAAGATAGCATCTTTTGCATCTTGCCAGATAGGACCTACTTTTCCATCCTGGCTTCAACGGTTGGTTATTGTTGGTGTACTTGATATGTCAAACACGAGTATAGCCGATCAGCTCCCACATTGGTTCTCCACAACACTTTCGCTGGCTACTTCTTTGGACTTCTCCGACAATCAAATCAATGGAAGCTTGCCAACAAATCTAGAAAGTATGGCATTGGACACACTCCTTCTAGATAGAAACCAAATAACTGGCGAAACACCTCCATTGCCAATAAACATTTCCTGGTTCTCCATATCCAACAATTTTCTCTCCGGTCATATTCCTAGATCGTTCTGCAAACACCACCAGTTGATGATTCTGGATTTAAGCAACAACCTTTTGGAGGGGGAATTTCCCAATTGTATTGAGATGACAGCCATCCAAGCTCTTATTTTAAGTAACAATATGTTCACAGGCAAGTTTCCGTCTTTTCTGCAAAATTGTGCGGAAGTAGTTATTCTAGATCTATCTGGAAATAAGTTGCATGGAAGATTGCCTGGGTGGATAGGAGACTTTATGGAAATGCAGTATCTACGATTAAGCTATAATATGTTCTTTGGTAGTATTCCGTTCAGCATTACCAATCTTCAAGAAATGTATGACTTGAATCTGGCAGGCAATAGGTTGTCAGGGATTATACCTAGAAATCTTTCAAAGTTAACGAGTATG
Organism: Aegilops sharonensis; assembly: GCA_904067115.1. Taxonomy (NCBI): domain Eukaryota; kingdom Viridiplantae; phylum Streptophyta; class Magnoliopsida; order Poales; family Poaceae; genus Aegilops; species Aegilops sharonensis. Next base: position 29,349,418 of record LR880971.1, read on the forward strand.
GCAGATAAGAGGCATTGCTACACTATGGACTTATTTACGGAAATGGATAATTTATTACCTGTGGTCACGAAGGGACAAGATCTTTATTATGGATCATCGAGAACTGGTGTGGTGAGCATTGACTTATCCTTGAATTACTTAACTGGGGTAATTCCAGAAGAAACTGCTTCTCTTGGCTGCATGGTGAATCTGAACTTGTCATGGAATAGCTTGTCTGGAAAAATTCCACACAAGATTGGGTCCATGCCATCACTGGAATCACTAGACCTATCAAGAAACAAACTTTCTGGAGAAATTCCACCTAGCCTATCAAATCTGACATATTTGGCCTACTTGGATCTCTCGTACAACAATCTGACAGGTAGAATACCTTCAGGGTCACAACTTGACACCCTATATGACAAAAATCCATTTATGTACACCGGCAATTATGGTCTTTGTGGGCATCCTCTACAACGGAATTGTTCAGGAGGTAATAATGCAACAAGGCTAACAGATGGTGGTCACAAGAGAAGTGCACATGTCCCTGATCAATTATTCTTTCCTCTCGGGCTCGGGTCAGGGTTTGTTGTTGGCCTTTGGGTTGTATTTTGTACCATGCTCTTCAAGAAAACATGGAGGATTGCATATTTCCGACTCTTCGACAAGGTTTATGACAAGCTATATGTGTTTGTTGTTATTTCTTGGGCAAGACTGGCACAGAAACACAGCAAGTAACTAGGAATCTTTGCTAGAACTGCAAATGGAGTGTATACTCGGATTACAGTTCATATAGTAGCGTGTGTGGTTTTCCTAATTAATCAGGCTATGTCTTGAAGCTATAAGTTTAAATAATGTTAGCCAGCTCATCAAATCTGGCTATGCCTTGAAGTTATAAGTTTATGCAAAGTTGTAATAGCATCGTTATCCTTTGTTACTTAGCTAATTAAATGTAATATATGTACCATTTGTTTTGAATTACAGAAGACAGTGTAATGTGTGTGCACAACTCCCATTGCGATTAGAGCAACTTAGCAGACCCCGCATCCGTCCGGCCCGCAAAACGTGTTTGCAGTTCACGAAAAAACGCCTTTTCGGGCCGGCGCGCACGGCCGCGGATGCAGACCCCGCAAAGCCGACCCGTAAAAAAGCATATTCGTGGAATATGCTTTTTTACAGGTCGGCTTTGCAGGGTCTGATCTGGCGCAGCTCCTCCCGGCCCGGAAAACCTAAATTTGCACTTTGATTTGATCCAACATAATGCATTTCTTTACTTTTTCAACAACACTGGATACATAAAACATCACCAAATCTTTGCTAGAATAGCAAGACCAAGAGAAAACAAAAACAACAAGTATGCATTTTAGAAGATTTCCAACTTCCATAACTGCTCACACTAGTTGAAGCAATATCTTCTCCATGCACTTATTGTTGGTCTGCGGATTCTTGATCTTGCATTCTTCATTCTTCATCTTTGGTTCGGAAGAAGTAGACGTTGCTTCCACTCTAGTTGAACATGCAGCTGCATCATTGTTTTCTATTCTACTAAGGAGTGCGTAAACATCTATTAACTTTCCTTCTGTCAATAATTCAATGTATTGGCCTTCCCAAAACCAAAATAAGCATCCATCTTCCTACACAAAAAAATGACCATGTGTGGAATGAGGATCCGCAATTGAACCAAAGAATGAGCTATCAAAACGAGCTACCGCAAGTGCACGTAACCCATCGTTTTCACAATTGAAGAACACCCATCCGGGGTGCTTCGGCGTGGCCGAAGTAAGCCGCAGCACTGTCTTCGTGCAGTCGTCGCATTGTATGAGCGGTAATGGCGAGCCGCAGAGGCGCTGCACGAGTGCCGATCCCGGTGGACAGCCGGACAAATCCATGGCCGCAAATCATCGGCGGTGCCGGGAGGACGAACCCGTCCTTGCATGCGGTGACGCGCCATTGCCGATGCTGCGAGAGATGCTCCTGGACCACTCCATCTCTTGGCGCAGCCACCAGCGGCCGGCAAAGCCAAATCCGGCGGCCCGCCGGCGCAAGGGGTAGGAGAGGGGAGGCCTCGTGCGTGCGGCGGCCTTTCGGCGAGCTCCTGCCGGCTGCTTTCGCCGGAATCTTGGGCGGCGGGGTGGCGGTGGCGCGATGGGGAGAGAGGAGGTGGTTGGTGGGGGAAAGCGCGGGCTGAAATGTCCCCCCACCAACCACTTCCGCTTATATGCAGGGCACCGCAGCGGCGAGGGGGAAACCCACGAATACGCGGGTTGGGGCCGAGATTTTGCCGCGCCCCCTAAATTTTTTTATGGGCCGGGCCGGGATGCGGGGTCTGATTGGGCAGGTTTTTCTGCCCCGACCCGCATTTTGGCGGTTATTTTCCGGGGCGGGGCGGGATGCGGGCTCTGCTAGAGTTGCTATTAGATATGTAAAGTAAAAGGGGTTTGTTATGAGGGAAGTCAAAACATGTACCTGCATCTGTCCAAATTTGTTCTTCTTAGCGGGAAATAATAGGAAAATCACCTATCTCTTAAATCGGGCATTCGCCTCACTTGGCTGAATCTTTGGTGGACAGATATAACGATGAGCACAATCTTCTCGGGGATCTTGCATATGGACTCAAAGACATCTTGTGCTCCCAATGTTTTGATGATGAGGGATGCAACAAGCTATTCTTTGCTGAAGTCATGTATAGGATCCTGTCGCCTGACCTGTTGGCCAGCATATGCATGCTTGAACCTGCTGTTGATAATGACAATGACTCTTATTGCTATGGCTTTAAAAAGCATGGAAGTGGTGACCTGAAGCACCCTGCAAATCATACCGATTTCGTTGGAGGTTACACGGAGCGTGCATTCGTCCGATATTGTGCACGAAAGATAGATGGTCGTGAATACTTTGACGACGAAGACATCGAGGAGGAGTTTGGAAGCTGAGAAGACCAGGTTAAGGCAGTGGCTTGAGGGTTTTGATGTTGTATACAACGGGAATCATCAAATGGTGAGACTTGCCAGGAAGCACCAAGGGGATGACGATGCTTCACACAAGTGAAGCGAACAAGGACACTTCCCATCGAACACCAAGGGAAGGCTGACAGAAGTAGAATATATAGCCCGTGCGGAGGCCAAGTTATGATCAGGTAAGTACTGTACTTATGGTTTCTATGGTTGATCATAATATATGGATTTTTCTTCAATACTGTAACAAATAAAGTCCCCATGGTCAAGTGGAAGATCCATGAGCATAATCTTATGTTTTTGTATCATACTATCTAGAGAGAAGTCCACTTTTGAAGGTACCTTTTGTCTTCTCCTAAGATAACGATGGTATACATCTTCTTCAAACCTCGCTTTAAACACTTGGTATTTTACATGCTAGCTCTTGTATTAATGATCAACTCAACAAATGGTTATAGCTACAACTCTGTCATTTATTCGAGTATATAGTTTTATTTATCAGCTTCGCCATTTTTCAGTTCATGAAAAGTAGGTCGTACACTAGTGCAGCATGCTGCTAACGCGACACTACGATCAGAGACCCTTTGACGAAACTGTGTGCGATGCATTAATTGCAAACGGTGGTGTAAAAAATCGTCAAAAAGGTGCAAAACGTTTGCGACGACGGATGCATCAAACACGGTTCAGATTTTAGTTCCGTGTGTAATGTAGGGCATACGGTTCAGTGCAATTAACTGTTTGCGATGATGAGCAACAAAAGAAACGGGCAGCCAGATGAAGGTGTGTGCGATAAACAACATACGGTTCATTAGGATGAACTGTTTGTGATTGGGCAACACAAAAGAAACGGCCAGCCAGATCAAGGTATGTGCGACATACGGCATGCGGTTCACTCGGATGAACTGTTTATGTTGAGATAAGAGAACATAAACGGTTCAATATAACAAGATATGTGTGATACGCGGCAAAAAGGTCTGTAATCAGAAATATGTGCGAAGACCGATAATAACACAGACGATTGCTGCTAATAAGACATGTGTGTTGTGCAATGGGATTGCATACAGAACAACAACA
>LR880971.1:29358545-29383524 GCA_904067115.1 Aegilops sharonensis
GTCTTCACATGCGCCACGCACCCGAAAGTGCGAAGATGATCAACCATGGGCTTGTGTCCGTACCATGCTTCGTACGGCGTCATCCCAACCACACTCTTGGTTGGAGCCCGGTTCAGCAGATAAACGGCTGTATTAACCGCCTCACCCCAAAACTTGCCTGGCATGCCTGAGGGAGTCCTGGATTGGGGGGGGGGGGGGTCCTCGGATAGCGGGACTATGTACTTGTGCCGGACTGTTGGACTATGAAGATACAAAATTGAAGACTTCGTCCTGTGTCCGGGTGGGACTCTCCTTTGCGTGGAAGGCAAGCTTGGCAATTCGGATATGTAGATTTCCTTCTCTGTAACCGACTCTGTGTAACCCTAGCCCCCTCCGGTGTCTATATAAACCGGAGGGTTTAGTCCGTAGGACAACAACAATCATAATCATAGGCCAGCTTCTAGGGTTTAGCCTCTACGATCTTGTGGTAGATCAACTCTTGTAATACTCATATCATCAAGATCAATCAAGCAGGAAGTAGGGTATTACCTCCATCGAGAGGGCCCGAGCCTGGGTAAACATTGTGTCCCCCGCCTCCTGTTACCATTAGCCTTAGACGCACAGTTCGGGACCCCCTACCTGAAATCTGCCGGTTTTGACACCGACATTGGTGCTTTCATTGAGAGTTCCACTGTGTCGTCACGGTAAGGCTTGATGGCTCGCCTTGTTGTCAAGGACAACATCACCAATGGGGGAGCCCTGGCTTTAGGCCAAACTTTCCGACTGGGCGGCTTCATCATGACCGCCCGTTCGGCCGCCGCGCCGACGATGACTTCTCGGGTCATCAAAAACAGCCTCCATGTCAGCTCGGAATACACCGAGCAGATGGATCCAATGGAGCTCTCTTCCTTGAACGAGCTCTTGAATCGCATCGCCGCCTTGGGAGTTGCTACGGACTATGATCGGATCGGGCTTAAACCCGACCAAAGAGATATTAACTCTCTGCCCGTCACCCATCAGATAGCGGTGGTGGAGGAGCAATGCAGCGATTCTTCCTCTATTTTGAGGTCGGACTATGTCCGGATTCCCGAGCTGTCCGAGCCGGATACCCATTTGCGGGAGGACATGACCCAGGCTCCAAACTTAGAATCGGATAGCGGGCCAGAAAAATTGGGCAACATCCCGGAACCCGAATTGCCAAGTTTGGAAGCTCCTCTGCCCATGGGTTTCAGATCGGGTCAGGGTTCGGACTTAAATGTACCCACCCACCCAGATACAAGCGATCTTTCCCACATTAGACAAGAGCCCCAAGAGACAGTACATCACTTCTGGGCCAGATTCCTCGTAATGAGCAAGATCAAGGACTGTCGCGAGGAAGATGCAATCTCATTCTTATGCAAAAATTGCACGGACAAGGGAATCCTCAACGCCATAAGTCGCCATGACATAGCACACTTCGCTGACTTGGTGGCCATAGTACAGAAGTACTGTGCGATGGAAAGTGCCTGGAAAACCCAAACAAAATTCTGGGATCCTCCAGCTCTCGCTAAACCCCTCGTCCGAACTAAAAGGGTGCACTCTCGCAAGTCACCCGATCCAATTACAAAGAAACCAAAGCCCACTACAGGGCGCGGAACCGTATTGGAGGGATGGCTCAATGGGCCATGCAAAATTTACACCACACCGGACACCATACCAACACACAGCCTTAGAGCATCATCGCATAGAAAATAACAATACAATATTGACAGTCTTCGATACTTTCGCCTCAAATAACAGGCGCAAGCGAGCACTCCGCAGCCTCACTGAAGTCTGCCACGTAGCAGCAATAAATCCATGGAACACACGGCCATGACCTTCAATGCCAGTGACGAACCTCAATTCCGAACAGTCCGAGCACCAGCCTCTTTGGTCCTTAGTCTAATTGTGGACGGCTTCCGGCTTACTAAAGTGCTCATGGACGGTGGCAGCGGATTAAACCTCATCTACGAGGAAACCCTCAACAAAATGGAAATAGACAAGAGCCGCATTGAGCAAAGCAGCACGACCTTTAGAGGAAATTATCCCTAATCGGGAGTCACGATGTGCGGGAAAAATCACACTAGATGTGGTATTCGGCACACCTGAGAATTACAGGTCCAAAGAAATCACATTCCAAGTGGCCCCGTTCAGTAGAGGATACCACGCCCTTTTAGGGCGGGATGCATTCACGAGCTTCCAAGTTATACGCCATTACGGGTACATGAAGCCCAAGATGCCCGGGCCCAATGGAATCATCGCTCTAGCTAGTGATCCGGACGTAGCACTCCGTGCCGAAAACAAAACTGCCGCCCTGGCCCTTGAGGCATTATCCAAAGCCCTCGCAGCCGAAGAACTAACTGCGTTGCACTCCACAGTGGACAGGGACGACGTGATACTCGGCAAACGGTCCAAGTCCACCTCTTTCAAACCAGCGGACGAAATAGTCAAATTCCAAGTCCACCCAACGGACTCAACAAAAACAGCATCCATCGGGGCACAGCTAAACCCCACAATATACGCCGCATTGCAGGCGTTCTTGCGCGAGAATTGGGACATCTTCGCCTGGCACCCTTCAGACATGCCAGGTATCCCACGCAGACTGGCGGAGCATACCCTAAATATACTGAAGGGATATAAGCCGGTCAAGCGGACTCTTCGGCGCTTTTTAGAACCTAAACGACAAGCCATGGGAGAGGAGCTAGCCAAGTTACTTGAAGCCGGATTCATCAGAGAAATAAAACACCCGGACTGGCTAGCAAACCTGGTGATGGTACCAAAGAAGGACAAATCCTGGCGCCTATGTGTCGATTTCAAGGACCTCAATAAGGCTTGCCCCAAGGACCCCTTCCCTCTCCCCCGCAATGATCAAATCATCGACGCTACCGCAAGACACGACTCATTGTGCTTCCTCGACGCATACTCCGGATACCATCAAATCAAGATGGCGGAGCCCCCGCAACAGCATTCATCACTCCATACGGCCCCTTATGTTTTAATACCATGCCTTTCGGGCTCAAAAACACCGGTGCAACCTATCAACGCATGATTCAGGCATGCCTGCAAAAACAAATCGTCAAATCAGTTGAGGCATACGTTGATGACGTGGTCATCAAAACTAGACACGTTGAGTCTTTAATAGACGACCCGAGGCTTACGTTCGACAATCTCCGAACATATGACATCAAGCTCAATCCGGAAAAATGTGTTTTCGGTGTCCCTGCCGGAAAGCTCCTGGGTTTCATCGTTTCCAATAGAGGAATTTAAGAAAATCCGGCTAAAATACGAGCTTTGTCACAGTTGGCTACCCCAACAGACCTCAAGCAAATCCAGAAATTAACTGGATGCGTGGCTGCCCTAAGCCGCTTTATCTCCTGATTTGGAGAAAAGGCACTACCTCTATATCGCATCCTTCGACGCACCGAACACTTCGTGTGGACGGATGCGGCTACGGCCGGACTGGAAGAAATAAAGGCCCTCTTGGCCAGCAATCCAATCCTGGCCGCACCAAACATCAGCGAACCCATGCTGTTATATATAGCTACAACGCACAAAGTCATAAGTGCAGTGCTCGTCGTCGAACGAGAGGAGGACGGACATAAGTTCCCGCTTCAAAAGCCGGTATACTACGTATCCACTGTCCTCACACCATGCAAGTCACGATACCCAGATTATCAAAAGATAGCATACGCGGTCTTCATGGCATCCCGGAAACTACGACACTACTTTCAAGAGTGTTCAATCACGGTGGCCTCTGAAGTACCACTCAACGATATAATAAATAACTGCGATGCCACAGGCCGGATTGCTAACTGGGCCATTGAGCTCCTCCCGTTTGACATCATGTATAAACCACGGCGAGCCATTAAGTCACATGTACTAGCTGACTTTGTCGCCGAATGGACAGAAGCCGAACTCCCTAAAGAGTACGGCGCATACTCCAATTGGATCATGCACTTTGACGGCTCTAAGATGCTGGCTGGTCTAGGCGCGGGTGTTGTCCTGACATCCCCCACGGGAAATACAGTCCAATATGTACTCCAAATATTATACACAGACTCCAACAATGCAGCCGAATACGAGGCTCTGTTGCACGGTCTTCGGATGGCAGTCTCCATGGGCATTCAACGCCTAGAAGTGCGTGGGGATTCGAACCTCGCAATATCTCAAATAAATGGACACTTTGACGCCAAGGACCCAAAAAAGGCGGCTTACCGCAATGCCGTCCTCAAGATGTCAGCACGGTTCGAGGGGCTCGAATTCCATCATGTGGCTAGAGAAAACAATCAAGCAGCGGATATCTTTGCCCGCATCAGCGCTAAGCGCGACTCCGTCCCACCCCATATCTTCTTGGAAAGCCTGTTCAAGCCATCCGTGGTGTGGGAAGGGGAGACCGGCAATACTAGTCCGGATCCGACCATAACCCCAGATCCCGAATACACTGACATAATCGGAGGCTCCGCCACCGAAACAACACCTTCGGCCCACGTGATCATGGTTGTCATCGCCCCGTGGACAGAACCCTTCCTAGCCTACCTAAATAGGCAAGAACTCCCCGAGGACCAAAATGAGGCACGTTGCATTGTGCGGCGCTCTAAAGCCTACAAGGTTCATGAGGGAGAGCTTTATAAGAAAAGCGCTAGGATTACTCCAAAGGTGCATCTCCGAAGAGGAAGGGCGACAGCTTCTGGCCGAAATTCATGCTGGACTCGGCGGCCACCACGCCGCAGCTCGGGCCCTTGTAAGCAAGGCCTTCTGCACAGGTTTCTACTGGCCGACAGCCCGAGCAGACACACAGGACCTCGTCCAACATTGCGTCGGTTGCCAGCTTTTTGCAAATCAAAGCCATATGCCATCTACCGCTCTCCAAACAATCCCCATAACTTGGCCCTTTGCGGTCTGGGGGCTCGATATGGTCGGACCCCTTAAAGGAGGAAGCCATAAGAAAAAATACCTATTGGTCATGGAAGATAAATTCACCAAATGGATAGAGGCCAAACCAGTTAAAACGGCCGAATCCGGACCAGTGATAGACTTCATATCAGGGGATGTACACCGTTACGGTGTCCGCCACAACATCATCACCCATAAAGACTCTAACTTCACAGCCGACGAGGTGAAAACTTGGTGCGACAACATGGGCATTAAGCTCGATTACGCCTCCATCTATCACCCCCAAACAAACGGTAAAGTCGAACAAGCAAATGGTCTTATTGTTTGCAAGAAGGACTCATGAGCATGAAGGTACATTTCCCATATTCACATCATTTGCTCTGATGCATATAGCCAAGATACATGTAACACATTGCCTACTCTGTCATGTTTATGCATTTTCACATGCTTCTATATTCCATATTCACATGATTGCATACATGTAGGGGGAGCCTATGCTTGTTACATGTCTTTCTAAAGCTTTACTTGCTATTCTCTATGTCTTTATCTAAAGCGTTGATGAATGTTGTCATCAATTACCAAAAAGGAGGAGATTGAAAGAACAAGTGCTCCCTGGGTGATTTTGGTAATTAATGTCAACATATCTCTTGTTGGACTAACACTTCTACCTAGTATGTTTCAGACAAGTTCAACAATGGAGTGGCATGGACTAAAGGATGTAGAACCCCTTCAAGATGCTAAGGACAAAGGATTGGCTCAAGCTCCAAGACCAAGACTCTATATTTTCCATTTTAGTGATCCAAGATCACATTGAGTCTATAGGAAAAGCCAATACTATCAAGAGGGGATGAGGTGTTGCTCAATGGCTTACTTGCTCAAAGTGCTTAGTGATATGCTCCAAAGCCCTCAACTACTTTCTCACATCCACATATGACCTAAACCAAAAGTCAAACTCGGCCCTACCGATTCTTTATACCCAGCGCCACCGAGTTTAGATGTCTTAGCCATTGCCACAAACCCTAGGCAAATTGATCTCACCGATAGGGATCTCGGTCTCACTGAGATGGGATTGTAACCTCTCTGTGTATGTCCAGTACCAAAATCGGTCTCACCGAGTTTGTGTAATCGGTACTACCGAGATTACAATGCAAACTCTCTGGTTAGCTTATTACCAAAATCGGTCCCACCAAGGTTGTGTAATCGGTCAAACCGAGTTTGCCTCACCAACTCTCTGGTTAGCTTATTACCAAAATCAGTCCCACCAAGTTTGTGTAATCGGTCTCACCGAGATTACGTTATGCCCTAACCCTAACCATATCGGTCATACCGAGTTACATGACGGTCCCACCGAAAATCCTAATGGTCACATTATTTGCTAAATCAGTCCTTCCGAGTTTCTCAATTCGGTCCCACCGAGTTTGGCAAGTTGTGTGTAACGGTTAGATTTTGTGTGGAGGCTATATATACCCCTCCACCTCCTCTTCATTCGTGGAGAGAGCCATCAGAACGAACCTACACTTCCAACTTGCTGTTTCTGAGAGAGAACCACCTACTCATGTGTTGAGGCCAAGATATTCCATTCCTACCATATGAATCTTGATCTCTAGCCTTCCCCAAGTTGCTTTCCACTCAAATCTTCTTGCTACCAAATCCAAATCCTGTGAGAGAGAGTTGAGTGTTGGGAGACTATCATTTGAAGCACAAGAGCAAGCAGTTCATCATCAACACACCATTTGTTACTTCTTGGAGAGTGGTGTCTCCTAGATTGGCTAGGTGTCACTTGGGAGCCTCCAACAAGATTGTGGAGTTGAACCAAGGAGTTTGTAAGGGCAAGGATATCGCCTACTTCATGAAGATCTACCGCTAGTGAGGCAAGTCCTTCGTGGGTGACGACCATGGTGGGATAGACAAGGTTGCTTCTTCGTGGACCCTTCGTGGGTGGAGCCCTCCGTGGACTCGCGCAACCGTTACCATTCGTGGGTTGAAGTCTCCATCAACATGGATGTACGATAGCACCACCTATCGGGACCACGACAAAAATATCCGTGTCTCCAATTGCGTTTGAATCCTCCAATCCCATCCCTTTACATTCTTGCAAGTTGCATGCTTTACTTTCCGCTGCTCATATACTCTTTGCATGCTTGCTTGTTATGTATTGTGACTGTTAAACTTGTGCCAAAACTCCACTTGAACTTAAAGAAGTTAAAAAGTGCAACTTTTGGTACTTAGTGTCTAACCCCCCCCTCTAGACACCTCTTCTCAATCCTTTCAATTGGTATCAGAGCTTTGGTCTCCATTGCTTTGGTTTAAACACCATTGGAGGAAGATGGATGAGTCTACTATTGGGAGTCTTAGACATAGAGTGCCTATACTTGATGGAGAGTACTTTCATGAGTGGAAACATGAGATGCTTGTGATTTTCAATCAATATCATTTGAACAAGTACATTGCTAGCCCTTGTGCATCCTACCCTTGATGAGTCAATTGACATGATTCGCAATCTTAGAACTGTTGAACTTATCACTAGAGGCTTGCCTAGAAACTTGATAGGATGTTTGCCTACTCTTAAGTGTGCCTACACCATATGGAAATTTCTTGAGGAACGTTTTCCAAATTATTCCTTGAAAAATCTAGATGAAATTCTCCATAAGTCTATTTCCTTGAGTAACATGAATTCCAGTGATCCTATGTTTCGTGATTGTCTATTTGAGCTTACAAACCTTATGCGTGCCAAAGGAGATGTTGGAATGATTAGTGATGTTATTTCCGAAGCTATAAAAATTCATAAGCAAGATCATTGTCAAACTCACTCTAACGAATCACCCTCTCTAGGATTTGATCCACCACTTGACGATATTGAACATGGATACTATGATGAGGATGATGATAGTGACTTTGATCTTGATGATGCAATGAGACACTTTGGTCTTATGGCAAATCTTCGGGGATATATGGCAGGAGGAAAGGAATGGGTTCTTGATAGTGGATGTATCGATCACATGACCAGAGATAAAGACATTTTTCATGAGCTTGCTGAAAACGATGGTCCTTGAAAGTATATCACTTTCGGTGACAACTCAAAGGGTAAGCTGGTTGACCTCGGTAAGGTGGCCATATCACATGATAGCTCCATACAAAATGTCATGCTCGTTGAATCTCTTGGCTATAACTTACTTTCAGTATCTAGACTTTCTGATTTCGGTTTCAATGTCTTATTTACGGAAGTAGATTGCCAAGTGTTTCGTAGAGATAATCATAAAATGGTCTTTACCGGTGTACGTAGGGGTGATCTATACATTGTTGATTTCACTAAAAAGGCTCAACCTAGAACTTGCTTTATTGCTAAATCCTCTAAAGGTTGGTTATGGCATAGACGATTAGGTCATGTTGGCATGCGAAACCTTGACAAGCTTATTAAAGGAAATCATATCCTTGGAGTTAACGATGTCATATTTGATAAGGATAGACTTTGCAGCGCTTGTCAGGAAGGTAAACAGGTTGGAGGGAGGCATCCCGTGAAGAACATCATGACCACAAGGAGGCCACTCGAGCTACTTCACATGGATCTCTTTGGTCCCAACGCCTACAAGAGTCTCGGTGGAAATTCTTTTTGTCTAGTTATAGTTGATGATTTTCAAGATTTACGTGGGTGTTCTTTCTGGATGATAAATCGCAAGTTCAAAAGATCTTCAAAAACTTCGCTAGGAAGGCCCAAAATCAATTTGAAGTGAAGATCAAGAAGGTTCGCAGCGACAACGGAACGGAGTTCAAGAACGCAAATGTGGACACCTTTCTTGACGAAGAAGGGATTTCACATGAGTTCTCGGCTACGTACACACCTCAACAAAATGGAGTTGTTGAGAGGAAGAACCGGACGCTCATCGAAATGGTGAGAACGATGCTTGATGAGTACAAGGCGCCGAAGCACTTTTGGGCGGAAGCGGTTGAGACAGCTTGTCATGCAACAAATCGCTTGTATCTTCACAAGCTACTCGGCAAGACGGCATACGAGCTCCTCACCGGTAACAAACCCCAAGTTGGATACTTTCGAGTATTCGGCTCAAAGTGCTACATTCTTGATAAGCATCGTCGTTCTAAATTTGCTCCTAAGTCTCATGAAGGTTTCCTACTTGGTTATGGCTCAAACTCTCACACATACCGTGTCTACAACAATTTCACCCGAAAGGTTGAAGAAACGGTAGATGTGCAGTTTGATGAATCTAACGGCTCGCAAGTAGAGCAATTGCCAATTGATGTAGGAGACAAAGACCCCTCGGAAGCAATCCAAGACTTGTCTATTGGCAAGATTCGTCGAACGGAGGTGAAGGAGAGTACCTCGTCCGTCCAAGTGGAAGCTTCTACCTCACGACAAGGTGAACCAAGAGTTGATATGGAAGCATCCACAAGTGGGACACACCAAGATGAAGAAAACAAGGAAGTGCATCAAGACGAACGTCAACATCTCCTTCTCCACCACGACAAGAGAACGACAACTCCAACAATGAAGAAGGCCAAGAAGAAGAAGAACAAGATGAAGAAGACGTTGAACCAAGACCCAAGCAAAAGCATTCACGAGTTCGAGCAAGAATTGCTAAAGATCATCCCGTCGAGAAAATCTACAATGATATCCAAACCGGGAGAATCACTCGCTCTAAAACTCGTTTAGCTAACTTTTGTGAACACTATTCATTCATCTCTAGCATTGAACCTATGAAGGTTGAAGAAGCATTGGAAGATCCGGATTGGATAAACGCCATGCATGAAGAGCTACACAACTTTGAGAGAAATAAAGTTTGGACATTGGTTGAGAAGCCCGACAACAACCACAACATCATCGGTACCAAATGGGTGTTTCGCAACAAGCAAGATGAAGATGGACAAGTAGTTCACAACAAAGCGTGTCTCTTCGCCCAAGGCTACACACAAGTCGAAGGTATGGACTATGGTGAGACTTATGCTCCCGTTGCTAGAATTGAGTCCATTCGCATCTTACTTGCCTATGCTAATCACCATGATATCACCTTGTACCAAATGGACATTAAAAGTGCTTTTCTAAATGGTGAAATAGAGGAGGAAGTTTATGTTAAACAACCTCCCGGCTTTGTTAATCCTAAGAAACCTGATCATGTTTACAAACTGCACAAAGCTCTTTATGGTCTTAAACAAGCTCCTAGAGCGTGGTATAAATGCTTGACCAAGTTCCTTTTTGAAAAAGGCTTTGAAATTGGGAAAATTGATTCTACTCTTTTTACTAAAAGGGTTAATGGAGAACTATTTGTGTGCCAAATCTATGTTGATGATATTATATTTGGTTCTACTAATTAACCCTCATTTTAGTGAAAAGTTTGGAAAGCTAATGTCGGAGAAGTTTGAGATGTCTATGATGAGTGAACTCAAATTCTTTCTTGGTTTGCAAATCAAGCAAACTAAGGAAGGTACCTTTGTCTCTCAAACGAAGTACACCATGGACTTGTTCAAGAAGTTCAATATGCAAGAATGCAAAGGTATGACTACACCCATGCCTACTAGTGGACATCTTGATTTGACCAAAGATGGTGAACCGGTCGATCAAAAGGTTTATCGCTCTATGATTGGTTCATTATTATATCTATGTGCTCCACGTCCTGATATTATGCTAAGTGTGTGCATGTGTGCACGATATCAAGCTGCCCCTAAAGAATGTCATCTTAAGGCCGTGAAAAGGATAGTGAGGTACTTAATCCATACACCAAACTTTGGCATTTGGTATCCTAAGAGGGCCTCTTTCGATCTTGTTGGCTACTCCGACTCGGACTATGCCGGAAACAAGGTTGATAGAAAGACAACTTCGGGTACTTGTCAATTTCTTGGTAGATCTCTTGTGTCTTGGTCTTCCAAGAAACAAAACTCGGAATCCTTGTCCACCGCCAAAGCGGAATACATTGCCGCTGGTTCATGTCGTGCTCAGTTACTTTGGATGACCCAAACTCTTAAAGATTATGGGATATATGTGAAACATGTACCATTACTTTGTGACAATGAGAGTGCTATCAAGATTGCTCACAATCCCGTGTAACACTCTCGAACTAAGCATATTGAAGTTCGTCATCATTTCATTCGAGATCATGGTTCTAAGGGTGACATTAATCTTAAGCATGTTCGCACCAAAAAGAAATTAGCGGACATATTCACTAAACCACTTGATGAGAAAGTGTTTTGCAGGGTAAGAGGTGAATTGAACATCATTGATGCTTCAAACCTGGAGTAGGAACTCCATTGGATACATGCAAGACATGAGCTTATGACTAATCCTTGATATTTCTCTTATGATGATAATCTTATGTCTTGGATATATTTGCACCTTGCATGTTATCTAACCCATGTAGGTACTTGGATGAATCTAAATCTATGAGATTGCAACTCACTCACATTTTGAGCAATCTCTACATCACCAAGTCTCTACACAACGGTGGTTGAAGACAAGGAAGCACAAAACCACTCAAACATATCCTTTGAAAAATTTTATGTTCAGTTTCATGATTGTCATTTTGGATACACAAGTGCTCTTCCTTGCAAAAACTAACCCATGTAGGTAGATGAACTCAAATTCCAAGGGGTTCTCCCAACTCTTGATGAGCTACATCAACCTTGAGCAACCCACACAAGTTCAACTACATGATCACGATCAACACCACCACCCAAGGTGTGTTATTCCATCTTAGAGAAGCTTTACTCCAAGTCATGAGTCAAAGCAACTCGACAAGATGTGAATACATCAAGATGCTTAAACAAAAAATGGTAACCCCATTTTGAGCTTAAACGATGAGTATGTCCTACGATCAAGTGATCTCACTTGACTCCTAAGTCAATATACTCTAACATAGGTGACTTTGTCGCCGACCATCTCTAGATGAAGTTTTATTTTGTTCTTTTTTTGTGATCTTGCATTTGTCTCATGCATATTTGTTTCCCCTTTCAAAAAATAAAAAAAACTTCATCTATATCTCTTTTCTTTTCTTTTCTTTTCTAGTTGTTCAGCATTCCCTGCATCCAATTCATTGCAAATCTTTCTGTTAATTCCTTGCAAATCCTTGTGAGATATTATCTGTCTAGTGAGCTGAGGTGACAAGTGTTTTCTCTATGATGAACTCGGTCACACCGGTTTCTTGTTTTCGGTCCAACCGAAATCATTCGGTGCAACTGAAGCATCCAAATTGGTGCCACCGATTTCACAACAAGAAAAACATTTTGCCATTTATTCCTGCATTACTTTTGATCCAGCTCCACTCAATGAATCTTGTCCTCTACAAGCATCACATTTTTATCAGTGCTTTGTGCTGTGACTCAAGGACCAAACCCATTCACGACAAATTCCAGAAGGCCCTTCTTGGAAATTGATGTCAAAGGGGGAGAGAGCGATCACATCAAAGCTTATCACTTCAACAGGGGGAGAGAGTTATCTCTAGGGGGAGAGAATACTCAAGGAGAGAGTAATCTTCAAGGATCCCAGATGCTTGGTGTTCAAGAGGAGAGATGCCACATGTCTTCTTGAGGGGAAAGACATGTTAATATGTGCCTATTTGCATTAGCTCTGTTCATTTGCTTCTTTGAGCTATGATTCTGACTTTGCTTTGATTTTCTGTTCCCTATCTTCTCCCAGTATCCCATGCTAGATTCAGGGGGAGCAAGACTTCTAAGGGAAAGAAATTCTTTAAATTCATTGCACATCTTTACCTTTGGGGACATGTCCATATTAAATGTGGTACTCAGTACTCACTCTCTACATGTCATCCCAGTCTTGGTACTCTTGTGGTTTCTTTCTGTTTGCTCTGGCTAGTAGGTGTGAGGGAGTCCCGGACTAGGGGGTGTCCGGATAGCCGGACTATCGTCACGGCCGGACTCTAAGACTATGAAGATACAAGATTGAAGACTTCGTCCCGTGTCCAGATGGGACTTTCCTTGGCGTGGAAGGCAAGCTTGGTGATACGGATATGTAGATCTCCTACCATTGTAACCGACTCTGTGTAACCCTAACCTATCCGGTGTCTATATAAACCGGAGGGTTTTAGTNTTGCTTCTTTGAGCTATGATTCTGACTTTGCTTTGATTTTCTGTTCCCTATCTTCTCCCAGTATCCCATGCTAGATTCAGGGGGAGCAAGACTTCTAAGGGAAAGAAATTCTTTAAATTCATTGCACATCTTTACCTTTGGGGACATGTCCATATTAAATGTGGTACTCAGTACTCACTCTCTACATGTCATCCCAGTCTTGGTACTCTTGTGGTTTCTTTCTGTTTGCTCTGGCTAGTAGGTGTGAGGGAGTCCCGGACTAGGGGGTGTCCGGATAGCCGGACTATCGTCACGGCCGGACTCTAAGACTATGAAGATACAAGATTGAAGACTTCGTCCCGTGTCCAGATGGGACTTTCCTTGGCGTGGAAGGCAAGCTTGGTGATACGGATATGTAGATCTCCTACCATTGTAACCGACTCTGTGTAACCCTAACCTATCCGGTGTCTATATAAACCGGAGGGTTTTAGTCCGTAGGACGAACAACAATCATACCATAGGCTAGCTTCTAGGGTTTAGCCTCCTTGATCTCGTGGTAGATCTACTCTTGTACTACCCATATCATCAATATTAATCAAGCAGGAGTAGGGTATTACCTGCATCGAGAGGGCCCGAACCTGGGTAAAAACATCATGTCCCTTGTCTCCTGTTACCATCCGCCTAGACGCACAGTTCGGGACCCCCTACCCGAGATCCGCCGGTTTTGACACCGACATTGGTGCTTTCATTAAGAGTTCCTCTCTGCCATCGCCATCAGGTAGGATGCCTCATCTCGTCTTTAAAGACGATACCATCGCCAAAGGAGCCTTGGCCACTGGTCAGACTCTTCGGCTAGGCGGTTTTCTCATGACCGCTAGTTCGGCCGTCGCGCCGACGATGACCTCTCGAGTCATCGAAACCAATCTCCATGTTAGTTCGGAACTTGCCGAACAGTTAGATCCGATCGAGCTCTCCTCCGTAAACGAGCTCTTGGACCGCATCGCCGCCCTGGGAGTCGCCACAGATTACGACCAAATCGGGCCTAAAACCGATCTGAGAGAGATCAACTCTCCCCAGGCTACCCATCATGTTGCTGTGATAGAGGAGCAATGCGGCGACTCTTCTCCTATCTTAAGGACTAGCTAAGTCCGGATTCCCGATCCCTCCATGCCGGATTCCTGCGGAGGGACGGATGTCGATCAAGCCCTGAACTTAAAGTCAGGAGGCGGGTCGGACTCATTGGATAGCACTCAAAAATCCAAACTTCCGAGTTCGGAAACTTCCCGGCCCTTGAGTCCTAAATTGGACGGGGTTCCGGATTTAGTGCCACCCGCCCACCCAAACATTAGCGATCTCTCTCGAATTCGGCAAGAGCCCGCCGAAACAGTACATCATTACTGGGCCAGATTCCTCCTGGTTATGAACAGGATAAAGGACTGCCGAGAGGAGGACGCAATACCAATGTTCTGCAATAATTGCACGAACAAGGGAATCCTAAACGCCATAAGTCGTCGCGAAATTACACGCTTTGCTAACTTGGTGACCATCGTACAAAAGTACTGTGCGATGGAGAGCGCCTGGAAAACCGAAAGTAAATTTTGGGATAATCCGGCCTCGAATACATCCCTAGTCCGGAACAAAAGGGTGCATCATTATCAAGCACCTGGGTTGAATACCAAAAAACCAAAACCCCCTAAAGGGTACGGAACCGTACTGGAGGGTTGGCTAAACGGACCCTGCAAAATTCATAGCACAGAGGGCGCCACCCCAACTCATAGCCTTCGAGCATGTTGGATACTACGGCAGGTGGCCAAAAGTGGCGAAGAGCTTCTAGCTTCAGAATCCCAGCCCAGCAACACCAGTACGGTGTTAACAGTCTTCGAGACTTTCGCATCAAATAACATGCGAAAACGACAACTCCGCAACCTTGCCAAAGTCTACCAAGTTGCAACAATAAATCCATGGAGTGACACGGCTATTACCTTCAATGCCTGTGACGAACCTAAATTCCGAACTGCCCAGGCACCAGCCGCATTGGTCCTCAGCCCGATAGTAGACGACTTTCGCCTTACTAAGGTACTCATGGATGGCGGCAGCGGACTAAACCTCATCTATGAGGAAACCCTCCGAAAAATGGAAATAGACTGGAACCGCATTGAGCAAAGCAGCACAACCTTTAGAGGAATAATCCCCAGCCGGGAAGCATGCTGCACAGGAAAAATCACGCTGGACGTAGTGTTCGGCTCGCCGGACAATTACAGGTCCGAGGAGGTCACATTTCAAGTGGCCCCGTTCAACAGCGGATATCATGCTTTATTAGGACAAGAGGCATTCACAATTTTTCAAGCTATACCCCATTATGGGTACATGAAGCTTAAAATGCCCGGTCCCAACGGAATCATCACTCTCGCTAGTGATCCGAACATAGCCCTCCGCGCCGAAAATAAGACAGCCGCACTAGCCCTCGAGACACTATCCGAAGCCCTAGCGGCCGAGGAACTCACCGCGATGCGCTCCATGGTGAACAGGGACGATGTGATACTTGACAAAAGATCCAAGTCCACCTCTTTTAAACCAGCGGATGAAATAGTCAAATTCCAAGTCCACCCAACGGACCCTGCAAAGACGGCCTCCATCGGGGCACAATTAAACCCTGATGTAGACGCTGCACTACGAGAATTTCTACAAGAAAACTGGGACTTCTTTGCTTGGCACCCTTCAGACATGCCAGGAATCCCACGTCAGCTGGCCGAGCACAGCCTAAATATCCTAAAAGGATTCAAGCCAGTCAAGCAGGCTCTTCGGCGCTTTTCCGAACCCAAGAGACAGGCCATGGGAGAGGAGCTAGCCAAACTTTTGGAGGCCGGATTCATCAGAGATATAAAACATCTGGACTGGATAGCGAACCTGGTGATGGTACCAAAGAAGGATAAATCCTGGCGCCTATGTGTTGATTTCAAAGACCTTAATAAGGCTTGCCCAAAGGATCCCTTCCCCCTCCCTCGAATTGGTCAAATCATTGACGTTACAGCAAGACACGACTCATTGTGCTTCCTCGACGCGTACTCCGGCTACCACCAAATCAAGATGGCAGAGCCAGACCAAGCTGCAACAGGATTCATCACTCCATATGGCCCGTTCTGCTTCAACCCAATGTCCTTTGGGCTCAAAAACGCTGGCGCAACATATCAGCGCATGATTCAGACATGTCTGGCAAACCAGATCGGCAAAACGGTGGAAGCATATGTAGATGACATAGTCGTCAAAACCAAGCACGTCGAAAATCTAGTAGACGACTTGAGGCTCACATTCGACAATCTTCGAAATATGACATCAAGCTCAATCCGGAAAAATACGTCTTCGGCGTTCCAGCCGGAAAGCTCCTGTGCTTCATTGTGTCTGGTAGAGGAATTGAAGCAAACCCAGCCAAGATTCGAGCTCTGTCACAATTGGATATTCCAAAAGACCTCAAACAAATACAAAAATTGACGGGATGCGTAGCGGCTCTAAGCCACTTTATCTCCTGTTTAGGAGAAAAGGCATTACCTCTTTACCGCCTCCTCCGCCGCACCGAACACTTCGAGTGGACGGATGCCGCCACGGCCGGACTCGAAGAAATAAAGGCCATTTTGGCAACAAATCCGGTCCTGGCCGCGCCCAACATGGGCGAACCAATGCTATTATACATCGCCGCAACACATCAAGTTGTCAGCGTGGTGCTCGTTGTCGAACGAGAAACGGACGGACACCGGTTCCCTATTCAAAAACCGGTTTATTATGTGTCCACTGTCCTAACTCCATGCAAGTCCCGGTACCCACACTATCAAAAGATAGCATACGCGGTGTTCATGGCATCCAGAAGCTGCGACACTACTTTCAAGAGTGTTCGATAACGGTAGCCTCCGAAATACCTCTTAATGACATTATAAACAACCGCGACGCGACGGGCCGGATTGCTAAATGGGCCATAGAGCTCCTCCCATTCGACATAACTTATAAGCCACGGCGAGCTATTAAGTCGCAGGTTTTGGCCGACTTCGTGGCTGAATGGACTGAAGCCGAACTCCCTAAAGAGTACGACGCATACTCCAATTGGATCATGCACTTTGATGGCTCCAAAATGTTGGCTGGCCTGGGGGCTGGCGTCGTACTGACGTCCCCAACCGGGGACACAGTCCAATACGTCCTTCAGATAATGTATACGGACTCCAACAACGCAGCCGAATATGAGGCCCTTCTGCACGGCCTCCAGATGGCAGTCTCCTTGGGCATTCAACGCCTAGAGGTGCGCGGGGATTCAAACCTCGCAATATCTCAAATAAACGGAGACTTTGACGCCAAAGATCCGAAAATGGCAGCATACCGCAATGCGGTCCTAAAAATGTCAGCACGGTTCGAAGGGCTCGAATTTCATCATATAGCCCGGGATAACAACCAGGCGGCGGATATATTGGCACGCATCGGTGCAAAACGCGATGCCGTCCCACCCAATATCTTTTTGGAACGACTGTTCAAGCCATCCGTACTATGGGAAGGGGAGTCCGGCAATAACGATCTGAACCCAACCGCACCGCCTGACGCCGAACACTCTGAGACAACCGGAGGCTCCGCCCCCGAGATAACACCCTCTGTTCATGAAATAATGGCGGTTATCGCCCCGTGGACGGAACCATTACTAGCCTAACTAACTAGGCATGAACTCCCCGAAGACCAAAATGAGGCTCGCTGCATAGTACGGCGCTCTAAAGCCTATAAAGTCCATGAGGGAGAGCTTTATAAGAAAAGCACTACCGGAGTCCTTCAAAGGTGTATCTCCGAAGAGGAAGGGAGAAACCTCCTGGCTGAAATTCATGCCGGACTGGGTGGGCACCATGCCGCAGCCCGGGCCCTTGTAGGCAAGGCCTTCCGTAAAGGATTTTATTGGCCGACGGCCCGGGCAGATGCGCAGGACTTAGTCCAACGATGCGTCGGTTGCCAGCTTTTTGCTAACCAAAGCCACATGCCACCCACCGCCCTTAAAACTATACCCATCACCTGGCCGTTTGCGGTCTGGGGGCTTGACATGGTTGGACCCCTCAAGGGAGGAACCCACAAGCAAAAATACCTATTGGTCATGGTGGACAAATTCACCAAATGGATAGAGGCCAAACCAGTTAAAACGACCGAATCCAGACCAGTGATAGACTTCATATCAGGGGTAGTGCACCATTACGGTGTCCCCCACAGTATCATCACTGACAATGGCACCAACTTCACGGCCGATGAGGTCAAATGATGGTGCAAAAACATGGGAATCAAGCTCGATTACGCCTCAGTCTATCACCCTCAAACCAACGTCCAGGTCGAACGGGCAAACGGTCTAATCATGAGCGGCATTAAACCCAGACTAGTGTGGTCCCTCAAGGAATCTAACACGCACTGGGTCGAGGAGCTCGACTCCGTACTCTGGGGGCTGCGGACCACGCCGAATCGTACTACCGGATTCACACCATTCTTCATGGTGTACGGCGCAGAGACAGTCTTGCCCTGCGACATAATACATGACTCACCTCGCGTACGCATGTACGAAGAAAGAGAAGCCAAGCTCGATCGGCAGGACAGTTTGGACGCATTGGAGGAGGAGCGCGACGTGGCAAAAGCTCGTTCCGCATTCTATCAACAGTAGGCTCGAAGATATCAAAGCAGGAAAGTATGGGCCAAAGCTTATAACGTTGGCGAACTAGTTCTACGCCGGCCGGACAAGAAAAAGGACAAACTCAAGCCCAAATGGGAAGGTCCCTTCATCATCGACCAGGGCCTGACCGGCGGAGCATACCATCTGCGAAACACATCGGATAACCGACTCGAGCCGAACCCATGGAATGCAGCCCGTCTACGAAGATTCTACGCCTAAGTGCCGGACTCCAAGTTCGTCTCCTTCCTCCGCCCGCATTCTTTATTTTTGCTTTTTGCTGTCTTTTATTTCTCTCCTTCCCCCTTCTTCTTCTTGTAGCCCCTAGAGGCTCGTTTGCGCTTTTTCCGCGCACACTTGACGCGCTGTCCGCGCTCATTATACTTGAGGGCTTCTCTAACAGAAGCTTATTTATACGGGCTTCATGCCCAGAACATGTGTTAAACTTCCGCATGTACCTTTTGTTCACCATTATATGCATCGATATGACTTAAGTTTTGGCCAAGCTGGGTTGCCTGGCTCCTGTGCTTACCCCTACGTTCCCGATTGTTCGGCTAGGTGGTAAAGGGAGCACCTCTGCGATTGCTACTGCCGGGTCAGCCGGATGTGTACCTCAGACTGGGTGAAGCCGAAACCTAGCGTTCTTAAGGGAATATTCGGTCGGTGAACTGAAAGATGATTTTTAACTATTTACCCATCTGCCCCCAGATGATTTTCTGCTTTCATAGCAGCTTCGACATGCACTTTAGGGCATGCATCCCAACGAAAGGAACCCTTAACGGAACTATTCTCCCTGGAAGATGTTTCTTACTACCCATGTAATATAACATAACTAGTTGGGCACTTGTCTGATACAGCAACAATGACCCCTACGCCTTGTCTCCATGCATACCACGGTTCTTATATAACCACGAAGGTATTCGGACACACTCCGGACTATTGGGTCTGGAGGTCGAAGCGAAAAGGTCTGCTACGACAAACGATCTACAATCCGGCTAGAAGTCATTTTTTCATGTCATATTTTTACATAGTCAATTCGACTCATTGTATTCCTCCTCAATGCCATCTAATAGGCTATCTAATTTACAATCTTGCTGGGAATACTTGGCGGCCAATTCTACTTGGCCGTACACTAAGCTTACAGGGATCTTCATCCCATCCGGCCCCACAGGTCCGACCTCGGCCATGTGGTTTGGGTCAGCCTTCGTGTACCGCGTCTTCACCATGGCCCAGGCCTCCCTGGTGCCTTGACGGCAGGCCGATATCTTCCATAGACGGAAGCGCCGCCGGCTCCTTGAAGCCGCTCCGCCAGCTCCCCAATGCCTTCGGGCAGGGAGATAGATGGCCACAAGGCTTGGCCGATGCCTTTCATCACCTGCCGGACTCATTCGTGCAGCTGATGCAATTCGGGAAGAAGATCACCCGAAGAACTGGGCATCTCCTCCTCAGGACGACCTGTGAGCAAACCTACAAACATGTTTATGTTAGTGGCCTTCCTCGCCGAACTCTTTTCAAAGTTCGCTCAAGCACTTACTGAAAATGCCGCGACGAAGCCGCCGATTCTCCTTTACGGAGTCAGACAACTGGGCACGAACGTCCTTTAGTTCCTCACCCAGCTTGGTGTTGGCGTCTTGGAGGTTATTCTTCTCCTGCCGCACCCTCGTAAGCACGCTCTCGCCGGCCTTTAACTAGCGTAAGAGCTGTTGCTTGTCCGGATCTAGTCCGGTGCCATCTGCAATGTTTTTGTCAGATTTACACACCCGCCGCACTTCATAAATTATTTATCTTCTGAAGCGTATATTACCAGAGGGGGTCTCTGTGGCTCCCCCCGTAGCGGCTAGTGCGGCCTCAAGTTGGGCCCTACACTCTTCCAGCTCCTGGGACAGTCAGGTATTCTTTTCTGTAAGATCCTGCATAACAAATGATCCTTAAATCAGTTATGCTAACTATTTTAAGTCTCGGGGGCTACTGGCATATATAAATGTCAAATTTCCTTACCCGTATGTCCTTCACATACTGCTCCGTGGCTCTGGCTAGACCATCCTGAGCGGCACGGAGATGCGCATCTCCCGAATTAAAGGCATTCAAGGCCTCTTGGGAGAAACATGCGTCACGAAGAACTGTCCGGCGGCGCCTGTGATTCAAGGCGCTCTCCACCTTGGAGTTGGTGGCGGAGAACCTGTCGGCATCCTCTGTCGGAGGAGCATCTGGCGCACGTCTCGTGCTCGCCTCAGCCTCCGGACCCGGCTTTGAAGCTTGTCCGGTGAAGGTTCGATCGGCAGCTTCTCCGGACTCAGTCCGGCGAGCGCTCTTTTTCCTGAAAAGAGCATCAACGTTAGTACGCCTTCCAGGAATCAATCCTGGGGGTATGGTGACATGCCATACCGTTGCGGCGGAGTTTCGATCCGGACCGCACTTCTTTTTAGCCTGCGGGGCCGCACTGCCCTTTGTTGGCCAGCCGCCGCGGGCTCGGCTTCCTGCCTCGAAGGTACCCCCTGCGAAGCACCATTGGTATACGGTGATAAAAAATAAGCATGGATGGGTCGTTATCAGGGTTTTGGTATCTCGGTCTCATTTACCTGTGAGGCTGGAAGTATTCCGGGGTAATCAGCCGTAATGGCAACCAACGCATTGTCGATGCTAAGTTGGTGGAATACCCCGTCGATCAACTCCACCTTTATATCCGGATCCTCTTCGGAGGTCGGATCGAGGGACCGTTCCGGATCCTCGGGTTGTGGGGGCGGGCTGTGTATCTTCTCCACAGTCCGGCGCAGTTCCTGCGCAGAAACCACGAAATGAGATATTTAACCATGGGAACATGGATCGGACAGGTCACAAAGATGTTTGCTTACCCAGCTTCGAAGATTATTCGAAGAAAACTCCTTCAGTGGATTGACACAGAGGAAATCCTCCTCCTCCCCTTTGTACATGGCAGACAAGATCTTCACCAGTTCGGTGACCGATCCTGGCCCTTTGCGGCCATGGCGGGTGGCATCGTCCTCCCCGTTGAAGTCCCACATGGGGTGGCCCTGTATTGGAGTGGTTGCACTCCCCTCATATTGCATATTGCCATGACTCCTGTCATGGTCAATCCCGCGTGAGCCAGTAACCTTATTCGGCTCATCAAATAACGGACATCCCAGTCATCTTATCTCCGGGGGCTCCGAGGGCGCCATCTTAGGCGCTTCTTCAGAGGAGCATTGCTGAACTCCGGAAGGCCGATCCGAACAGGATCCGGCAGTGGGACGTCCTCCATGTAAAACCATTCCGAAGGCCAGTCTTCGGACGCCTTCTTTGGGGTTCCGGATAGGTATCCGGTCCCAGCGATGCGCCATAGCTCAGCTCCGCCCACTTGATATATTGACCCCTCATGAGAACGGGGTACTAGGCAGAATTTTCTCTTCCACAGCCCGAAATGAGCCTCGATGCCCAGGAACAGTTCGCAAAGGGCCACGAAGCCCGCGATGTGCAAGATGGAGGCAGGAGTAAGATGGTGCAATTGGAGGCCGTAGAACTCTAAGAGCCCCCGGAGAAATGGATGGATTGGAAATCCGAGTCCTCTTACTAGATAAGAGATGAAGCACACCCTCTCTCCTTTAGAGGGATCGGGGACGCTCTCCGCTTGCTTTCCGCCCTTGTAGGTGGTCAGAGGCGCTCCGATGAAAGCTCGCGAAGGGGAGATGGTGTGACTCAGATCTAGATCCTTGCCCCTTTTATAAGCGGCTCATTTGCGCGGCTAGGGGGGGTAATTTTAAAAATACCCTGGCTTTTCGCATTCATTCAAACACGTGGAAGATGGCCATTATTGGACACTATTTGACAAGTATATGGAATTTGGAGAAGAACCCGCCTCGCAATGCCGAAGACAATCAACGCGCCGGACTCATCGTCATTGAAGCCTGGTTCGGGGGCTACTGAGGGAGTCCCGGACTAGGGGGTGTCCGGATAGCTGGACTATCGTCACGGCCGGACTGTAAGACTATGAAGATACAAGATTGAAGACTTCCTCCCGTGTCCGGATGGGACTTTCCTTGGCGTGGAAGGCAAGCTTGGCGATACGGATATGTAGATCTCCTACCATTGTAGCCGACTCTGTGTAACCCTAACCTATCCAGTGTCTATATAAACTGGAGGGTTTTAGTCCGTAGGACGAACAACAATCATACCATAGGCTAGCTTCTAGGGTTTAGCCTCCTTGATCTCGTGGTAGATCTACTCTTGTACTACCCATATCATCAATATTAATCAAGCAGGAGTAGGGTATTACCTCCATCGAGAGGGCCCGAACCTGGGTAAAAACATCGTGTCCCTTGTCTCCTGTTACCATCCGCCTAGACGCACAGTTCGGGACCCCCTACCCGAGATCCGCCGGTTTTGACACCGACAAGGTGCATCTGTGTTATCTAACCTTATTTTCACAGGTTCATTCCATCCAAGCCAACTCAAGACCACAAGGTAAGTATATGCATCACAATCATGTGCATGAGGAATTCTTGCTGATGTACATATTATTTGCAAGAAGGACTCATGAGCATGAAGGTACATTTCCCATATTCACATCATTTGCTCTGATGCATATAGCCGAGATACATGTAACACATTGCCTACTCTATCATGTTTATGCATTTTCACATGCTTCTATATTCCATATTCACATGATTGCATACATGTAGGGGGAGCCTATGTTTGTTACATGTCTTTCCAAAGCTTTACTTGATATTCTCTATATCTTTATCTAAAGCTTTCATGTATGTTGTCATCAATTACCAAAAAGGGGGAGATTGAAAGCACAAGTGCTCCCTGGGTGATTTTGGTAATTAATGTCAACATATCTCTTGTTGGACTAAAACTTCTACCTAGTATGTTTTAGACAAGTTCAACAATGGAGTGGCATGGGCTAAAGGATGTGGAACCCCTTCAAGATGCTAAGGACAAAGGATTGGCTCAAGCTCCAAGACCAAGACTCTATATTTTCCATTTTAGTGATCCAAGATCACATTGAGTCTATAGGAAAAGCCAATACTATCAAGAGGGGATGAGGTGTTGCTTAATGGCTTACGTGCTCAAAGTGCTTACTGATATGCTCCAAAGCCCTCAACTACTTTCTCACATCCACATATGACCTAAACCAAAAGTCAAACTCGGCCCTACCGATTCTTTATACCCAGCGCCACCGAGTTTAGATGTCTTAGCCACTGCCACAAACCCTAGGCAAATCGGTCTCACCGATAGGGATCTCGGTCTCAACAAGATGGGATTGTAATCTCTTTGTGTATGTCCATTACCAAAATCTGTCTCACCGAGTTTGTGTAATCGGTACTACCGAGATTACAATGCAAACTCTCTGGTTAGCTTATTATTAAAATCGGTCCCACCGAGGTTGTGTAATCGGTCAAACCGAGTTTGCCTGACCAACTCTCTGGTTAGCTTATTAACAAAATCGGTCCCACCGAGTTTGTGTAATCAGTCTCACCGAGATTACGTTATGCCCTAACCCTAACCATATCGGTCCTACCGAGTTGCATGACGGTCCCACAGAAAATCCTAACGGTCACATTATTTGCTAAGTCGGTCTGACCGAGTTTCTCAATTCGGTCCTACCGAGTTTGGCAAGTTGTGTGTAACGGTTAGATTTTGTGTGGAGGCTATATATACCCCTCCACCTCCTCTTCATTCATGTAGAGAGCCATCAGAACGAACCTACACATCCAACTTGCTGTTTCTGAGAGAGAACCACCTACTCATGTGTTGAGGCTAAGATATTCCATTCCTACCATATGAATCTTGATCTCTAGCCTTCCCCAAGTTGATTTCCACTCAAATCTTCTTTCTACCAAATCCAAATCCTGTGAGAGAGAGTTGAGTGTTGGGGAGACTATCATTTGAAGCACAAGAGCAAGGAGTTCATCATCAACACACCATTTGTTACTTCTTGGAGAGTGGTGCCTCCTAGATTGGCTAGGTGTCACTTGGGAGCCTCCAACAAGATTGTGGAGTTGAACCAAGGAGTTTGTAAGGGAAAGGAGATCGCCTACTTCGTGAAGATCTACCGCTAGTGAGGCAAGTCCTTCGTGGGCGACGGCCATGGTGGGATAGACAAGGTTTCTTCTTCGTGGACCCTTCATGGGTGGAGCCCTCCGTGGACTCGTGCAACTGTTACCCTTCGTGGGTTGAAGTCTCCATCAACGTGGATGTACGATAGCACCACCTATCGGAACCACGACAAAAACATCCGTGTCTCCAATTGCGTTTGAATCCTCCAATCCCATCCCTTTACATTCTTGCAAGTTGCATGCTTTACTTTCCGCTGCTCATATACTCTTTGCATGCTTGCTTGAATTATGTATTGTGATTGATAAACTTGTGCCAAAACTCCACTTGAACTTAAA
>LR880971.1:29383793-29397402 GCA_904067115.1 Aegilops sharonensis
CCAAGGAGTTTGTAAGGGCAAGGAGATCGCCTACTTCGTGAAGATCTACCGCTAGTGAGGCAAGTCCTTCGTGGGCGACGGCCATGGTGGGATAGACAAGGTTTCTTCTTCGTGGACCCTTCATGGGTGGAGCCCTCCGTGGACTCGTGCAACTGTTACCCTTCGTGGGTTGAAGTCTCCATCAACGTGGATGTACGATAGCACCACCTATCGGAACCACGACAAAAACATCCGTGTCTCCAATTGCGTTTGAATCCTCCAATCCCATCCCTTTACATTCTTGCAAGTTTCATGCTTTACTTTCCGCTGCTCATATACTCTTTGCATGCTTGCTTGTTATGTATTGTGATTGTTAAACATGTGGCAAAACTCCACTTGAACTTAAAGAAGTTAAAAACTGCAACTTTTGGTACTTAGTGTCCAATCCCCCCCTCTAGACACCTCTTTTCGATCCTTTCAGTATGGCGCAGAGGCGGTATTGCCCTGCGATATCATTCATGACTCACCCTGAGTGCGCATGTATGAAGAGAGAGAAGCCGACCTTGATCGTCAGGACAGTCTAGATGCCCTGGAGGAGGAGCTCGATGTCGCAAAAGCCCGTTCCGCGTTCTATCAGCAACATGCTCGAAGGTATCAAAGCAGAGAAGTACGAGCCAAAACTTATAACGTTGGCGAACTCGTTCTACGCCTACCGGAGAAGAAAAAGGACAAGCTCAAGCCCAAGTGGGAGGGTCCCTTCATCATTGATAAAGTTCTCATCGGAGGAGCGTACCGCCTGCGTGATGCATCAGACAATCGACTCGAGCCGAACCCATGGAACACGGCCAGACTCCGAAGATTCTATGCCTAGCACGGAACTCTGTGTTCGTCTCCTTACCTCCGCTCTTTTTAAATTATATTCTCGTTCTTTCTTTCTTTCTTTTTTTATGGCCCTAAAAAGATTCAATTGTGACTCGACTACACAATCTTGACGCGCTATGCGCGCTCATTATACCTGGGGGCTTCTTATACAGAAGCTTAATATAATTATCTTCTAGGCTTAATGCCCACTACATATGCGTCACTTTTGCATATGTACCTTTTTTGCCATTATATGCATCGATATGACTTAAGTTTTGGCCAAGATGGGTTGCCTGACTCCTGTGTTTATGCCCTACGTTCCCGTTAGTTCGGCTAAGGCATAAGGGGAGCACCTCTATGATTTTTACTGCCGGGTCAGCCGGACGTGTACCTCAGACTAGGTGAAGCTGAAAGCTAGCGTTCTTAAGGGAATATTCGGTCGGTGAACAAAATATGTTTCTTACCTATTACAATACAAACCCCCAGATGTTTTTTATCCCGCATCTCTGTCTGCAGTTCGGACATGCACATTAATGCATGCGTACCCAAGGAAAGGAACCCCTAACGGAACTATTCTCCCTGGAAGATGTTTCTTACTATCCATGTAATATAACATAACTAGTTGGGTACTTGTCTGTTCAAGCACTTATGACCCCTACGCCTTGTTTCCACGCGTACCCCGGTTTACATAACTGAGCGGGTATTCGGATAAACTCTGGACTGTCGGGTCCGGAGGTTGAAGCGAAAAGGTCTGCCATGACAAATGATTTACAATCCGGCTAGGGACAAAATATGTCAATCGAAGTACATAGTCACTTAGACTGGCTAAATTCTTCTTCTATACCAACCAACAGGCTGTCTAGCCTACAATCCTGTTGGGAATACTTTGCGGCTAATCCTACTTGGTCATATACCAGACTAACGGGAATCTCTTTCCCATCTGACCCTACAGGTCCGACTAGGGCAATGTGATTCGGATCACTCTTGGTGTACATCGTTTTTACCATGGCCCAGGCTTCCCTCGCACCTTGTCGGCAGGCCCATATCTTCCACAACTGGAAGCGCCGCCACGCTCCCTTGAGCAGCTCCACAAGCTTCCCCATGCTTCCTGGCAGGGAGGTGGATGGCCACAAGGCCTGGGCAATACCCTGCATCACCTGCCGAACTTGTTCGTGCAGTTGTGGAAGCTCTTGCAGAAGATCGCCTACGGAGCCGGGCATCTCCTCTTCAGGACGACCTGTCAGCATACCTACAGACATAACTTTGTTAGCCCGTTTCTTCGCCAAACTGTATAAATGTTCGTTTGAGCATATACTAAAAATGCCGCGTCGAAGCCTCTTGTTCTCCTTCACGGAGTCGGAAAGGTGGGCCCGAGCGTCTTCCAATTCAACGCCCAGCCGGGTATTGGCATCTTGGAGATCGTTTTTCTCTCGCCTAACCCGTGGAAGCACGCGCTCGCCAGCCTCTAGCTGCCGTTGAGCATGCTGCTCATCCTCTTGTATGATCTCCAGATCCACTCCGGGATTGTCTGCAAAATCTATTGTTAGATTTGCAAGCATGCCGAATACTAACTGGTATAGGTAATTATATTCTTTTTGATTGAGACAAGTATTACCAGATGAGGCCTTCTTGGATTCCTCCTTTCTGGCAACTGCAGCCCTTAGCGCGCTGGGCTTTTCACTCCTCCAGCTCTTGAGACAACTGGGTGTTCTTCTCTATAAGAACCTATGCATACAATGCTCCTTAAATCAGTTCTGCTAACTGTTTCAAGTCTCAGGGGCTACTGATATACATAATTATCAGATTTTTCTTACCCGTATATCCTTTAAATACTGGTCTGTGGCTCTAGCAAGCCCACCTTGAGCAGCTCGGATGTACGCGTCTCCCGAGTTGAAGGCATTAAACGCCTCTTCGGAGAAATTAGGGTCGTGGAGTACGGCCCGTCGACGCCTGTGATTCATGGCGCTCTCCACTTCGGAATTTGTAGCGGATATTCTATCCGCATCCTCTGTAAGAGGACCGTCCGGCGTTGTCCCCATGTTAGCCTCCGCCCTTGAGTCCGAATCTGGAGTCCGGCTGGTGGAGGCGTGGCCGGCAGGATCTCCGGACAAAGTCCGTCGAGTGCTTTTTCTGCCAGGGGATAATGGACATTGTTATATTTCAAAGACGATAATCACGGAGCAGGTTTTTAATCATACCTCTGTGACGGCGTCTCGGTCCTGACCACCTTCCTTTTAAGCCTACCCGGCTTCGGTGCCCCTTGTTGGCGGGTCGCCGCGGGTTCGGCACGGCGCCCCGATGGCCTTCCCTATAAAGCGCAATATGTGTGCGGTGAGTAAGGAGTAAAGAAGGGATCCTTCTTGGAAGTTAGGACTCTGGTTTTACTTACATACGATGCAGGGAGTAGGCCAGGATAGTCGGCTATGATAGCCACTAAGGCACCGTCACAGCTTGCCTGGTAAAACGTCTTGTCGACGAGCTCCACAAATATGTTCGGATCTTCTTTGAGTCCGGGGTCAAGGGCCCGGTTGGGGTCCTCTGGCTGTGGAGACGGGCTATGGACCTCCCTCACAGCTTTTCGCAATTCCTGCTATGAATTAGCAAGGTAAATATTTGTGATGAAATAATGCGGAAATGAACAGAGTTGAGTAAAGGATAGCAGCTCACCCAGCTAGGGGGGTTGTACATGGAAAATCCATCCCGTGGCTTAATGCGGATGAACTCCTCTTCTTCTCCTTTATACAAATCAGATAATATTTTCGCCAGAGCGGCGGCGGAGTCAGAACCTTTACGACTGCAACGGGTGGCGTCGTCTTCTCCGTTGAAGTGCCACATGGGAATCCCCCGGTACTGGAGTGGCTGCACCCCCCACATTATGCATATTGACATAACCTTGATTATTGTCAATCCTGATTTGGCCAGCGTTCTTATCCTGCCCATCAGATAAAGGACCTCTCTGTTATCTTCCTCCTGGGGGCTCCGGGGACGCCAGCTGCGGCATTTCTTTAGTGGGGCATTGGCAAACTCGGGAAGGCCTATCCGGATACGGTCCGGAAGGGGGACGTCCTCTATATAAACCCACTCCGAAGGCCAGTCTTCGGATTCCTTCTTCGGAGTGCCGGACAAGTATCCGGTCCCGGCGATGCGCCATATTTCGGCTCCACCCACTTGATATATTGATCCCTCCTGATTGCGGGGGACTAGGCAGAATAGCCTCTTCCATAGCTCGAAATGAGCTTCGCAGCCCAGAAATAGCTCGCAAAGGGTGACATAACCCGCGATGTGCAATATGGAGGCTGGATTGAATTTATGCAGCTAGAGGCCGTAATACTCTAGGAGCCCGCGGAGGAACGGATAGATTGCAAATCTGAGGCCCCTCAACAAGTAAGTTACTAGGCATACTCGCTCCCCCCTGGATGGGTTGGTGAAACTCTCTGCTTGCTCCCCGCCATCATACGTGGCTAATCCGGCTCGGACGGGGACAAGATATGCAGGCGGGAGGAACCTCTGGGTCTGCAACTCCACCAACTGGTCATGAGATATGGCACACTTCTCCTGATCACCTGGCTTAACGCTGAGGGAGCAAGAGGAGGAGCTGCGGCGGCCGGCCATGATGGGATGGTTTTTTCGGGCACGCTCTGATGAATCCTCGCTTGGGGAAGATGGTGTGATCTGGATCTGAGGACCTCGTCTCTTTAATAGACGATTTATTTACATGGTTAGGGTGGCAAATGTAAAAATGCCCCGACTTCTCGCATTCGCTCGACACGTGGAGACTGCCATTATTAAGGTACAGAAGCCGAGGAGTGCAACATTAATGGGAAGCCGGACACTGCTCGTTACAACAGGTACTCAGGGATTTTGGAGAAGAACCCGCCTTGCAATGCCGAAGACAATCTACGCGCCGGACTCATCATCATTGAAGCCTGGTTCAGGGGCTACTGAGGGAGTCCTAGATCAGGGGGTCCTCGGACAGCCGAACTATGTACTTGTGCCGGACTGTTGGACTATGAAGATACAAAATTGAAGACCTCGTCCCGTGTCCGGGTGGGACTCTCCTTTCCGTGGAAGGCAAGCTTGGCAATTCCGATATGTAGATTTACTTCTCTGTAACTGACTCTGTGTAACCCTAGCTGAGGGAGTCCTGGATTAGGGGGTATCCGGAAAGCCAGACTATATACAACGTCTGGACTATTGAAGCATGAAGATATAAGACTCAAGATTTCGACCCATGTCCGGATGGGACTTTCCTTGGCGTGGAAGGCAAGCTTGGCGATCCCGATATTATATTTCTTTCCTTGTAATCGACTCCATGTAAACCCTAGCCCTCTCCGATGTCTATATAAACCGAAGGGGTTGGTCCTTAGAAGGCCGATCACAATTACAATCATACCATCATAGGCTAGCTTCTAGGGTTTAGCCTCTACGATCTCGTGGTAGATCTACTCTTGTACTACCCATATCTTCAATATTAATCAAGCAGGAAGTAGGGTTTTACCTCCACCGAGAGGGCCCGAACCTGGGTAAACATTGTGTCCCTTGCTTCCTGTTACCATCAGCCTAAGATGCACAGATCGGGACCCCCTACCCGAGATCCGCCGGTTTTGACACCGACATTGGTGCTTTCATTGAGAGTTCCTCTATGTCGTTGCTACAGGGCTCGATGGCTCCTCCAGTCATCGTCAACAACACGATCCCGGGTGGGACCTTTCTCCCCGGACAGATCTTCGTGTTCGGCGGCTTCGCCCTGTGGGCCAACTCGTTTGGCCAACTGGAGCAGATCGACAGCTACGCCCCTGGCCACCAGATCAGGTTCGGAAACCTGAACTACACCGCGGACATTCGTGGAGATTGGATCTTTGATGGATTCGGGCCTATGCCAGGAGCACCGGACATTCACGACGAGCACGGCTTAGACCTGTTGTCGGACGAAACTCGGGGTATCACCCCCACAGTAGCCCCGGACCTAAATCTGGAGCAGGTTGCGCTGCCTAAGGACGGAGGGATGGACCCCGCCCCGCAGGTCGCGCACTCATCGGCGGTAGAGCCGAACACGGGTCTTACCTCTGTGGTGACCTGTGACTCCGGACCCCCGGATTCGTATCCGGACGCCGGTTCCGGTCCGCGCACTCCCGAACCAGCCGAGCCAGGTTGGGCTCCGTTAATGGAGTTCACCACTACGAATATCTTCGAGCACTCGCCCTTTGGCGACAAGCCGGGCTCATTAAAGTCTCTCTCTTAGTCAGGAGGCTTTTGGCCGAACTATGTCCAGCTCGAGTGGGAGGCAGGCGATGAAGGAATTCGTTGCCCACCCACCACCCACTTCATCGCCACGGTCGATGATTTAACCGAGGTACTAGAATTCGACTCCAAATCGATGGTATGGACGATGATGCAGGAGAAGAACATAAACCACCGCTAACTGGGCGGTGGACAACCACCTCTTCCTATGATATATATATGGTGGACACTCCGAAGGAAACAAATGGCGATGAGGCAACGAAGGATAAAACCTCAGGGAAAAAAGCAAAGAACGGGCGTCGTCGGTGCCACTCCAAGCCCCGCCACAGCAATACCGGCCCAGCAGATGAAAACAATCCGAATGGTGCCGAAAAAGAATACAACCCTGATCAGCCCGCCTTCGAGCAGGCCGAACAGGAGGATGAGCAGGTCAGCCCAGAACAACAGGCGACGTACAAATACCCGGAGGAGGACAGCTACATGCCCCCCTCCAAAGACGAGATTAGCCTCGGCGACGACGAGTTCGGCGTGCCTGAGGATCCCGTAGAGCAGGAGCGCTTCAAGCGTCGGCTTATAGCCACTGCGAGGAGCCTGAAAAAGAAGCAGCAGCAACTCCAAGCTGATCAAGACCTGCTCACAGATAGATGGACTGAAGTCCTGATAGCCGAGGAATAAGGACTCGAGCGCCATACGGCTGACCGGCCACCTCGTGGCCGGGATAAAACGGCATATCAGTCTGCATACCAGCCAACACCCCCACGCCAACATACTATGACCTGGGGCAACAAAACAGGATAGCCAAGATCGATCTACAGATCGCGGGGGAACACCTCGGCACGCGACGATGACCGTCACGCCGGATACACCTTCAACAAGTCCGGCCGGGCCGAACATAGCCACCCAGAGCAATTCGACCTGCGTAGCCACATAGCCCGACACAGAGGCGCCGTGCACCCCCTCTGCTTCACTGACGAAGTAATGGATCATGAATTCCCAGTAGGGTTTAAACCCGTAAACATCGAATCATACGATGGCACAACAGACCCCGCAGTATGGATCGAAGATTTCCTTCTCCACATTCACATGGCCTGCGGAGACGATCTACATGCCATCAAGTATCTTCCCTTTAAGCTCAAAGGACCAGCCTGACACTGGTTAAATAGCCTGCCAGCAAATTCCATTGGCAGTTGGGAAAACCTGGAAGACGTATTCCTCGACAACTTCAGGGCACATACGTGCGATCACCGGACGCTGATGACCTGAGCCACATTACTCAACAGCCCGGAGAATCAGCCAGGAAATTCTGGACACGGTTCCTAACTAAAAAGAACCAAATAGTCGACTGTCCGGACGCCGCAGCCCTGGCGGATTTCAAGCATAATATCCATGACGAGTGGCTCGCTCGACACCTCGGCCAGGAAAAATCCAAGTCCTTGGCAGCTCTCACAACACTAATGACCCGCTTTTGCGTGGGCGAGGATAGTTGGTTGGCTCCCAGCAGCACTACGCCACATTCTGGCACTTCGGATGGCCGCGACAATAATGGCAAGCCACGGCGTAACAGACATAAATGACGGAATAACGGCGACAACATTGAAGACACGACAGTCAATGCCGGATTCAGCGGATCCAAGCCCGGTCAGCAGAAGAAGCCGTTCAAAAGAAATAATCAGGGACCGTCCAGTCTGGACCGCATACTGGAGCACTTGTGCCAAATTCATGGCACCCCGGATAAGCCAGCCAACCACACTAATAGAGATTGTTGGGTATTCAAATAGGCCGGCAAAATAAACGCCGAAGACAAGGACAAGGGGATGCACAGCGACGGTGACGAGGAGCCCCGACGTCCGAAAATAGGGGGACAGAAGAAATCCCCCCCCCCCACCCGCCCAGGTAAAAACGGTCAACATGATATACGCCACGCACATCCCCAAGCAGGAACGGAAGCGGGCACTACGGGACGTCTATGCGATGGAGCCAGTCGCCCCCAAATTCAACCCATGGTGTCAGCTTGTCCGATCACCTTTGATCGTAGGAATCACCCTACTAGCATTCGTCACGGTGGCTCAGCCGTATTGGTCCTAGACCAAATTATTGACAGATTCCACCTCACGCACGTCCTTATGGACGGTGGCAGCAGCCTGAACCTGCTTTATCAGGACACAGTGTGCAAAATGGGCATTGACCCTTCAAGGATCAAGGCCACCAAAACCACCTTTAACGGTGTGATTCCTGGAGTAGAGGCCCGTTGCACGGGCTCTATAACACTGGAAGTGGTCTTCGGATCTCCGGCTAACTTCCAAAGAGAAGAGTTAATCTTTGATATCGTCCCTTTCCACAGTGGTTACCGCGCACTGCTCGGACGAACCGCATTCGCTAGATTCAATTCGGTACCACACTACGCATACCTCAAGCTCAAGATGCCAGGACCTCGCGGGGTCATAACAGTGAACGGAAATATGGACCGCTCTCTCCGAACAGAAGAACATACTGCAGCCCTTGCGGCGGAACAATGCGGCCTCCTCCGACAAACCAATCCGGCGACAACAACTTCAAGCACCGTCAAGAGAGTCCGGAACACCCTGCAACAGGATCATCCGGCACGCCAAGAGCGCGACTAGCAGTCTGGCCTCCGCTTAAGCCCCATCAAAGCAAGATTCGTGCCACGCGTACACAACTACGCACTCAAGATACCATGTGCGTAGGCGGAGGCACAACAACGACTTAGTCAACAGTGCGGGATAACCGCCACATACCTTCATAACCCGTCCTTCTTCTTTTTCAGGACATTGCTTTAGAGCAGCCTCTTCAGAAGAGCCGGATTGCCGGACTTACATAGGAGAGAAAACCAAGGAGGCAACAGGCTTCGCTCACAGAAGGAAACACCAAGGTGGAATCTATTTACGATCGTTATACCTATTTTATATATCCATACGCGGCCTTCCCCTGGATAGGACATGTTAAATAGTCCTATTTATCTCTTCTTAATGCATTCATTGTAAACATACGCTTAAACGTATTTTCATCAATGGGAGATTATATATAGCGTCAGCTCATTATTCTTATTTGAACATTTTTCTTACAAATGTTTCTTTGATATTGCATCCGTACACTTTGGTACGGTCCATTTGCCAGGGGCTTCATATGGTGCCCCGTTCTACGGAAAATAAAGTCCGAACACTTTAAACAGTACGGCACCGCGAACTTATAGCACTATATGCATTAGCTCCGAATAATTTCTTGGGTCTACAGTTGGGTTAGCCCGGATCCCTTGTTTTGGTACCTTACATTCCGTTATATCGGCTAAGGTAGCAAAGGGAGAACTACTGCGATTGTGTCCCCGTTCTTCCGGACGAGCACCTCAGTAGAGAAAACCGAAAACTGACCGGCATGATGAGGCGAGAGCTGGTCGCTGTACGAGAGGTCTTAAAATCCTTAAAGATTTTTTTCGCTTTAGGCGATGAGTCGGCCTTGTCCGATTTAGGCGTATATAGCGCCCCAATTCGGCCCTCCGAATTCTAGGGGCTTCGCCGAAATTTAAAATTATAGACTTCTATGGCTAAGTGAAAGTTATAAAGCCACATAGTCTGATTGCCTTGTTCGCTGCGCCGGATACCTCCTTAAGGGACCAAACAATTGGATAAAGGGTATCCGGGTTTTTCCAGGAACACCCCGCTGCTAGGTACGTGGGGGCGGAAACCGACGACTGGCCTACTTTTAGAATTTGATAAACAGCCGCACAGATGGTAATATTTTAAATCAAAACAGTGATACATAGCATAGGCAACTCCGTCCTTAATTTACAACAGCGGCAGAGGTACATTTTTTATTTAGTACATTCGTCGGCCACGAGACGAGCGCCCTTCATAACGCCATCATAGTACTTCTCGGGGTGGCGATGCGCCTTGCCCTCCGGCGGCCCGTCCTTCACCAGCTTCTCCGCATCCAGCTTGCCCCAATGCACCTTCGCACGGGCAAAGGACCGGCGAGCACCCTCAATGCAAACAGATCGCTTGATTACTTCAAGCCGCGGACAGGCATTTACCATCCGCGTGATCAGGCCGAAGTAGCTAGTGGGCAGGGGCTCACCAGGCCACATCCGGACTATGAAATCTTTCATAGCCACTTCGGCCGCCCTGTGGAGTTCGACCAACTGCTTCAGTTGGTCACTCAGAGATGTTGGGTGTTCGGTCCCAGCATACTGGGACCAGAACAGCTTCTCCGTTGAGCTCAACTCTCGGGCACGGTAGAACTCCGTGGCATCTGATATGCTGCGAGGCAGATCTGCGAATGCCTCTGGAGAGCTCCGAATTCGTGTAAGTAAAAGAAACACCTCCTCCACATGTTTGCTTTGCACAAAGAATTTCTTACCCGCTGCTATCTTTTTGGCCTCCTGGATCTCCTGCTGTGCCTTCTCGGCTTCGGCCTTGGCGTCTTTCATACTAACAAGGGCCTTCGCAAGCTCGGCCTCTTTCATCTTCAAATCATGCTCCACGGACTCGAACTTCTGGCCGAGGTCCTGGAGCTCTTGTTGTACCTCGCCCACTCTAGCACTTTGCTTCTCGCGCTCTTTGCATTCCAAGGCCGCCTTGTCTTCGGCCTCGGATAGCGCTTTCTTCAGGGAAGCCACTTCGGCTGTGGACCCTGTCACAGAGTCACGACGCTTCGTCGTCAGACTAAACAATTTTATCTATCTTTACATACATAAGAGCGGAGAATCACTCACCTTTGCTCTTTTCGAGCCGCCTCTTCGTGAGGTCGAGCTCTCCCTGCGCCTGCTCCAGGTCCCGCTTTAGTTAGGCAACCTCGGCTGTGCGGGCAGCAGCGGCAAGCAGCACGGCCTGCTTATTCACATAAACGCTTATTAGACTCCTGCGGATTATAATTGACCCTCCGTTTGGCTTTTCTTTCCGAACACCAAACAGAGTATCAGGGGCTACTACCTATCGGGTGGTAATTTCACACATTTTTATTACTTACCTCGAAGCCCGTCAGGAGGCTTGTGCAGGCTTCGGTTAGTCCGCTTTTGGCGGACAGAACATTTTGAATCACCACCCTCATAAGAGTACGGTGCTCGTCATCCATGGAAGCGCCTCGAAGTGCTTCCACCAGACTATCCGGCGCCGCTGGCGCGACGGAAGTCCTCGGCACGGACGGCTCGCCCTCCCTAACGAAGGGCTGCCCGCCTAAATCCAGAACCGTCAAGGGTTCCGGAACAGTGTTCGGTCGAGAGTCCGCCTTGCTACGGCTCTCATCGATGTGATCCGCGGGGATCTTGAACCCCGCGTGTCCGACATCTGGAACTCCGCCTTGGGGCGTCTCCAGGGTCACCTCCCCCTGCTCGGGGAACCTTTGGGACAACACCTCCGTGTCATCCACAGGCTGAGGAGTGGTGGCCGTCGGGAGCGAGTTCATCTCTGAAGCGCTCAGAGACCCATCCGAAGACGACACCTCCAGATGAGCCCTGGCCGGACTGTATATATGTTTGGCGTCATTAAACAACTATGAAGTAAAATCATGATAGAGTGCACACACTTATGATCACGCTAGGGGCTTCCCCCTAGGCATCCACCCTTCCTCGCTATGAACGGCCGTGGTGGAGTAGTCCGGAAGGGACATCTTTCCCTTTTTAGGCATCCCAGCCTCCCCCTCCGGGCGGCTTTCCTCTTTTTCTCCTCCCCAGTGTGGGGATGTAGAGTTTCTTCTTGCTCGCCCGCCATTGCGGGAGGAATCTGTTTCATCGTCATTGGACGACGTGGGTATGACGGCCTTCCGTCGAGGGCCTCTCCCGGCCCCATGGCCCGTCTCCTCAGGCCCCTCATCCTTTCCGGATGGGGCGGCTTCTTCTTCTTCTTCTTCCTCCTCTTCGGCGGAGGAGTGCGCCTTGTCATCTTCGGATGAGGCTTCCGGCACAACCTTACGCCGGAGACCCTTCCTGGTCCCCGGGACCTTCTTTTCGGCCTTCTTCGTCGGTGCCTTGTAGGGCGCCAGGATCAGCATCTCTGTCAGGAGAGCATCAGCTGGATCTTCTGTCAGCGGCGCCGGCAGTCAATCTGCTCCGCTGTCTCCACATAGTCCTGATCAAATATGCACAAATACTTAAAGACTCCCCCATGAATGTATTGGGAAAACCCGAATCCGGTGGTAGTCCCAAAACTCACCGGACGCGGGGGCCGCGCTGCATGAAGTCCGCGGTCCTCGGATGTGGGAGGAGGTACTTCGGAGGCCTTGAAAAACGCCTTCCACACATCTTTGTGCTTCATGCCATAGAGCCTCTGAAGCGTCTGGTGTTCGGTCGGGATGAACTCCCACAGATTGAATGCCCGCCTTTGGCAGGGCAGAATCCGGCGAACGAGCATGAGCTGGATCACGTTGACAAGCTTGATGTTCTTGTCCTTCATGCTCTTGATGCAGGTTTGGAGTCCGGTCAGCTCTGTAGGTTCGCCCCAAGTCAGGCCCTTCTTTTCCCAGGAGGTGAGCCGCATGGGGGCTCCGGATCGGAACTCGGGGCCGCCCAGTTGGCGCCGCGCGGCTCGGTGATGTAGAACCACCCCGATTGCCACCCTTTTACGGTATCCGCAAAGGAGCCGTCCAGCCAGGTGACGTTAGGCATATTGCCCACCATGGCCCCTCCGCACTCCGCTTGCTGGCCACTTACAATCTTCGGCTTCACGCAGAAAATTTGCAGCCACAGGCCGAAGTGAGGCCGGATGCGGAGGAAGGCCTTGCATACGACGATGAACGCCAAGATGTTGAGGACGAAATTCGGGGCTAGATCGTGGAAATCTAGCCCGTAGTAGAACATGAGCCCGCGGACGAAGGGGTGAAGTGGAAACCCCAGTCCACGGACGAAGTGGGCGACGAACACGACCCTCTCGTGGGGTCTCGGGGTCGGAATGACCGGCCCGGTAGCCGGTGTGCTATATCTGCGGCCAAGTATCCGGCCGCCCAAAGATTTGCGATATGCTTCTCCTTGACGGTGGAAGCCACCCACTTGCCTCCTGCTCCGGACATGTTTATGTTGGGGAACGTTGCAGAAAATTAAAATTTTTCCTACGGTTTCACCAAGATCCATCTATGAGTTCATCTAAGCAACGAGTCATGGGAGAGAGATTGCATCTACATACCACTTGTAGATCGCGTGCGGAAGCGTTCAAGGGGATGGTGATGATGGAGTCGTACTCGCCGTGATTCGGATCACCGATGACCAAGTGCTGAACGGACAGCACCTCCGCGTTCAACACACGTACGGTACGGACGACGTCTCCTCCGTCTTGATCCAGCAAGGAGGAAGGAGAGGTTGAAGAAGACAGCTCCAACGGCAGCACGACGGCGTGGTGTTGTTGGTGCAGCAGTACTCCGACAGGGCTTCGCCAAGCACGTACGGAGGAGGAGAAGTGTTGGGGTGGGGAGGGGCTGCGCCTTGGCTTGGGTTGCGGCTGCCCCCTCCCCCCTCCCTTTATATAGGCCCCCAGGGGGGCGCCGGCCCTTGGGGATCCCATCTCCCAAGGGGGGCGGCGGCCAAGGG
>LR880971.1:29406978-29418419 GCA_904067115.1 Aegilops sharonensis
CCTCCGAGTTCAACACACGTACGGTACGGACGACGTCTCCTCCGTCTTGATCCAGCAAGGAGGAAGGAGAGGTTGAAGAAGACAGCTCCAACGGCAGCACGACGGCGTGGTGTTGTTGGTGCAGCAGTACTCCGACAAGGCTTCGCCAAGCACGTACGGAGGAGGAGAAGTGTTGGGGTGGGGAGGGGCTGCGCCTTGGCTTGGGTTGCGGCTGCCCCCTCCCCCCTCCCTTTATATAGGCCCCCAGGGGGGCGCCGGCCCTTGGGGATCCCATCTCCCAAGGGGGGCGGCGGCCAAGGGTGGTGGAGTGCCCCCCAAGGCAAGTGGGGCGCCCCCCCCCCCACCCTAGGGTTTCAACCCTAGGCGCAGGGGGTGGGCCAAGGGGGGCGCAACACACTATGGGCTGGTTCCCCTCCCCACTTCAGCCCATGGGGCCCTCCGGGATGGGTGGCCCCACCCGGTGGACCCCCGGGACCCTTCCGGTGGTCCCGGTACAATACCGGGTGACCCCGAAACTTTCCCGATGGCCGAAACAATACTTCCTATATATAATTTTTACCTCCGGACCATTCCGGAACTCCTCGTGACGTCCGGGATCTCATCCGGGACTCCGAACAACATTCGGTTTACTGCATAATCATATTCATACAACCCTAGCGTCACCGAACCTTAAGTGTGTAGACCCTACGGGTTCGGGAGACACGTAGACATGACCGAGACGGCTCTCGGGAAATAACCAACAGCGGGATCTGGATACCCATGTTGGCTCCCACATGCTCCTCGATGATCTCATCGGATGAACCACGATGTCGAGGATTCAAACAATCCTGTATACAATTCCCTTTGTCAATCGGTATGTTACTTGCCCGAGATTCGATCGTCGGTATCCCAATACCTCGTTCAATCTCGTTACCGGCAAGTCACTTTACTCATACCGTACTACATGATCCCGTGACCAGACACTTGGTCACTTTGAGCTCATTATGATGATGCACTACCGAGTGGGCCCAGTGATACCTCTCCGTCATAAGGAGTGACAAATCCCAGTCTTGATCCGTGTCAACTCAACAGACACTTTCGGAGATACCTGTAATGCACCTTTATAGTCACCCAGTTACGTTGTGACGTTTGGTACACCCAAAGCACTCCTACGGTATCCGGGAGTTACACGATCTCATGGTCTAAGGAAGAGATACTTGACATTGAAAAAGCTCTAGCAAAACGAACTACACGATCTTGTGCCATGCTTAGGATTGGGTCTTGTCCATCACATCATTCTCCTAATGATGTGATCCCGTCATCAATGGCATCCAATGTCCATAGTCAGGAAACCATGACTATCTATTGATCAACGAGCTAGTCAACTAGAGGCTTACTAGGGACGTATTGTAGTCTATGTATTCACACGTGTATTACGATTTCTGGATAATACAATTATAGCATGAATAAAAGACAATTATCATGAACAAGGAAATATAATAATAATGCTTTTATTATTGCCTCTAGGAGATAACCATGAACCAGCACCTATAGGATACTGGACAACCACCTCATCCCATGATGTATACATGATGGATACACCTAAAGGAAGTGACGACGAGGAACGACGGGACACTAGGAAGGATAAATCCCTCGAAAAGCAGTCAAAACGGTAACGTAAACGCCACACCAAGTCCCGCCTCGACAAAGACCCAGCCATAGAGCAGGGCGAACCGGTGGACGACGAACATGCTATCGAGCAACCGTCCGAACAGGACAACTTGGATAAACAACCCATCCCCGGCGAAGATAACAGTCCGGACGATCTCACGCCGGACAAATTGTTGGAGCAGAAGAACCTCCACAAAAGGCTCGTCGCCACTGCGCGTAGCCTGAAAAAGCAGAAGCGGAAGCTCAAAACAGCGGAAGATGCACTCAGAATCAGATGGAGCAAAGTACTCAACACCGCAGACAAATACGGCGACAGTCGCCGAACAAAGAGCTACCCAAAGAGAAAACTACTGCCCGAATTTGATGAGGAGGCCGTAGAGCCCCCACAATCAAAAAGCAAGAAGGCCACCCGGTCGGATGGATGACCCC
Source organism: Aegilops sharonensis (assembly GCA_904067115.1). Taxonomy (NCBI): domain Eukaryota; kingdom Viridiplantae; phylum Streptophyta; class Magnoliopsida; order Poales; family Poaceae; genus Aegilops; species Aegilops sharonensis. Next base: position 29,409,058 of record LR880971.1, read on the forward strand.
ACGGCAAAAAGAGAGCGGCAAATGGCGTCGCACACAAGCCGGTACGCGATCCGCATAAGGATTCACATCAAAAGGATGGCCCAGTTAGGTCCATCTATGGGCCGAGAAAGCAAGCTCTTCAAAGCAATGCAACACGCCAAATATCCGAACATCACGACACACCCAAATATAGGGGTGCCGCACACCCCCTGTGTTTCACCGATGAGGTGCTGGATCTCGAATTCCCAGCGGGATTCAAACCCGTAAACATAGAGGCATACGACGGAACAACAAACCTTGGAGTCTGGATTGAGGATTACATCCTCCACATACACATGGCTAGAGGAGATGATCTCCACGCCATAAAATACTTACCCCTCAAGCTCAAAGGGCCAGCCCGGCATTGGCTCAAAAGCCTCCCGGAAAATACCATTGGAAGTTGGGAAGAGCTCAAGCATGCTTTTCGGGCAAATTTTCAAGGGACTTATGTCCGTTGAGGGATTCCCGGACTAGGGGGTGTCCGGATAGCCGGACTATCGTCACGGCCGGACTCCAAGACTATGAAGATACAAGATTGAAGACTTCGTCCCGTGTCCGGATGGGACTTTCCTTGGCGTGGAAGGCAAGCTTGGTGATACGGATATGTAGATCTCCTACCATTGCAACTGACTTTGTGTAACCCTAACCTATCCGGTATCTATGTAAACCGGAGGGTTTTAGTCCGTAGGACGAACAACAATCATACCATAGGCTAGCTTCTAGGGTTTAGCCTCCTTGATCTCGTGGTAGATCTACTCTTGTACTACCCATATCATCAATATTAATCAAGCAGGAGTAGGGTATTACCTCCATCGAGAGGGCCCGAACCTGGGTAAAAACGTCGTGCCCCTTGTCTCCTGTTAGCATCCGCCTAGACGCACAGTTCGGGACCCCCTACCCGAGATCCGCCGGTTTTGACACCGACATTGGTGCTTTCATTGAGAGTTCCTCTGTGTCGTCACCGATAGGCTCGATGGCTCCTTCGATCATCAACAACGACGCGGTCCAGGGTGAGACTTTTCTCCCCGGACAGATTTTCGTGTTCGGCAGCTTTGCACTGCAGGCCAACTCGCTTGGCCATCTGTAGCAGATCGAAAGCTACGCCCCTGGCCATCAGGTCAGATTTGGAAGTTTGAACTATACAGCCGATATCCGCGGAGACTTGATCTTTGACGGATTCGAGCCGCAGCCGAGCGTGCCGCACTGTCTCGATGGGCATGATCTAGCTCTGCAGCCGAACAGTGCCCTGGAGGCCGCACCAGTATCTGCTCCGTCCCTTAATCCGGAGCCGGATTCCCCGATCGAGGACGAGTGGTTGGACACCGCCTCGGGGGCTACAATCTCTACGGCGATCGAGCCGAACTCCATCCCTTTCCTTTGCGAAGACCTCGACTCCAGGGTGCCGGACTCCTCTCCGGACTCCGAACCCTCCGCGCCCCTGCCAATCAATCCGATTGGGCGCCGGTCATGGAGTTCACTGCCGCGGACATCTTTCAGCACTCGCCCTTTGGCGACATCCTGAATTCACTAAAGTCTCTCTCTTTATCCGGAGAGCCCTGACCGGACTACGGACAGGAAGGTTGGGATGCGGACGACGAAGAAATTCAACGGCCACCCACCACCCACTTTGTAGCTACTGTCGACGATCTAACCGACATGCTAGACTACGACTCCGACGACATCGACGGTATGGACGACGATGCCATAGACGACCAAGACCCAGCACTGGGCACTGGAAGGCCACCTCGTCATATGACATATATATGGTGGACACCCCAAAAGATGGGAACGGCGTTGGAACAACGAAGGATGACCCCTCCAAGAAACAGCCGAAGCGCCGACGTCAGCGGCGCCGCTCTAAATGCCGCCACAATAAAAACGGTGATTCCGGCACGGGAGATAATAACACCCCGGACAGCGCCAAAGAGAACCCCCTCCAGCAGGACTCAGCGCAGGAGGAGGGAGAAGAAAGCCCGCACGACAGTGCGGCAGAAAGAGAGGTTGAGGACGATAATTATGCGCCTCCCTCCGAAGATGAGGCAAGCCTCGACGACGACGAATTCGTCGTGCCCGAGGATCCCGCCGAACAGGAGCGTTTCAAACGCAGGCTTATAGCCACGGCAAGCAGCCTCAAGAAAAAGCAGCAACAGCTTAGAGCTGATCAAGACCTGCTAGCTGACAGATGGACTGAAGTCCTTGCAGCCGAAGAGTATGAACTCGGACGCCCCTCCAAAAGCTACCCCAAACGCAGGCCGTTGCCTCGACTAGAGGAGGAAGCACCCAAGTCACCAGCGCACGACATGGCGGACCGGCCACCCCGTGGCCGCGACAGAGAAGCCTCTCGGCCCTCCGCTCAAGCCACACCCCGACGCCGCTCAAAAAGTACCAAGGCACGGGAAAACGCGCCGGACTTGCGTGATATATTGGAGGATAAGGCAAAACATACAAGATCGATCTACGGATCACGTGGGCGCCCTACGACGCGGGATGATTACCGTCGCGCCGGATCCAGCAAAACCGGCCGGGCCGAACATAGTAGACAAAGCTCATATGAGCTACGTCGTGATATAGCCCAATACAGAGGCGCCGCACACCCACTATGCTTCACAGATGAAGTAATGGATCATCAAATCCCCGAAGGCTTCAAACCTGAAAACATCGAATCATACGATGGTACCATAGATCCTGCGGTCTGGATCGAGGATTATCTCCTCCATATCCACATGGCCCGCGGTGATGATCTACATGCCATCAAATACCTCCCACTCAAGCTTAAAGGACCAGCTCGACATTGGCTCAATAGCTTGCCAGCAGAATCAATTGGTTGTTGGGAGGACCTGGAAGCCGCATTCCTTGATAACTTCCAGGGCACATATGTGCGACCACCAGACGCCGATGACCTTAGCCGCATAATTCAGCAGCCAGAAGAATCGGCCAGACAATTCTGGACTCGGTTCCTAACAAAGAAAAATCAAATCGTTGACTGTCCGGATGCAGAGGCCCTTGCAGCCTTTAAACATAACATCCTCGACGAGTGGCTTGCCCGGCACCTAGGACAGGAAAAGCCGAAATCTATGGCAGCCCTCACAACCCTCATGACTCGCTTTTGTGCGGGAGAGGACAACTGGCTAGCTCGAAGCAACAACTTGGCCAAACATCCTGATAGTCCGGATACCAAGGACAGCAATGGCAGGTCGCGTCGCAACAAGAACAAGCGCCGCATCGACGGGGATAATACTGAAGATACGGCCGTCAATGCCGGATTCAGAGGCTCTAAACCCAGTCAGCGGAAGAAGCCATTCAAAAGAAATACCCAAGGCCCGTCCAACTTGGACCGAATACTCGATCGCTTGTGCCAGATACATGGCACCCCTGAAAAACCAGCCAATCACACCAACAGGACTGTTGGGTGTTCAATCAAGCAGGCAAGTTAAGTGCCGAACTCAATGACAAGGGGCATAGCGATGACGTGGAAGAGCCCCGGCCGCCAAACAATAAAGGACAGAAGGGTTTTCCTACACAAGTGCGGACGGTGAACATGATATACGCAACCCACATACCCAAAAGGCAGCGGAAGCGTGCACTAAGGGACGTATATGCGATGGAGCCAGTCGCCCTGAAGTTCAACCCATGGTCTTCCTACCCGATCACCTTCGATCGAAGGGACCACCCCACTAGCATCCGTCACGGCGGCTTCGCCGCATTGGTTCTTGACCCAATTATCGACGGATTTCACCTCCCCAGAGTCCTGATGGACGGCGGCATCAGCCTGAACCTGCTTTATCAGGATACAGTGCGCAAAATGGGCATTGACCCCTCAAGGATTAAACCTACAAAGACAACCTTTAAAGGCGTCATACCGGGTGTAGAGGCCAGTTGTACGGGCTCAGTTACACTCGGAGTGGTCTTCGGATCTCCGGATAACTTCCGAAGCGAAGAGTTAATCTTCGACATCGTCCCATTCCGCAGCGGCTATCATGCACTGCTCGGACGAACCGCATTTGCAAAGTTCAATGCGGTGCCGCACTACGCATACCTCAAGCTCAAGATGCCAGGCCCTCGAGGAGTAATCACGGTCAATGGAAACACCGAACGCTCTCTCCGAACGGAGGAGCACACGGCGGCCCTCGCGGCGGAGGTACAAAGCAGCCTCTCACATCAATTCTTGAGTCCGGCCACTAAGCGTCCGGACACTGTCAAGCGCGCCCGGGGTAACCTACAACAAGACCACCTGGCACGATTCAAGCACGAGTAGCAATCTGGCTCCAACCCCAGCCCTCGCGAAATTGCGAAGCTAGTATTACGCGTACATAATTACGCTCTGGAGATACCATGGGCATATGGGAAGGGGCAAAACAACAGCACGCCAAGAATGCGGCTCGACCGCACCAGGGGCTCCCGTTTGTGTCATTTCTTTTTTTTCCTCTTTTCTTCCTTTTTTTTTTACTTTCAGGACTCCGTCTTTGAGAAGTCCTGTCCGACACTTGAATCGCCGAACTCACGATACAACAGCCAGGGAAGCGGAAAGCCACGTCGAGTGTTCAGGTGGTATCTATTACGAGCATTATACCTGTTTTACATACCATCCCGCAGCTTACCCCTGGAGGGGGACATGTTCGATAGTCCCATCCCTTGCTTATCGCACTATTTGTTTCGTTCTGCTCCCATTGCAGTACCTTTTTGAATAAACAATACATAGCCCTTGCTTATTATTGCTCTACTTCCTTTATATATACATATGTTCATTTCACAACATGTTGCAACCGTACACTTTGGTACGGCCAATACACCAGGGGCTTAAGTATCCCAAAATTATGGTGTGATAAGTCCGAACACTTCCACAAGTGCAGCACCCCGAACTTATAGCATTATATGAATTGGCTCCGAATCATGCCTTGGGTCAATAGTTGGGTTTGCCCGGCTCCCGTGTTTTGGTACCTTACGTTCCGCTATATCGGCTAAGGTAGCACCGGGAGAACCACTGCGATTGTGCCCCAGTTGAGCTGGGTAGAGCTCCTCAGTGGAGAAAGCTAAAACTGACCGTCATGATAGGGCGAGAGCTGGTCGCTGTTCGAGAGGTTTTTTCGGGTCCCTAAAGACTTATGCCGCTTAGAGCGAGGAACCGGAATTGTCCGGCCACGGCGTGGATAGCGCCCCGAACTCGGTCTTCCGAATACTAGGGGCTTCGATGAAATTTAAAATTATAGAATTCTATGGCTAAGTGAGAGTGTTCAAGCATTATGAGTCCGGTTGCCTTGTTCGTTGTGTTGAACGCCTCCCTAGATGGACCCAAGAATGGGAACAAGAGTGCTCAAGTTTATCCCGAACACCCCAGCACTCGTGGCATGGGGGCTGAAGCCAACGACTTGCCATCTCTCAAATTTGATAAACGGCCGCACAGAAGGTAATATTTTAAATTAATAAGCGTTGCTTAGAGCATATGAACAAGTTTTCAGCGTACAGGATAACAAATGCGAGTTTATTCAAAAATTACATCTTTGGAGCACTCATCCGCTATTCGGCGGGCACCCTTCAGGAGGCCCTCATAGTACATTTCGGGCGTGCGGTGCTCATGGCCTTCGGTGGCCCGTCCGTCACAAGCCTCTCCGCATCCAGCTTCCCACAGTGCACTTTAGCACGGGCAAGGGCCCGACGGACACCTTCAATGTAGACGGAGCGCTTGATGACTTCAAGCCACGGACATGCATCCACCAGCCGCTGCACCAAGCCGAAGTAGCTCCCGGGCATGGCCTCCAATCGCCACAACCGCGCTATAAGGCCCTTCATGGCCTGTTCGGCGACCTTGTAGAGCTCTACCAGCTACTTCAGCTGGCCGCTCAGGGGCACCGAATGTTCGGCCTCAGCATACTGAGACCAGAACACCTTTTCTGTCGAGCTCCCCTCCTTGGCGCGGTAGAATGCGGCAGCATCAGACACACTGCGGGGCAAATCTGCGAATGCTCCTGGAGAGCTCCGAATCCGGGTAAGTAATAGGTAATTCAATTTCACATGCTTGCTTTGCATAAAGAATGCCTTACCCGCCGCTATCTTCTTTAAAGACTCAATTTCTTGGAGGGCTTTTTGGGCCTCGGCCTTAGCAGCTTTGGCACTTTCAAGAGCCGAGGCGAGCTCGGACTCTCGAGTCTTCGAGTCACGCTCCAAGCCCTCGTGTTTTTGCACGAGAGCTTGGAGCTCTTTCCGTACCTTGGCCAGCTGCACCTCCCCCTTCTCTCGCTCGGTGCGCTTCGCGGCCGCTATGTTTTCGGCCACGGACACCGCCTCCTTCAGGGTCGCCACCTCGTTTGTGGCCCCTGTAGTACCCAAGTTATTCCTGTTATTTTTTTGCAACCAAAACCTTTTCTATAAGGTATTTTTTTAATAAGGTATTACTTACCTTCTTTGTCCTCGAGCTGCTTCTTGGCTTGTCCGAGCTCGTTCTCGGACCGCTCGAGGTCCTGCTTCAATGCATTGACCTCCGCAGTCAGTGCGGCAGAGGTCAACAGCGCAGCCTGCATTCCCATATTGACATACTTACGTTAGACTCCTGCATATATCTTTTTAGATCCTTAGTCCGGCTTTTCTTTCCGAACACCGAACTAAGCATCAGGGGCTACTGTCTATGCGATAACATTTTTATATATTTTAAGCTTACCTCAAAGCCTGTTAGAAGGCTGGTACAGGCTTCGGTCAGTCCGCTCTTGGCAGACTGAACTGTCCGGATCACCGCACTCATGACAGTCCGGTGCTCCTCCTCGATGGAAGCGCTGTTAAGCGCCTCCTGTAAGCTATCCGGTGCCTCCGGTTGGACGGAGGACACCGGCGTCTTACCCTTCTTGTGAAGGATCCGCTGGCCGGACTTCGGAACCGCTGATGGTTCCGGCATGGAGTCGGGACGAGGGTCGGGCTTAGAGCCCCTGGGGGTCTTGCCCCCCGCGTGCCTGGAGTCCGGGAGGTTGCCTTGTGGCACCTCCGGTGCTACCTCCTCTTGACCAAGCCCCCCTTGGGGCCCCACCGTAGCGTCATCCGCAGTGTGAGGCGAGGAGGCGGTCAGAAGCGAAGTACTCTCCATTTCCGACGAGCCCAGGGACCCGCTCGATGAATCGGCGAACTCGTCCTTAGGCGGGCTGCATGGTTGTTCAACATTAGAGAACACTCTGCAATAATAAAAAACCATGGGTATTCGGACACTTACGATCTCGCCAGGGGCTTGGCCCTTGTAGGCCAATCCTCCTCGTCGTCGTCGACGTTGGTGGAGAAGTCCGGAGGAAGGGTTCTTCCCTTCTTGGACCCTCCGGCCTCCCTAGTTAGGGCGGCCTTCCTTTTCTTCTCCTCCCCCGCTGGGGGAGGAGCTTCTTCTTGTTCCTCCTCGTCTTCAGGAGAAGATTCTGCTTCAGAATCTGACAGCACCTGGCGCGGGGAGCTCCTTCGAGTTCCCGTGGCCTCCTTCTTGGCCTTCTTCTCCGGCACCACGTACGGCGCCGGAGCCAGCAGCCCTGTCAATCGGGCGTCCTCCGGGTCTTCCGGCAAAGGAGCCGGACAGTTAATCTGTCCGGACGTCTTCAGCCAGTCCTGTCAAAGATTAGGGAATTTTAGATCCCACGTAGAGTCAATCTATGAAAAAAGAGTCCTGTAAAGGGTAAAATAACTTACCTCGCCGGCTGGACGCTGCGAGCTGTATCCGCGATCCTTGTTAGCGGATGATGGGGCTTCAGCGCCCTTGAACAGCACCTTCCAGGCATCTTCGTACGTAGTTTCGAAGAGCCGGCTCAAGGTTCGGTGCTGTGCCGGATCGAACTCCCACAAGTTAAAGGCCCGTTGTTGGCATGGGAGAATCCGGCGGATGAGCATCACCTGGATTACGTCGACAAGCCTGAGATTCTTGTCCCCCAGGTTTCGGACGCATGATTGGAGTCCGGATAGCTCTTCCGAATCCCCCCACGTCAGGCCCGTCTCCTTCCATGACGAGAGCCGTGTGGGGAAGCCAGATCTGAATTCGGGGGCCGCCACCCATTCGGGATCGCGTGGCTCAGTGATGTAGAAGCACCCCGATTGCCACCCCTTTATGGTCTCCACAAAGGCGCCCTCGAGCCATAGGACCTTGGCCATCTTGCCAACCATGGCGCCTCCGCACTCCGCTTGACGGCCGCCCATTACCTTCGGCCGAACTTTGAAGATCTTCAGCCATAAGCCGAAGTGGGGCTGGATGCAGAGGAAAGCCTCGCACACGACGATAAACGCCGAGATGTTGAGGATGAAATTCGGGGCCAGGTAGTGGAAGTCCAGGCCGTAGTAGAACATGAGCCCCCGGACAAATGGGTGAAGTGGAAAACCTAGTCCGCGGAGGAAGTGGGGGAGAAACACTACCCTCTCATGGGGCCCGGGGGTTGGAATAAGCTGCCCCGCTTCGGGCAGCATGTGCGCAATGTCGCTGGACAAGTATCCGTCCACCCGCAGTCTTTTGATGTGCCCCTCCGTGACAGAGGAGGCCATCCACCTGCCTCCCGCTCCTGACATGGTTGGACAAGGTTGAGGTGGGATGTGCGGACTTGGGTGCTGGAGCTCGAGTGCGCGGAAATGGATAAGCAAAGGAGGAGGAAGGCGTAGGTGAAAAGGTGGATCCTTATCCCCTTATATAGACGGACGAAGCTATGCGTCCCCCACCAGCCTGGTACAACTCGCTTATTTCCCAAGCGCCGTAATCAATGGCGCGGATGGGTTACCCACGTCCGTATTGATGAGAATCGCGGAATAAGGGGGCACGATCTATGCTTTGATAATACATGCCAAGGAAACCGCCTCGCTAAAACACGCTGAGGTGGAACGGTAAAAAACAATTCATATAAAGGCCTGGCCGTGGTGTGATGTCACGCCGCGGAATACGTCAGCAGATCTGTGCAAGAATTATTCTCTTTACGGTGTTATGTGGAACTTGTTTTGCAGAGCCGGACACTATCCTTGTGTTCAAAACCTTCTATGAACTATTCGGAGGAGGAACCCGCCTTGCAATGCCGAAGACAATATGCACGCCGGACTCGTCGTCATTGAAGCCTGGTTCAGGGGCTACTGAGGGACTCCCGGACATGCGGGTGTCTGGATAGCCGGACTATCATCACGGCCGGACTCCAAGACTATGAAGATACAAGATTGAAGACTTCGTCCCGTGTCCGGATGGGACTTTCCTTGGCGTGGAAGGCAAGCTTGGCGATACGGATATGTAGATCTCCTACCATTGTAACCGACTCTGTGTAACCCTAACCTATCCGGTGTCTATATAAACCGGAGGGTTTTAGTCCGTAGGACGAACAACAATCATACCATAGGCTAGCTTCTAGGGTTTAGCCTCC
>LR880971.1:29426717-29464811 GCA_904067115.1 Aegilops sharonensis
CCCGTGTCCGGATGGGACTTTCCTTGGCATGGAAGGCAAGCTTGGCGATACGGATATGTAGATCTCCTACCATTGTAACCGACTCTGTGTAACCCTAACCCTATCCGGTGTCTATATAAACCGGAGGGTTTTAGTCCGCAGGACGAACAACAATCATACCATAGGCTAGCTTCTAGGGTTTAGCCTCTCTGATCTCGTGGTAGATCTAATCTTGTACTACCCATATCATCAATATTAATCAAGCAGGAGTAGGGTATTACCTCCATCGAGAGGGCCCGAACCTGGGTAAAAACATCGTGTCCCTTGTCTCCTGTTACCATCCGCCTAGACGCACAGTTCGGTACCCCCTACCCGAGATCCGCCGGTTTTGACACCGACAGACACGATCTCTGCTTTGACAAGACGTGTCAAGGAAACCGCCTCGCAATATGCGCTTTGGCTGGTTGTGGGAAAACGGTTCGAATAATGACCCGGCCGTAATGACACGTCGCGTTGCCTAAAAAGTTGTCAGCAATTTGCATTTGTGAAATACCATTCTCTCTACGGTGACATGCGAAGATCATTTTGTGGATCCGGACACGGTTCAAGTGTTCGATAATTATCTTGGAGTATTCGGAGAAGGAACCCGCCCTGCAATCCCGAAGACAAGACCGCTCGCCAGGCTCATCGTCATTGAAGCCTGGTTCAGGTGCTACTGAGGGAGTCCTGGATTAGGGGGTATCCGAACAGCCGGACTGTATACAACGTCCGGACTATTGAAGCGTGAAGATACAAGACTCAAGACTTCGACCCGTGTCCGGATGGGACTTTCCTTGGCGTGGAAGGCAAGCTTGGCGATCCGGATATTATATTTCCTTCCTTGTAACTGACTCCATGTAAACCCTAGCCCTCTCCAGTGTCTATATAAACCGGAGGGGTTGGTCCTTAGAAGGCCGATCACAATTACAATCATACCATCATAGGCTAGCTTCTAGGGTTTAGCCTCTATGATCTCGTGGTAGATCTAATCTTGTACTACCCATATCTTCAATATTAATCAAGCAGGAAGTAGGGTTTTACCTCCATCGAGAGGGCCCGAACCTGGGTAAACATTGTGTCCCTTGCTTCCTGTTACCATCAGCGTAAGACGCACAGATCGGGACCCCCTACCCGAGATCCGCCGGTTTTGACACCGACACTAGCCCCCTCCGGTGTCTATATAAACCGGAGGGTTTAGTTCGTAGGACAACAACAATCATAATCATAGGCTAGCTTCTAAGGTTTAGCCTCTACGATCTCGTGGTAGATCAACTCTTATAATACTCATATCATCAAGATCAATCAATCTGGAAGTAGGGTATTACCTCCATCGAGAGGGCCCGAACCTGGGTAAACATTGTGTCCCCCGCCTCCTGTTACCATTAGCCTTAGACGCACAGTTCGGGACCCCCTACCCGAGATCCGCTGGTTTTAACACCTACAATGCCTTTACTCTTCAACATGCTTCGTGCCATCGCCACCACGGTCTGATTCCTCCGTTCCACAACACCGTTTTGCTGCGGTGAATATGGTGCCGTAAGATACTTCTTGATCCCTTGAGCTTCGCAAAACTCTGTGAATGCACGAGACTTGAACTCAGCCCCCCGATCGGTACGGAGGGCCTTCAGCTTGGCTTCAGATTCTACTTCAGCCGCCATCTTTATTATCCTGAACGCTTGCAAAGCTTGATCCTTTGTCTTCAACAACACAATCCACATGAATCTGCTGAAGTCATCGACTACGAGCAAGAAGTATCTGTTTTCGGCAGGGGTGGCCGGTGTAATCGGTCCGCACAAGTCTCCATGGACCAACTCAAGAGATTTCCTCGCTCTAAAGTTTCCCTCTCTTGGGAACGGGGCTCTCCTTTGTTTCCCAATAAGACAACCGTCACACACTTGGTCGACATGATTGATGCACGGTATGCCACGTACCATCTCCATTTGTCCAAGTTGCCATAGAGCCTGGAAATTTAGATGACCGTAGCGCGCGTGCCACTTCCATGCCGAGTGTCCATGCTCGACAAGAGACAGGCCGGATCCAGACGATCCAAGTTGAGGAAGTAAAGCATGTTCGGTGACCTCTGCACCTTCATGATTAGCATCCTCTGACGATCATACCCCCATAGGTAGCCATCTTGGAGCACAATCTTGCAACCACGCTCCTCGAGCTGACCAAGACTTATGATGCTGCTCTTTAGCTTGGGAATATAGTACACATCGTGAATACCTTGTGACCGCTGTTCTTCAACTCAAACAGGACAGTACCTCGCCCTGCGATGTCAACCGTCCATTCGTCACCAAACCAAACCGTTGCTCCGACCGAAAGTCTGAGCTCAGAAAACTGGTCCTTGTCGCCGGTCATGCGGTTGCTAGAGCCCGTGTCAAGGTACCACACATGCCTCGATGTGTTCATCCTCTTCTTATCATGAAGATAAACTGCCTCCTCTATGAGCGTGACAACCTCTGTAGCCGGCGCCTTTGGAGCTAGACTATCCTTGTCCATTAGCTCGCATACTTCGACCATGAGCATCATGTCTCCATCATCGCCTCCTTTAATTTGGCCATGAGAGCTTTCTCCTTCTGTGGTTTCTTGCACTCCGACTTGAAGTGCCCCATGATGCCACAGTTGTGACACTTGATCTTGAGCTTGTCGAACTTCTTCTTCTTCGGAGCGCCATCGCCGGCGTTCTTCATACCTTGTTCTTTTGGCGCATGATCTTGGAGAGTGTTGCTGCTAGAGCACTTGCCTCCTCTCCTTGAGTCCAGCGCTTTCCATTGAGCCCGGGTGAGCATGACATTCTCATCGTTCCTCCCATCCTCGAGACTGTACCGCATACGCTCGTCGTGAGCCTTGTAGCGTCTGACGAGATCATCAATGGAGAGGGTCGCGAGATCGACGCACTGCTCGATCGCCGTGACAATTTGCAGGTTCCGGGGAAGGCCACGCGCAAGAACCGTCGGACAACCGAGGTCTCCGTGAGGTTTTCTCCAAGCACGCAAATCCGATTGACAAGAGTATCCACCCGTGAAGCGAACGCATCCATGGACTCATTGTCGCCCATAACCAACGCCTCATAGTTCCTTAGGACAGTTTGGAGATTGGCTTGCTTGACGCGGGTGTGTCCCTCGAACATGAGCTTCAAGGTATCCCACGCCTCCTTCATTGTTTCTTTGGCGATCAGGTGTTGGAGGACCTCCATCGGCATCATCGTGTAAATCGCCGACGCCGCCTGCCGATCCTTCCGGTGCTTGGCTCCCTCCTTCTTGAATGCGTCACCTCCTGGATGGACCGCATCCCATAGCTCATTGGAACGGAGACCACACTCCATGAGGGCCTTCCAGACACCAAAGTTCTCGCGATCAAATCGTGGGTACGACGAACTCGCTGGAGCAACAATTACTTTAGCCGCACTGGAGTACTCCACCAGCTGCTTAGTCTTCTCGTCAGCCGCCATGTTCCTCCGTTACTCGAAGACGGATGGGCATTGGCGGACATTGCGTTTCTTCCGTCGCCGTAGCCGTAGCTAACCAGGCACAAAAGAGACAACTCGGCGAGACGCACGCGTATACTTGAAGCTAACGCCTTAAGCAGCTGGATCGATTCTACACTTGTACACGGCGAGTTGATGGCAAACAGGGCCATGTCGGTCCTGTGCTTTTTATTGCTTTGATCGGTCTGAGTTGATTACATGGGGGTACAACAATATTTATATTGGTCCTACTAGTCCTATTCCTAGCCCTATTACAAATGCAAATCCTACTCATTTGATTGCACCAAGTCCGTACCGGACTGGTCTAACCGGGGTTGATTCCAACAAGGACTTGTTCTCTGGGCATCCTGGTTCATCTTTTTGTAGTAGGGGTCGATGATGGCCGAGGCGAGTTCAACCTGGGAGTCCTTCTTCATGCTACCCTAGACCCTGTAGTGATCACGGATTTCGACAAGGTTCTTGCAGGCCAAGCCCATAACCCTGAGCGCTTTTACATCATCGGTGGTTTCCACCGTAGCGAACTTGTAGTCGGTGTTGTTGAAAAACCTGGCGAAACTATTGCAAGGCTCTGTGGCCGTGCAGTAGTGGTAGATGAGGACACGATGGCGCACGCACAACTGGGCGACGGCAACCTTCTGATCTTTGCCGGGAACGCCGCGTTGTACTGGAGGTTGATTTCGACCACGTTGTACTTGTCTCCAGCAAGCAACTGCTCAACGGTGTTGATGTAGTCGTCCACCACGGTCGGGTCAATGGTGTACACCACCGAGAGATCCGTCTCCCTCGCATGGTTCTCCACCTTATGCTCTCTGAACTCCATTGGAGCGCCATTAGACATCCCCTCTCTATGTGTCATCATGGGTTTGCTTGTTGTGTTGCGGGGCGTGTCGGTGTCAAAACTGGCAGATCTCGGGTAGGGGTGTCCAAGTTGTGCGTCTGAGGATCAATAGTAACAATGGAGAAGGGACACAGTGTTTACCAAGGTTCGGGACCTCTTGATGGAGGTAAAACCCTACTCTTGATTGATTATATTCGATGGTATATAGGGGTCAATATTCTTCATGAGTATTCTGTATATATATATATATGTGTGTGGCGACGCCCATCCGTAGACAGTAGCCCCTGAGACTCTTTCCGGATTAGAACAATCCGAAGAGAGGATCATTAACAAGTATATCATGCACCGTGTATTATATTTGACAGGCTTCGAAGCTGGCGGCTACTGCCCAGGCCGCGGAAATTGCCGAGCTCAATCGAAAGCTCCGGCTATCCAATGAGGAACTCGACCGTACCAACAAGCAGTTCAACGAAACCCAAGGTATGTGGTATTTCAGTATATCCTAAAATTATATTCATGTGTAGTCGGTTTGAAACTGACTAAGAATGTTATGAATATACTCACAGTTGGCACAACCGAGGTCGAGTCCCTCAAGAGTGCCCTTGCCAAAGCCAAGAAAGAGGCAGAGGCGAGCAAGGAGGCCACGGACAGGGCGGCCAAGGGCTCTAGAGGAAGTGCAAACCAGCCGCCGAAAACATGAGGCCCGGGTGGAGGAAATAGGGCAGGAGCTCAAGGACGCCATCGCGAGGTGCGAGTCCTTGGAGCAAAAGAGTTCGGAGCAAGCCTCTGAACTCACCAAAGCTCTTGAGACTCTGAAGGAGGCCCGGGTTGATGCCCAGGGCGCTCATCAGGAGATACAAGAGGCGAAGTAGATTGGGGCTGGTAAGGCCTTTGTCATGCAGAGTAGATATAGTAGTAAGAGGTATATTTTACTGACCAGAGTTTGGAGTTCTCCAGGCGCCTTTGCTGATGCGCCGAGGAGTATTGCAGATGCCGCCGCATTCTTCTGAGCCGAAGAGGGGACCTCGACGGAGAAGTTATTCTGTTCGCAGTACCTTGCGCTGGAACTTCCCGTGGCCCTGAGCGACCAGCTGAAGCAGCTGTCCGAGCTGCATAGGGTGGCCGGACTGGCCATGAAGGATGTTATAATCCGCTTGTGGCCGGACGATCCCATCCCTAATTGTCACTTCGGATTCGTGCAGAGATTAGTGGAGGCGCTTCCTCGGATCGATGCCCTCAAGCAGTCGTCCTGCATTGAAGGTGCCCGGATGGCCTTTGCCCGTGTTAAGCTGCAGTGGGCAAAGATGAAGGCCGCTGAAATTGCTACCGCGGGGCCGCCTGAAGGGAAAGAGCACCGGCAGCCTGAGAAGTATTTTGACGTGGTCCTCGAGGGAGCCCACATTGTGGAGGGGCAGTGTTTGAAGGATGTCAACTTTGAGTAGTTCGGTCCAGTTTGTAAGAGTCATGTAATGAACACATTGTGTATGATATTTATGATTATGCATTTTATGAGTAGTTTATCCTCCTATTTTGGCCGTTTATATGTCTGAAATTTTACCAGTTGTCGGCTTCAGCCCCCACGTAAATATTACGGGGGTGTTCGGGAACGCATGACATCACTTAATCCAATGTCTTTGTCCTATGTAGGAGGCGTCTTGCGGAATGAACTAGCCATAAGAGTCCATTGGTGGCGCTAAGTACTAGCCCCTCGTTGCATGATCGGCAGTCCGGAGTGCGGCGCCTTTGCAACGCGGCTGGTCAAAAAATTCATCCCCTCATATAACACCACGTAAATCGCGAGCGATTCATAGTATAACACTAAGTCACCAGATGGCTGACCCGCTTTCGTATATCATGACAGTCAGTTTTCGCCTTTCTCTACTGAGGTACTTAACCGGACGAACCAGAAATACAATCGCAGTAGTTCTCCCTTTACTACCTTAGCCGAACTTGCGGAACGTAAGGTGGCAAACACAGGAGCTGGGCAACCCAACTATAGACCAAAGACATGATTCAGATCGGATGCATATAATGTCATATCCGGGACGCCGAAGAGTTCCCTATAGGTGTTCGGACTTAAGAATTTTGCGGGGCCGAAGACAGCCCCTGGTATGAAGATTGTGTCAAGCCACATATGCCAGTCGAACGTAAGGGGGAGCGCAGATGACAAGGAAAAAAATCCAAAAGCCCAACCAAGAAGGTGATAAGCATCTGTGCCTTTTATATCTTTATTGATATGTCCATGACAGGCAATGTCATTCAATATTAGGGTCATATTACATGCCCAAAGAAAAAAGGAAAAAAATTTACATATGGGAAAGTCTACCACAGGGCCTAGAAATCATAGTTCGGAAAAGAAACTGCAATGATGCCCCGCCGCACGTCTGCGCCTTTTCTCCTTAGTAGTGAGTCCTTTGAGAGTAGTATTTGATGGTTCGAAATGCACCCGCCTTAAAAGGGTCTCCTGCGACAACCATCCTGCAAGTAGGGCTCTCGATGAACCCGCGTTAAAAGAAAAAGGATATATGCGGTACAATTATGGTCAAGCCATGTAATGGACCTATTCCACGGTGTGCCTCCAGCGCCGCCTAAGGAATTTTTAGTGTGTAATTATGTACACGCAGTACATAAGCCGTGACCTGGTGGGCTGATCGGCGTAGGCCGAACTGCTAATCAAGGTCCGGATCAGTTGACTTATTGCTATTATGAGCGGACCGTACCCGTTTGGATACGTCGTTGGCTTTATTAGCTGGCGAATTGTTCGGCTCGATAAGGCCGCTGTACACTTCGGCTGCGAGGGCCGTAGTGTGCTCTTCAGTATGGAGTGAGTGCCCCATATTACCATTGACTGTAATAACGCCATGAGGTCCAGGCATTTTGAGCTTCAAGTAAGCATAATGCGGGACTGCATTAAAGCGGGCAAAAGCAGTTCGTCTGAGCAGTGCATGATAGCCACTGCGGAAAGGGACGATGTCAAAGATTAACTCTTCGCTCCGAAAGTTATCTGGGGAGCTGAATACTACCTCTAGTGTGATTGAGCCCGTACAATGGGCCTCCACTCTTGGTATCACACCTTTAAAGGTAGTGTTACTAGGCTTGATTCGTGATGGGTCGGTCCCCATCTTACGGATAGTATCTTGATAGATCAAGTTGAGACTACTCCCTCTGTCCATAAGGACTCTAGTGAGGTGGTAACCGTCAATGATTGGATCAAGAACCAAGGCGGCCGAACCCCCGTGACGGATACTAGTTGGGTGGTCCCTACGATCAAAGGTGATCAGACAGGCTGACCATGCGTTAAACTTTGGAGCGATTGGCTCTATGGCATAGACGTCCAGTAATGCGCGTTTGTGCTCCCTTTTGGGGATATAAGTGACATATATCATGTTCATTGTCTTCACCTCGGGGAGAAACTGCTTCTGACCCCCAGTATTCGGCTGACGGGGCTCGTCATCGTCTTCGCTTGGAGGCCCTTTCCCTTGTGTTCGGTATTTAACTTACCGACCTGTTTGAAAACCCAACATATCATGTTGGTATGATTTGCGGGCTTATCCGGTGTGCCATGAATCTGACAGGGCCTCTCAAGGATTTTATCTAAGTTGGATGGCCCGTCTTTGTTGCCTTTGAAAGTTTTCTTCCGCTGACCGGACATAGGACCGCTGAATCCGGCATTGACTGTCGTATCGTCTGCGTCGTCGTTGCTGTTGTTCCGACGTTTGTTTTTATTTCGGCGAGGTTTACCATTGCCGTCCGCACCTTAGAGGTGTCGGGGTCACCCGAGCTGTTGCTTCTACGAGCCAACCAGCTATTTTTGCCTGCATAGAAGCGGTTCATTAGTGTCACTAAGGCTGCCATAGTCTTCGGCTTTTCCTGCCCAAGGTGTTGGGAGAGCCATTCGTTGCGGACGCTGTGCTTAAAGGCCGCTAAGGATTCCGCGTCCACACAGTCTACAATCTGATTCTTTTTAGTTAAGAACCAATTCCAAAGCTTGCGGGCTGATTCGCCTGGCTGCTGGATTATATGACTCAAGTCGTCAGCAGCCGGTGTGATACGGGGCAAACCCGGTGTAGGCCGATCTTTCACGTTTGGAGTGGGATCCCTCGAAGAACATGAAGAACGCGGGGAAGAACGGGGAGAAATCACAAGGGGAAACACTCAAGAACAAGTCCAATCACACATCCACTAGACAATCAAACACACAAGATCCACAAGGGTACATGAACAACAAAAGGAAAGATACAAGGTAGAGTTCATCTCCAAAAGGAGGTTGTCGGTGTCAAAACCGGCGGATCTCGGGTAGGGGGTCCCGAACTGTGCGTCTAGGCGGATGGTAACAGGAGACAAGGAACACGATGTTTACCCAGGTTCGGGCCCTCTTGATGGAGGTAAAACCCTACGTCCTGCTTGATTGATATTGATATTGTGGATGTTTACAAGAGTGGATCTACCACGAGATCAATGAGGCTAAACCCTAGAAGCTAGCCTATGGTATGATTGTAAGGGTTGTTGATGTTCTGATTCTAGTCCTACGGACTAAAGCCATCCGGTTTATATAGACACCGAAGAGGGCTAGGGTTAAATAGAGTCGGTTACAATGGTAGGAGATCTACATATCCGTATCGCCAAGCTTGCCTTCCACGCCAAGGAAAGTCCCATCCGGACACGGGGAGAAGTCTTCAATCTTGTATCTTCATAGTCTTGGTGTGCGGTCGATGATGATAGTCCGGCAGGTGATAGTTCGGCTGATGATGGTAGTCCGGCTATCCGGACACCCCCTAATCCAGGACTCCCTCAGTAGCCCCTGAACCAGGCTTCAATGACGATAAGTCCGGCGCGTATATTGCTTGGCATTGCAAGGCGGGTTCCTCCTCCAAATGATAGAAGATTGTGAACACAGGATAGTGTCCGGCTCTGCAAAATAAATTCCACATTCCACCGTAGAGAGAATAATAATATATACACAAGTTCAATCTGCTGACGTTTTTTGTGGCATGACGTCACACCACTACCAAGCCATTATTCGAATTGCTTTTTACTTTACCGCCTCAGCGCATTTAGCGAAGCGGTTTCCTTGGCACGTCTTGTCGAAGCAGAGATCGTGTTTCCCCTTAATCCGGGATTCTCATCAATACGGGCGTGGGTAACCCAACCGCGCCCATTCGCCACGCCCCCTCTATCGAAGGCGAGTCCCAAACGGTCATGGAGACGGCTCTTGGCATTCTTCCTCTTTATAACGGGACCAAGGCTCGTTCCTTTTCTTCATCCTCCATCGAATCCTCTCCCTACTCCAAGTTCCAGCACCTAGAGCTCCAGATTCGAGCGCTTCGGACTTTCAACGATCTCCGGTTCCGACCTCCAGGGCCGGTGGAGACGGAGGAGGACGTGCTAAAGCTGCGGGAGGCCAAGTACCTGGCTTACGAGATTTCGCACAGGTTGCCTGCCGAAGGGCAGGCCATCCCCACCCCCGAGCCCGGCGAGTATGTCGTTTTTATATCCCACCTCCGTCGGGGTTTAGGCTTCCCGATGGATCCTTTTGTGAGAGGGCTCATGTTTTACTATGGGTTGGAATTCCATGATTTGGCTCCGGAGTCTATCCTCCATATTTCCGCATTTATTATCGTCTGCGAGGCCTTCCTCCGCGTCACCCCTCACTTCGGCCTGTGGCTAAGGACCTTCAATGTGGCGCCGAAGATGATCGGGGGGCGTCGAGCGGAGTGCGGCGGGGCGGTTATAAGTAGGAGAGCCGACGCCCCGTGGCCCGCGGGCTCCTTCCAAGAGGAGCTCGGTCCGTGGCAGCAAGAGCGGTTCTATATCACCGTTCCGAGGGGCCGCAGGCAAAAGCCGCCGCCCTTATTCCGCCCGGGACCTCCACGACGGTTGATGTCGTGGGTCAACCAAGGGCTCAACTGGGGGCCGTCAAAGGACGTGCCCCTACTGCAGGGCCGGATTCGAGATCTCCAAACGAGGGAGGTCAACATGGTGATGGTGATGCAGGTTATGCTGATTAGGCGTCTCCCGCCCTGCAAACGCCGCCCTCTCCGGCTATGGGAGTTTAATCCGGAGGGCCCACGGATTCTTCAACACTTCATGGGTATGACACCCCTGGAAATGTACAAATTATTCTTCGGATCGCAAGAGGCGCGTCCGGAATTGACCGAGGATGCAGGCCTAAGCTGCAATCGCCCGGATACTCAAGTAAGTAGTTCCGGGTCCGTACATACCGTTTGTTTGCCTTTCAATGATTCGCCTTATGACCAACTTCCTTCTACACAGGAGTGGATAGCGGAAGCAAAATTGATACGGTGTCCGCCCCCCCTCCCCGAGACCGCGCCGGATCCCGTGCTGGTCCGGATGCTTGAGGTTGCGCCTTCAGAGGAAGACGAAGGGGAAAGCGGGAAAGCTACTGCCTCGCCTAAGGAGGCTCTTGAAAGAGGGAGGATCGAGAATCCCTCCCTCCAAGGGGAGAAGAGGACTGCCACCGAGGACCCGGGGGCGAAAGCCCCTAAACGGGGGAAGAAATCTTCGCCAGAGGGTCCTGCGTCCGGGGAGGCCCCGGCCGCACAATCTCCCTTAAAGAATCAGCCCTCCAACGAGCCGTAAGTAGAAAGAAAGGAGTTTTATAATAAGGGACATCCCTATTTGTGCTTCTGAGGATAACTAAAGTTTTTACCTTGTAGTTCGGATCTCCGTCCTTCGCAGATGAGCTCGTCTTCGGGGGACCTTCGTCCGGAGATGATAGAGAGCGAGACGCCTCCGTCCGGGGCGCCGTCAGACAGGGCGGACGAGCCTGAGGTGTCGTCGCGGAGGGAGCCCCCGGGTTTGGCAAAGCCGGATAGTTCGGCGCCAGCTGGTGTACGGCTGAAGGATCTGCTTGAGAAGGCGTCTATCTTAGAAGATCACCACGCATTGATGAGCATGGTGATTGAAAGGATTTCTTCCGCCGAAGGCGGGTTGCACGATGCCGTCAGGAGTTTGCTGGCGGGGTTTGAGGTACGTAAAAATGACACACCTTTTAACAGTTTTGCATATAGAATGCGCCCTGTATAGATAGTAGCCCCTGAGAGTCGGTAGGTTGTCGAAATCGACAGCGTGCCGAGGATCAAAATCGCAGGTTTAAATTCCCGCCATGCCGATGCAGGTGGCGGGTCGTTCGGGGGCCAGCCGGACTGATGGAGTTGCTGAACTAAAGCGGCAACTCGATGTTGCGGATGCGGACATCACGCTGATCAATAGGCGACTTGATGAGTCGCAAGGTAAGTGTTACTGCGCGGTCACTTGGTAAGGGAGCCGAAGCCCACTCCTTACAATATGTGTGTGAAATGCAGATAGTGCCGCTGCTGTGGAAAGTCTTCGAGCCGAACTTGCTCAAGCCAAGGAGCAGGCCAGAAGGAGGAATGCGGCGGCCTCGAGGGCAGCCGATGAGTTAGCGGCCGAAAGGGTCGCACACTGCCGGAGCAGGGAAGAGATAGCCGCAATGGCCCTGAAGTTAAAAGATGCTACCGACCGCAATGAGGATCTGGAGAAGGAGCGCCTAGCGGGGCAAGAAGACCTGCGGAAGGCCACCGCCGAAGCCAAGGATGCCCGCTCTGCAATGCGGGCTATAAAGGAAGAGCTGCACCAGGCCGGAGATATTGTAGCTGGCAAGCCTTTTCTACTGCGCCGAAGGTTTACGGATCCAAAATATGCTCAGCTGGGCCAACTGTGGGGTTCAGAGGACCCTTATATGGACTTAGCAACGAGTGCGGCGGATGCCGTTGTGCATTTTCGAGGCCAGAAGGATCACAAGACGGAAGAGCAATTTTGGTCTCAATTCCATAGTCTGGGGTGTTCACTTCCGTTGGCCGACCGTTTGGCCGAGTGGGCTGAGCTAAATAGGTTGTCCGGGCTTGCTATGACGGATATAGTGACCCATATCTGGCCGGATAGGCCCCGGCCGAAGAGTTACTTTGGCTTATTGCAGCAATTTCTTGGGGCGGTGCCGCATATCAAGGCAATGAAGCGGTCGGCCTGCATAGAGGGTGCGCGGATGGCGCTTGCCCGTGTAAAGTCACATTGGACAGAGATGGATGCCACCGCTATTGCGACCCCGGGTTCGGATGATAACCGGTTACCCGCCGAGCACTATTTTGGCGAAGTGTTGCGTGCTGCTCGTGTAATAGAGTCGCAGTGCTCAAAAAATGTTACGTTCGAATGAACGTTTATATGATGTAAAACGATATTTATGATGTAAGCGCCTTTTATACTTGTTCGTTCAAGTAATATAATATCTCCTATGCGGCCGTTCATGTATACGTGTGTATAACCTGAAAGATGGCAGTCGTCGGCTTCAGCCCCCACGCACAAGGTGCGGGGGTGTTCGCAAAAAATATCGCGTTTTCACACTTAATCCGACGTCTCGGTCCTGTAAAGGAGGTGGTAGCGTAGCAAACGAGGCAACCGGACTATAATGCTTTATCACTTTCACTTAGCCATGGAGTTCGAGGGTGGGGCTACGACATAGCCCCTGGGGGCACCGCGCTCTCCGAATTCGGGGCGCGGATGTGCCTGGCCGGGAAACGGCCCTTCGTCAAAGCGGAGGAATCCTAAACATTCCCATAGTCAATCGAGTGGTTGACCAGTCTCTCGCTGTATCATGATAGTCAGTTTTCGGCTTTCTCTACTGAGGTGCTCGCCCAGCTGAACTGGGGCACAATCGCAGTAGTTCTCCTGGAGCCGCGTTAGCCGATGATACGAAACGTAAGGCAGCAAAACACAGGAGCCGGGCAAACCCAACATTTGACCAAAGACATGATTCGGAGCTGATGCATATAAGGCCTAACTCGAGACGCCGAACACTCCCGAAGGTGTTCGGTCTTTATAATAGCGGGCAGAACAAAGCCCTAAGCCCCTTGTGTCCAGGTACGGGCGGGTTATTCTGGCGCGGCCGATGCCAAAACGCCAGTCTCCACTCTGGTTATAATGAGAAACCAGGGGATTATAGCAACAAGAGACAGTAAGAAAGGTTTACGTAAGGTCTTAGTCTGAAAAGAGTCCTTGCAACGGGTCCCTACTGCACGTCTGCGCCTGTGTCTCCATTGTGCCGTATCCTGGACGGGTGTGCACGTTGTTCATCTGTAAAAAAAAAGAAGAACTTGGTTGGAAAGGAAATCGTGCGAGAAAGTGCATAAAAAATTGAAATATAGGTTAAGAAAGCTGAGCCTATGCTAGCTCATTATGGCTTATATGTGCAAACCCTTGTGAAGGGATGTGCGGCTAGGTAGCCCCTAGCTTATTCATTCCGGACTCGTCCAGCCGTGTCCGGGGTCTCAAGCGACCTTCTAATGAAATGATGCCGCGTTGACCGGGCATTTTAAGCGTAAGAGACACGTAATGTGGTATTGCATTGAAGCGGACGAAAGCTTCCCGTCCCAGTGATGCTTGATAGCTTTTTTTTAAATGGGGCGACATGAAAGGTTAGCTTTTCTCGTCGGAAGTTGTCAGGTGACCCGAACACAACTTCTAGTAGTAATGAAACTGTGCACCTGGCGTAAGGGCCTGGCGCCACTCCTTTGAAGGAAGTGCGGCTATGCCGAATTGTATTATGGTCTATCCCAACTTGCGGATTGTGTCCGGAAATAGCAGGTTCAAGTCACTGCCGCCGTCCATCAAAGCCTGCGTTAATTGCAGTCCGTCTATTATGGGATCCAATATCAGGGCAGTCTATCCTGCGGTCCAGATATTTCTGGACTAATCCAGATGGTCGGAAGTGATTGGTTTTGACGTCCAATCTCGGTCCACTGGGGTGGATCGTGCGACACTTGTCTTAGCGAGTGCCGTGTTGGCTTTCCGTACTATCACGTGAAGCGAGTTTACTGTTTTGACTTCTTGTGGGAAAGTCTTTTGACTTCCGGTGCTCTGCTGGTGGGGTTCGTCATCGTCCTTGCTTGGCACATCGAGCCCCTTGTGTCCGGTGTTGAGTCTGCCAGACTGTTTGAAAACCCAACAATTTCGGTTGGTATGGTTTGCAGGCCTTCCGGGGGTACTGTGGATTTGACATATCCGATCTAAAATTTTATTTAAATTTGATAGCTCGTCTCTGTTCTCCTTAAGAGGCCGTGTTGTATTGTTTGGCCGCGAGCTTTTGAATCCGGTGCTGGTCTTTCCTGCGCCGTGACTGTCCGTTTCCATCTCTGATCTCGGATGTACTCGGGTCGCTGGTGCTGCATCTTGCTAGCCAGCTGTCTTCTCCTGTGCAAAAGCGCGTCATGAGGCTTGTTAGCGCGGCCATTGTTCTTGGCTTCTCTTGTCCGAGGTGTCTGGCGAGCCATTCGTCTCAGACGTTGTGTTTAAAAGCTGCTAGGGCTTCTGCGTCCGAACAGTCGACTATTTGGTTCTTTTTGGTAAGGAACCTGTTCCAGAATTTGCGCGCTGACTCTCCGGGCTGTTGGGTTATATGACTCAGATCGTCTGCATCCGGAGGGCGGACATAAGTCCCTTGAAAATTTGCTCTAAACGCGTCCTCAAGCTCTTCCCAACTTCCAACAGTATTTTCTGGGAGGCTTTTGAGCCAATGCCGAGCTGGCCCTTTGAGCTTGAGGGGTAGGTATTTTATGGCGTGGAGATCATCTCCTCTAGCCATGTGCATGAGTAGTATGTAATCTTCTATCCAGACTCCGGGGTCTGTTGTGCCGTCGTATGGCTCTATGTTTATGGGTTTGAACCCTGCTGGAAATTCGTGATCCAGCACCACATCGGTAAAGCATAGCGGGTGTGTGGCGCCCCTGTATTTGGGTGTGCCGCTGTCTTCGGACACCTGTTGTGGTGTGTTATTTCCTGGGGACCTCTTTTTTGGCCCGTAGATGGACCTGGTTGGGCCGTCCGTTTTCCCAGGATTATAATTCGGCTTGTGTGCAGCCCCGCTTGTCGCTTTGGGCCTGTCATCTGGCCGTCTATCCGGCCAGGCGGCCTCTTTATTTCTTGACCGTGAAGGCTCTATGGCTTCCTCGTCAAATTCTGGCAGTAACTTGCGCTTCGGGTAGCTCTTCGTTTGATGGCCATTGCCATATTTGTCTGCAGTCTTGAATACTTTGCTCCACTTCATTCTGAGCGTGTCTTCTGCTGTTTTGAGCTTCCGTTTCTCCTTCTTCAAACTTCTTGCAGTGGCGACGAGTCTTTTTTGTATGCTCTTATGCTGCGGTGTTGTGTCCGGACTGTTGATTGCTCCGTGAAGGGGTTGATTATCCGGCTCATCCTGTTCGTCGTCCGCTGGTTTGCCCTGCTCTATCGCTGGGTCGTTAGGAAGGCTGCTTTGATCGAGGCGGGACTTAGGGCGGCGTTTACGTCGCCGTTTTAGTTGTTTATCGGCGGGATTATCCTCTGTCGCGTCTCGTTGTTCCTTCTTATCACTTCCCTTTAGGGTGTCCACCATGTATATGTCGTATGACGAGGTGGTCTTCCAGTGTCCTGTAGGCACTGGTTCTTGGTAGTCTCCAGCATCGTCGTCCATACCGTCGATGTCTTCGTAGTCGTACTCGAGTACGTCGGTTAAATCGTCGATGGTGGCTACGAAGTGGGTGGTGGGTGGGCTCTAAATTTCTTCGTCGTCCGCGTCCCAACCGTCCTGGCCGTAGCTCGGCCAGGGCTCTCCGGATAGCGAGAGATGCTTTAGTGAATTTATGATATCGCCGAAGGGCGAGTGCTGAAAGATGTCCGCAGCGGTGAATTCCATGATCGGCGCCCAATCGGATTCGACTGGCAGGGGCGCAGGAGGTTCGGAGTCCGGCAGAGAGTCCGGCACCTCGGAGTCATGAGCTTTATGCGGGACAAGGTAAGTGTTCGGCTCTATCGCCGTAGAAGTTGCGGCTCCCGAGGCGGTGTCCAGCCATCCGTCCTCGATTTGAGCGATCGGCTCCGGACTATGAGTCGGAGCGGATTCGTGTGCGGCCTTCAAGGTGCTGTCCGGCGGCAGAGTTAGGTCATGCCCATGGCTACAGCGCGGCACGCTCGGCTGTGGCTCAGATCCGTCGAAGATCAGGTCTCCGCGGATATCGGCCGTGAAGTTTAGGCTTCCAAACCTGACCTGACGGCCAGGGGCGTAGCTTTCGATCTGCTCCAGATGGCCAAGTGAGTTGGCCCGCAGTGCAAAGCCGCCGAATACGAAGATCTGTCCGGGGACAAAAGTCTCACCCAGGACTGCGTCGTTGCTGATCGAAGAGGCCATCAAGCCTATCGGTGACGACACAGAGGAACTCTCAATGAAAGCACCAATGTCGGTGTCAAAACCGGCGGATCTCGGGTAGGGGCTCCCTAACTGTGCGTCTAGGCGGATGGTAACAGGAGACAAGGAACACGATGTTTACCCAGGTTCGGGCCCTCTTGATGGAGGTAAAACCCTACGTCCTGCTTGATTGATATTGATATTGTGGATGTTTACAAGAGTGGATCTACCACGAGATCAAGGAGGCTAAACCCTAGAAGCTAGCCTATGGTATGATCGTAAGGGTTGTTGATGTTCTGATTCTAGTCCTACGGACTAAAGCCATCCGGTTTATATAGACACCGGAGAGGGCTAGGGTTACATAGAGTCGGTTACAATGGTAGGAGATCTACATATCTGTATCGCCAAGCTTGCCTTCCACGCCAAGGAAAGTCCCATCCGGACACGGGGTGAAGTCTTCAATCTTGTATCTTCATAGTCTTGGAGTCCGGTCGATGATGATAGTCCGGCACGTGATAGTTCGGCTGATGATGGTAGTCCGGCTATGCGGACACCCCCTAATCCAGGACTCCCTCAGAGGTCTTGATGGTATCCTAGACGGATCTTCCCACGAGGTGGTCTTGATGATATCCCGCAGGATCTTCTCCTAGATAGAGGTCTTGGCCTCCAATGGAGTGGTGGTCTCTCTCTCTCAAGAGTAGAGATAGGTAGGAGCAAATCTCACATACAAATGAGCTATCACTTTGCTAACCCTAGAAAGGAGGTGGAGGTGGTCTATTTATAGTCTAAGCCACGAAGGGGTAAGTGGGAGAGGGATACAAGGCCAAAGGCCCGCGGCTAAGCACACAGGCATCGGACGTCCGGTGGGGGTCGAACGTCCGGAAGCTCGGGACGGTCCGGACGTCCGGAAGTCTTCGGGCTTCCGTAAATATCGTTCTGTCGCCGTGGCACCAGTCGTCCGGAGGCGCTCGGTCGTCCGTGACCTGGGAGTTGTCGGACGTCCGATCTCGGTCGGTCGTCCGGTCGCTGTAGATCTCATCGGCAGGTCTCTTGGGCAGGCTGGAGTTCCAGGTGTCGGACGTCCGGCGTAGTCCGGCCGTCCGGGCGTTGTATCACTCATCGCCTGGAGTTCTTCTGGCCGTCTTGGCTGTGTCAGGTACCGGATGTTCTGTGGTGTTCGGACGTCCGGTGGCTATAGCATGTAGCAGCTCCGTTTTCTTCCGTCTTCTCTTCCATGCTTCCCTCGCGGATGGTGTAGTTGTTCCTTGGCGCTTGCACTCCTCCTCAACATCCGTGAAGCTCCAACAATACCTATGCATGCACACGGGAGAAGTGTCAAGTAGTACACCATCCTCGAAGGGATCAAGTGAGCACGTGTAAATGAGAAGATTCACCTTTGTGTATGTGAAGTAGAGGTCGCACGTGTCACTTGCCAAACGGACTCTTGACATGGTGATGGCCGTAGGATGCTCCGCATCATCCCCTCCCCCCTGGAAAAGATCCGACCTCGGATCGAAAACCAAATCACCATGGGAAAGAGATGGCGGTGCCGTGTCGAAGTGGTCGATCACCAAGCACTCATCGTTTAGTAGCTCGAAGTTGGCACTCTCCAATGTCGCACTGTCTTGTGATTCCTTCAAAAGGAGAAAATAGAACAAACACTTGGAAAAACAAATGTGGTTAGAGTTAGTGCAAAACCAAGCGTTGAAGAGGTGATTCACCAAACAAGTGTTGTCATCAAGCATAGCATATGGTTTGACAAAGGGTTGTGACATGGCATGTAAGCACACAAACTGAGCACAAGCAAAGATATCATGGGGACAAGCATGTAAATGTGAGGTAGAGATGCAAATATGTGTGACAAGAGCATAAGCATCTACCTCAAGGTCATAGCAAGCATGCATAAAGCGCTCGACAAATGGTCGATGGTAGGTATAGGAATCATTCACAACACCAAATAAGATGAGATGTCTAAACACATGGGTCAAGTGCAAGACAATCCAAGCATAATGTGCATAGGTTGTAGTGAATATAGTGTGGCACTCAACACAATAGAAAGAGCAATTGTTCATCATGTGTGAGGCAATCAAGTGAATCATGTGACAAGTAAAGGGACATGGCATATGTGAAGAAATGATATTGGTGCAACCAACCATATGATTGTAGCAAGTAGTCCAAGAATTGGATGCAATACACAAGGTATATATGTCATGGAGCATGGAAATGTGGCAAACATGGTTGAAAGCAATATCTCGAACATGCGTGCAAATGGTGCAAGCAACACATGAAGTATGATCCACAATATCCATGCTCAAGAAGGATGTCACCTTGAAAGTGTGTCCTTGTGCATTCTTCACAATGCCGAAGTTGTAGGAAATTTGGTGTAGAAGCGTGTCGTGGTAGAATGTATGAGGCTCACACTCAAGAGCTCGAATGGTCAGTTCACGTGAAGTGGAAGTCGACACAAAGTCCAAGTATCCTACACATGCACACAACAAAAAAAATAATGTATGCGCATGGTAGATGAACACATCATCCATCGTGATGGTTCTCATCTTTTGCACATAACCATTAGAAGCAAAAGTGCATGAATAATATGATGCAACAATCGCGATATTCATGGCACTAGGTATATGGTGCAAAGAAGTAAGACAAGCATGCTTCACAAGCAATATGTCAAAATCTCCAAATATATGCGAGAATTCTATGGGGGCAATCTCATGAGCAAGAAGAGAATCATTGTTACACTCAATATATGGCAAATCATCTAGCATGAGAGAGGCAACACATGGAGATATATGACAAGAAACAATATGAATCATGTGCAAAGCATATAGATGGTTTTCATCAACCACATGAAATGATGATGCAACATAAGAAAGCATAGTAATCAAGTCGTGCAAACTAGTGGAGCGAAGATGCAACACACTAGAATAAATCATGGCAATCATGCCATGTGAGCAAATAATAGGCATAGGGAGTGCACATGACATATCGCAAGCACGAACACAAAGAAATATGGAAGTATCATCATAGGAATGGTGCACAAAAGGAACATGGCAAGAACAAGCAATATCTCCACCAAGCTTGCAAATACACATACAAGTACTAGAATCAATCATCATGTGTAATGCAAAGCATGGGCCACAAATGCATGTCAAAGGCATAGGAATGAGCATATCATGCAAAGTGAACATGGCAAGATGGGCATATGATATGTTATGAACAATAACCCATAGCCAAGTGAGGGCCATGTAGAAGAAATGCGCGAAGTCTTTGCGCGAAGAGAGCGGTGGAAAAAACAATCCATGGGATCACAAATCATCGTTTCTCTCTAGAGCTCATTTTTTCAACTCGTGGGATTGCGAGGTTGACAAGTATCCATGGATACCTACACAAAAGAGACACAAACCAAAGAAATTGTGCGCGTGGTAAATGTACACATCATCCATCATGATGTGTATGTGCACGTGTGAGTTAGCACAAGATAAGCATCGCTCAAAGAAATTTGATGCATGGTATATGAACATGTCATCCATCATGAAAGAATAGTTATTATGTATGACACGATGGCGACACAAATTTAGAATGCAAGTATATGGCACATCAATAGCATTTTCATTCAAGGGAAACATATGGTGCACATAATTACTGGGATCATGCAATGGATGGGATGGATCAAAATCTCCTAACATGTATGAAGAAACAATGGGTGTCTCCTCATGAACAACATTGGAAACATCATATGGAGAAAATGGACAACATCCAAAACAATGCATATCCGAAGCTAGGTGGTCACGTCATGGCATATGAGATAAATGATGCAAATGGAACATATCAATATCATCACAAGAAAAACAAATGCCAATAATCATGGGCTTGTCATCTATGCCATATGTGCAAATTGGGTTTATTTTAATGGCATATGCATAGTCACTATGAAGAGATTGCAAATAAGACATATGGTGGATCTAATGCATAGCAGATGACAAGTCAAGCGGATTATGAAACATTATGTGACCTAAAGAATTGTCACAAGAAATCTTGTGTAACATGGCATCACTACTAATAGACTCCACATGAGAATCATCATATTCATCATAAATGGGAAAATCATCACATGGGGAAATCATACTAGCATGAAGCATGGTACTAGATGGATCAACATCATGCAAGCAATCAATGTTAAGAATGTCCACTAGTGGGACTAGAGCATCACCGTCACCTATGTTACCTTTGTCATTCCACTAAAGTGGTGTAGGTGAGGTGGGAAAGACCAAATGGTGGTCAATATCATCATTTTGATGGAACCATGTGCGGGGTGCATCATATTTCACCATGGCCATCGTCTTGTCCAAAGGGAGGACGAAGTCGTCGAGGATCGGCGCGTCATCATAAATGGGACCTAGCACCAAATGAGAAGACACAATAGATGTAGAGGTCAAGTTGTTAGAAATGCAAATGGCCTCACGAGACCTATCAACTATCACACTCTCTCTATGTGGTGGTTCACTCACTCCCTCAAAATAGGTGCACTCAACGTCACATATGGTGGAGTCAATCATCTCACTCAAGTGGTGGGGGTTGTGGCTCTCCTCGCATGGGAATTGTGGCAACTGATCATATTTGGGGCTAGTGGTGAACTCGCTCTCACTCTCAATATGGTGGCACAAGTCACTCAAGTCATCATACGTCTCCGTGGTCGAAGGGACAATCCCATGCTCAACCATCTCGTCGCCGTCATCGTGGATGAAGGCCGAAGATGGCACATCATCACTCTCCTCCATGACCGAAGGGAAAATCCCATGCTCGATCATCTCATCGTCGTTGCTGTGGATGAAGGCCGAATATGGCACATCATCACTCTCCTCCATGACCGAAGGGAAAATCCCATGCTCGATCATCTCATCGCCGTCGCCGTGGATGAAGGCCCAAGATGGCACATCATCACTCTCGCCTCTAAAGATGGAAGCATCATCCTTGCTCGCCACCTTGTCGCTCGCCTCCAAAGCTTGGTCCTTGTGGGTCTCCGTAGTCGTACTCGTCACCGCACCGTCTTGAAAAAGAGTCGAAGTAGACTCGGCATCATCAATGCCACAAAGAGGGATGGCGATGAAGTCGAACTTGGGAGCATCGTCTTGGAGCTCGTCGGGCTTGGACATCGTGGTGGTACTAGCCTCATGCTTGTCGTAGAGCTTGGTCGCCGCGAAGTGTGCTTGGGGTGGAGAAGCCTTGGCCTTCATGAGTTCTTGTTCCGCCTTGAGAGCACCAATGTAGTAGTCGTCGAGGGAGTTGTAGTTCTCGACGAAGATAGTCTTGGAGATGTCATTGTTCAATCCCATCATGAAGTGGAACTTCATCAAAATGGGGTCGTCCACGCCGGCTCGTCGCAAGGCAATCTTCATCTCCTTGAAGTACTTGTCGATGGACTTGGACCCTTGGATGGTGTTCTCCAATTGGCGTCGAAGTTGTTCCGTGTAGGTTGGAGGCACGAACTGTCACCGCAAAGCTCTCTTCGTCTTGGGCCAACTCATGTCGTAGTACTCTGAAGGTGTGTGAATCCACCAAGACGAGGCGTAGTCGTGGAAGTTTCTTGTGGCGCACTTCACTTGATCTTCGGGACGAACTTGATGTAGCTTGAGGTAGTCGTCCATCAAACGCTCCCACTCGAGGTACTCCTCGGGTTCTTGAGTCCCATAGAAAGGAATTGCATGGTCGATGTCGAGGTCGTAGTAGCTCGTGGAAGTCGCGGACTTGAGCTTGGGGAGGTGCTTGTGGGCGAAGATGTCATATGTCCATAGGCGAAGATGCCAAGGGAGATGGTGAAGTCGTTAAGAGGTTGTTGGTGTTGAGCTCTTGACCTTCATGTTCTTGTTGGTGATGGTGTCGATGCTGATGTGATCTTGCCGAAGATGGTAGCTCGGAAGCATGTGCTCTTGAGCGTCTTCTCGAAGATGAGGAAGGTCGCTTGTAGGACTTGATGAGGGCTTTGATCTCCTCCATTTGAGCTTGCATCTTGGCGTCGGAGTTGTTGTTCATGGCATCGAACTCGTCGTTGTTGTTGTAAACCGAAAGTGAAATGCCTTGCATATCCATCACAAGACTCGAGTAGAGGTGAGTAGGAAATGAGATAAACAATACCAAGTTATCTTTTCCCAAAGTTGAGGATGTATCCCGTTTCACTCATTGTGAGATGAAAGAATAGTGGAATTGGTACCGGACTCATTCACTCACACCTATCAAGTAAAGCTTATGGTGGAGCACGGTGAGGATAGTGGCACAAAAATTTGATGCAAAATGTTAGCAAGAGTCAATAATGTTGAAAGAGATTCACAAATTCACAAGCGAAACAAGTAGACCAATAGCAATATGTGGCACACGGAAACACACACACTGATAGAAAAATGGGGTCGTGCAACCAAGGAATGAGCACAAAATGTGGAATCCACGGAAATGCTCGTGTTCCACAACTCAAGAGAGACGCTAGCACGATTGCTCAATAGGCGGATATGACACTTGTGCACAACCTATAAGATGCAAAATGGATAAACTTTCTATCCCAAGTATGCTATATATGTATGGTTGCCGGTGTTTCTCACACAATGATCCAAAATGATCAAGTATGATACCATATGATATATTTTGATGCTATGGCTATTTCTTACAAGCTCGTTGCTATTTTCTCTTTTGCTTAAAAGCTTATTCTTCTTCTTCTTTTTTTAATATGGCCACAATGCGAAATGCACAAACCAAGATAGCAATTGTGTATATGCGGGAACAAAATTGAGACACAATGGATGATATGATACCAAGATGATATGGTATGGTATGGTATGGAAGGTATAGACCACTAATGTGCACAAGTCACGTTGCCGGCAATACTCAAATGGCTAGTCTCGATAGGCAAGTAACGCAAAATGGGATAATGGTTATCAATGCAATTGCAAGGGGAATATACAATGGTGTCGTCGAGGTTACCGTCCTTAGTGATGATGAGAGGCGGTGTTGCCGAAGTCGACCTGTTTCTAGTTAGCCGAAACACTCTAGGAAACGGAAAAACCGCAAACTCAAAATCTCAAAGGCAAATGTCAAATGGTGGTAGCGGAGAGCGGTGGTGGTTTGAACTTGGCAATGCGGAAAAGATCTCGGTCGGTCGTCCGGTCGCTGTAGATCTCGTCGGCAGGTCTCTTGGGCTGGCTGGAGTTCCTGGTGTCGGACGTCCGTCGTAGTCCGGTCGTCCGAGCACTGTAGCACTCATCGCCTAGAGTTCTTCTGGCCGTCTGGGCTGTGTCCGGTACCGGATGTCCGGTGGTGTCCAGACGTCCGGTGGCTGTAGCATGTAGCAGCTCCGTTTTCTTCCGTCTTCTCTTCCATGTTTCCCTCGCGGATGGTGTAGTTGTTCCTTGGCGCTTGCACTCCTCCTCAACATCCGTTAAGCTCCAACAATACCTATGCATGCACACGGGAGAAGTGTCAAGTAGTACACCATCCTCGAAGGGCTCAACTGAGCACGTGTAAAGGAGAAGATTCACCTTTGTGTATGTGAAGTAGAGGCCGCGCGTGTCACTTGCCAAACGGACTCTTGACATGGTGATGACTGTAGGATGCTCCGCATCACGGTGGCCGGACATAGGTGCCCTGAAAGTTAGCCCTAAAAGCATCTTCTAGGTCTTCCCAGGTCCCAATGGAGTTTTCTGGGAGGTTGTTTAGCCACTGCTGTGTTGGTCCCTTTAGCTTTAGAGGGAGATATTTAATGGCGTAGAGATCGTCTCCTCGAGCCATATGAATGTGGAGAAGGAAATCTTCGATCCAGACGGCCGGATCCGTCGTTCCATCGTACTGTTTGATGTTTACGGGTTTAAACCCATCCAGAAATTGATGTTCCATGACCTGATCGGTGAAGCATAGGGGGTGTGCGGCCCCTCTGTATTGTGCAATGTCGCAGCAAAGATCGGCTGACGTCTGAGTTCGGTACTGATCCCGAATATAGTAATGGTCGTCACGCCGGGCTTCATAGCCATTATTGCGCGCCGGGGCACGACCTCTTGATCCGTAGATTGATCTGGTCGGACCAACTTTATTGGCTAGGTCACGTTGCAAGTCGTACGTGTATCCTGCGGGTGCCATCTCCCTGCCTCTTCAGCGAGGGAGTGTGGGTTTGTGTTCGGCTTGATATGCCGTTTTGTTCCGTCCACGTGGTGGTCGGTCTAGTTGGTCTGCCTGATTGTATCTCGACGGTTTTGGTTCAAGGACTTCATCATCGAATTGAGGCAGCAGCTTGCGCCTAGGGTAACTTTTGATAGGTCGCTCTTGGCCGTATTCCTCAGTGGCCAGGACCTTAGTCCACCTTTCATTCAGTGTGTCTTGTTCTTCTTTGAGTTGCTACTGCTTCTTCTTCAGGCTCCGTGCTGTAGCAATGAGCTGCCGCTTAAAGCGTTCTTGGTCGAGGGGTTCTTCTGGGACGATGAAGTCTTCGTCACCAAGGCTAACCTCCTCTTCGGATTCTGGCATGTAGTTGTTTTCCTCCGCATCTTCGTTGTCAGCGTGTCCAGGGCTATATTCACCCTCTTCCCTTTCATCCTGTTCGGACATGGGCTCGACGGGGTATTCGGGATCGTCGACATCGTCTAGAGTATCATTATCTCCGGTGCCAGTATTGCTATCCTTTACCCGGCGCGATCTTGAGCGGCGCCGCTGATGTCGACGTTTTGGTGGTTTATCGACGGGTTTGTCCTCATCCGGGCTCGGGATATCCTCGTCCTTCTTCGATGTGTCCACCATGTACACATCGTAGGTTGAGGTGGTCGTCCAACACCCCGTAACAGGTGGGCCTTGGCTTGGTTCTTCGTTGACATCGTTGTCCATGCCGTCGATGTCTTCAGACGCATAGTCCAACAGGCCAGTTAAGTCCTCGACAGTGGCTATTAAGTGGGTGATGGGTGGGGTGCAAAATTCCCCTCTCTCAGCCCCCAGTCCGAGCTAGATATAGTTTGGAGTAAAGCCTCCGTGATGGCGAGAGACTGCATCAAACCCAATGCTTCATCTAGGAGCGGAAGCGGGACCGGGAACTGCGGGTCTATCGTGCTGAATTCAGCACAGGGCACCTGATCGGACCCGCTAAGTGCAAACGTCGGCAGTTCGGGGTGGTTTCCCAGAGCCAAGTCTAAGATTGCGTCTGGGTCTTCGGTAGGAAGTTCCGTGAGGGAAAGAAGTTTGGCGGGGCTTATGTTCCCGTCTTCGGACAATGAAACCTGCCTCGGATCTAAGGCCGAGGTGGGTGTTGGTGTTTTTTTAGGGGAAAGACAGTAGGAGAGGCTCCTACTGTTTTGTATATATTAACTATCAAGGGGTGTTACACATGTTACAATTTTGTACCACGCCCCCCAGCACAAACAGTTTATGTGGGTGTTGGTGTTGACCCATGGACGAGATCTGGCAGGGGATCTGAAGAGTCTTCTTGGCGGGGACACAGAGTGGCGGTTGAGGCTGCAAACCCATCGAAGACTAGGTCTCCTCGAATGTTAGCAACATAATTCAGGTTTCCAAACCTGATCTGGTGGCCAGGGGCATAACTATCGGCCTGCTCGAGGCGGCTGATCGAGTTGGCCCGAAGCACGAAGCCACCGAAGACAAAAACCCGTCCAGGAAGAAAGATCTCCCTGGACGCAGCGTCATCATTGACAAAGAGGTGAGCCATTGATACTTCTGTCAATGATACAGCGGAGCTCTCAATGAAAGCACCAATGTCGGTGTCAAAACCGGTAGATCTCGGGTAGGGGGGCCCAAGCTGTGCATCTGAGGATCAATAGTAACAATGGAGAAGGGACACAGTGTTTACCCAGGTTCGGGCCCTCTTAATGGAGGTAAAACCCTACTCCTGCATGATTATATTCGAGGGTACAGGGGTTACAAGAGTTGATCTACCTTAATATCGATTCTGCTAACCCTAGATACCTAGCCTAGCAATGTTATGATCCGGCCTCTGATCTAACCCTCCAGTTTATATAGGCACCGGAGGGGCTTAGGGTTGTAGAAACTTGGTTTTACAGAAAGGAACAATATATCCGGACACCTGTACTTGCCATCCATGCATGTGAGAGTCCCCACCGGACACGAGAGATAATCTTCTTCTTGTATCTTACCGGCCCATCAGTCCGGCCCACATCAATAGACCGGACGCCCGAGGACCCCCTAGTCTAGGACTCCCACAGGGCGCGATCGAAAGGTTGAAGAGACTAAGATTATAATGGTCGTGGGAATTAAAGGGGAAGTCGGACGGCCTAGAATATCGATTGGCATGCCCTAATGGCAGTTGTAATTCACAGCGCGTAACTCCATCATGCCGCATGTAACTGCATCATGTGGCAACGCACGCGGCGCAACTGCATGCATATGGGGCACCCGACGTGATCGTCCGTAGGCCCAACCGTTGGCAGAGCGCGCGCGGAGGGATGCGAGCAGAGCGCTCCGCGGTCGCCTCAGCCAAGTAGTTGAACACGCAGGTTGAACACGCAAGCAAAAGTTCTCCACAACTCGAACGCGCCGACGGACACGAGGAGAGCGTGCCACGGCGCCTAACGGTGAGCAGAGCTTGCTGAGGGACGCGAGCAGAGGCGATAGATGTCGGAGTCATCAAGCACGAATAAGGTTAGAGTTTCGTTTGCGATACGTGTGTTGGAAATATGCCCTAGAGGCAATAATAAAATGGTTATTGTTATATTTCCTTGTTCATGATAATTGTCTGTTGTTCATGCTATAATTGTATTAACCGGAAACCGTAATACATGTGTGAATACATAGACCACAACATGTCCCTAGTGAGACTCTAGTTGACTAGCTTGTTGATCAATAGATGGTTATGGTTTCCTGACCACGGACATTGGATGTCCTTGATAACGGGATCACATCATTAGGAGAATGATGTGATGGACAAGACCCAATCCTAAGCATAGCACAAGATCGTGTAGTTCGTTTGCTAACAACTTTTCTAATGTCAATTATTTCCCTAGACCATGAGAATGTGCGACTCCCAGACACCGTATGAATGATTTGGGTGTTCCAAACGTCACAACGTAACTGGGTGGCTATAAAGGTGCACTACAGGTATCTCCAAAAGTGTCTGTTAGGTTGGCACGAATCGAGACTGGGATTTGTCACTCTGTATGACGGAGAGGTATCTCTGGGCTCACTCGGTAATGCATCATCATAATGAGCTCAATGTGACTAAGGAGTTAGTCACGGGATCATGCATTACGGAATGAGTAAAGAGACTTGCCGGTAACGAGATTGAACGAGGTATTGGAATACCGACGATCGAATCTCGGGCAAGTAACATACCGGTGGACAAAGGGAATTGTATACCGGATTGATTGAATCCCCGACATCGTGGTTCATCCGATGAGATCATCGCGGAACATGTGGGAGCCAACATGGGTATCCAGATCCCGTTGTTGGTTATTGGCCGGAGAGATGTCTCGGTCATGTCTGCATGGTTCCCAAACCCGTAGGGTCTACACACTTAAGGTTCGGTGACGCTAGAGTTGTTATGGGAAATAGTATGTGGTTACCGAAGGTTGTTTGGAGTCCTGGATGAGATCCCGGACGTCAGGAAGAGTTCCGCAATGGTCCGAAGATGAAGATTTATATATAGGAAGTCCTTATTCGGTCGTCAGAAATGTTCGGGAGTTTCCGGTATTGTACCGGGACCACCGAAGGGGTTCCGGGGGTCCACCGGGAGGGTCCACCTGGCCCGGAGAGCCCTATGGGCTGAATATGGAGGGGAACCAGCCCCTAGGTGGGTTGGGCACCAACTCCCTCCTGGGGCCCATGCACCTAGGGTTGGGGGAAACCCTAAGGGGGCGCCCCCACCTAGCTTGGAGCTTGGGGGGCAAGCCTCCCCCTTGGCCGCCCCCCCCCCCCCCTCTAGATGCATCTAGAGGGGGACGGCCCCCTCTCCCTTGCCGTGATAAATAGTAGGGGTGGGAGGGCTGCCGCACCCCTTCCCCTGGTGCAGCCCTCCCTCTCTCCAACACATCCTCCTCCTCTGTAGTGCTTGGCGAAGCCCTGCCGGAGAACTGCAAGCTCCACCACCACGCCGTCGTGCGGCCGGAGATCTCCCTCAAATTCTCCTTTA
This sequence comes from Aegilops sharonensis, assembly GCA_904067115.1. Lineage (NCBI taxonomy): Eukaryota > Viridiplantae > Streptophyta > Magnoliopsida > Poales > Poaceae > Aegilops > Aegilops sharonensis. The sequence goes on from LR880971.1 coordinate 29,455,393, forward strand.
CCCTTGCTGGATCAAGAAGGAGGAGACGTCCCCGGGCTGTACATGTGTTGAACGTGAAGGCGCCATCCGTTCAGCGCTAGATTGGATCTTCCGCTCACCGCGAATACGACTCCATCATCCGCGTTCTTGTAACGCTTCCGTTTCGCGATCTTCAAAAGGTATGAAGATGCACTCCCTCTCTCTTGTTGCTAGCATCTCCTAGATTGATCTTGGTGAAGCGTAGGAAAATTTTTGAATTCTTTCTACGTCCCCAACAGTGGCATCATGAGCTAGCTCTATGCGTAGATTCTATGCACGAGTAGAACACAAGTAGTTGTGGGCGTTGGTTTGTTCAATTTGCTTACCGTTACTAGTCTTATCTTGGTTCGGCGGCATTGTGGGATGAAGTGGCCCGGACCGACCTTACACGTACGCTTACGTGAGACAGGTTCCACCGACAGACATGCACTTGTTGCATAAGGTGGCTAGCGGGTGTCTGTCTCTCCCACTTTAGTCAGATCGGATTCGATGAAAAGGGTCCTTATGAAGGGTAAATGGCAATTGGCATATCACCGTTGTGGCTTTTGCGTAGGTAAGAAACGTTCTTGCTAGAAACCCATAGCAGCCATGTAAAAACATGCAACAACAATTAGAGGACGTCTAACTTGTTTTTGCAAGGTATGCTATGTGATGTGATATGGCCAAATGGATGTGATGAATGATATATGTGATGTATGAGATTGATCATGTTCTTGTAATAGGAATCACGACTTGCATGTCGATGAGTATGACAACTGGCAGGAGCCATAGGAGTTGTCTTAATTTATTTATGACCTGCGTGTCAATGAAAAACGCCTTGTAATTACTTTACTTTATTGCTAAATGTTAGCCATAGTAGTAGAAGTAATAGTTGGCGAGACAACTTCATGAAGACACGATGATGGAGATCATGGTGTCATGCCAGTGACGAAAGTGATCATGCCGCACCTCAAAGATGGATATCAAAGGCGCAAGATGATATTGGCCATATCATGTCACTTTATGATTTGCATGTGATGTTTATCATGTTTACACCTTATTTGCTTAGAACGACGGTAGCATAAATAAGATGATCCCTCACTAAAAATTTCAAGAAAGTGTTCCCCCTAACTGTGCACTGATACGTCTCCAACGTATCTACTTTTCCCAACACTTTTGCCCTTGTTTTGGACTCTAACTTGCATGATTTGAATGAAACTAACCCGGACTAATGCTGTTTTCAGCAGAACTGCCATGATGTTGTTTATTGTGCAGAATAAAAAGTTCTCGGAATGATCTGAAAATCCACGGAGATAACTTTTGGAAAATATAAAAAATACTGGCGAAAGAATCAAGGCTAGGGGGCCCACACCCTGTCCACGAGGGTGGGGGGCGCGCCCTCCCCCCCTGGGCGCGTCCCCGTGTCTTGTGGAACCCTTATGCTCCACCGACCTCAACTCCAACTCCATATATTCCTTTTCGTGTAGAAAAATCAGAGAGAAAGTTTCATCGCGTTTTACGATACGGAGCCGCCGCCAAGCCCTAATCTCTCTCGAGAGGGCTGATCTGGAGTCCGTTTGGGGCTCCAGAGAGGGGGATTCGTCGCCGTCGTCATCATCAACCATCCTCCATCACCAATTTCATGATGCTCACCGCCGTGCGTGAGTAATTCCATCATAGGCTTGCTGGACGGTGATGGGTTGGATGAGATTTACCATGTAATCAATTTAGTTTTGTTACGGTTTTATCCCTAGTATCCACTATGTTCCAAGATTGATGTTGCTATGACTTTGCTATGCTTAATGCTTGTCACTAGGGCCCGATTGCCATGATTTCAGATCTGAACCTATTATGTTTCCATGAATATATGTGAGTTCTTGATCCTATCTTGCAAGTCTATAGTCACCTATTATGTGTTATGATCCGAGAACCCCGAAGTGACAATAATCGGGATACTTCTAGTTTGAGGAGTTCATTTATTCACTATGTGCTAATGCTTTGTTCCGGTTCTCTATTAAAAGGAGGCATTAATATCCCTTAGTTTCCACTAGAACCCCGCTGCCACGGGAGGGTAGGACAAAAGATGTCATACAAGTTCTTTTCCATAAGCACGTATGACTATATTCGGAATACATGCCTACATTACATTGATGAATTGGAGCTAGTTCTGTGTGACCCTATGTTATAGTTATTACATGAGGAATCGCATCCGACATAATTATCCATCACTGATCCAATGCCTATGAGCTTTTCACATATTGTGCTTTGCTTATTTACTTTTCTGTTGCTACTGTTACAATTACTACAAAACTATTATCTTTACTTTTGCCACTGTTACCATTATTATCATACTACTTTGCTACTAAATAATTTGCTGGAGATACTAATTTATCCAGGTGTGGTTGAATTGACAACTCAACTGCTAATACTTGAGAGTATTCTTTGGTTCCCTTGTGTCGAATCAATAAATTTGGGTTGAATACTTTACCCTCGAAAGCTGTTGCGATCCCCTACACTTGTGGGTTATCAAGACTAATTTCTGGCGTCGTTGCCGGGGAGCATAGCTCTATTCTTTGAGTCACTTGGGATTTATATCTGTTGATCACTATGAGGAACTTGAAAGACGAAAGAACTAAGATTTTTCCCTCAACTATGAGGGGAGGTAAGGAACTGCCATCTAGCTCTGCACTAGATTCTCCTTCTGTTTTGAGTAAGCTTGCGACACCTAAACCTGTTACCGCTATGAATTCTGATATGTCGCATGTTATTGATGATGCCACTTCTGCTATGCATGATACTTATGATGAAACTACTTCTGTGCGAGATACTACTTTGCCATTAGGTCAATTTCTTGATGAACAACTTTCTAGGGTTAGAGAGAATGAAATTATTGAAGACGCTATTATTGATGATAGTGATGATGAAAGTTCTCCCCCTGATTATGAATTGCCTGTTGTTCCTGAGGGTTATGTTATGAATGAGGAAGCTGCTAGAGCTATTTTTGCTTGCAAAGATAGATATGATCTTAAGAAGTTATTAGCTAAATAGAAGCAGCAATCTCTTAATGCTAGAATGAAACCTGACCCCGCTTTTGCTACTTCACCTATCTGTGTTACTGATAAGGATTATGAATTCTCTATTGATCCTGAAATAATTACTTTGGTTGAATCTGATCCTTTTTATGGCTATGAATCTGAAACTGTTGTGGCACATCATACCAAGTTAAATGATATAGCCACCCTGTTTACAAATGATGATAAGTCTCGCTATTATTATATCCTTAAGATATTTCCGTTCTCATTAAAGGGTGATGCTAACACTTGGTTTAATTCTCTTTATCCTGGTTGTGTGCGTAGTCCCCAGGATATGATTTATTACTTCTCTGATAAATATTTCCCTGCTCATAAGAAACAAGCTGCCTTGCAGAAAATATATAATTTTGTGCAAATCAAAGAAGAGAGTCTCCCACAAGTTTGGGGGAGGCTTCTCCGATTACTTAATGCTTTGCCTGATCATCCTCTTAAGAAAAATGAAATACTTGATATCTTTTATAATGGACTAACCAATGCTTCCAAGGGCTACTTGGATAGTTGTGCTGGTTGTGTTTTCAGGGAAAGAACAGTCGACCAAGCTGAATTACTATCGAATAATATGTTGACTAATGAAAATAATTGGACTATTCCTGAGCCAATGCCTGAGGAAATTCCTAAGCCAATTGAGCCAACTCATGAGCCTATACCTAAACCAACTCCGAAGAAGAGGGGTGTCCTATTTCTCAGTCCTGAGGATATGCAAGAGGCCAAGAAATCAATGAAAGAAAAAGGTATTAAAGCTGAAGATGCTAAGAATTTACCACCTATTGAAGAAATACATGGTATTAATATACCGCCTGTCGAAGAAACACATTGTCTTGATAACCCAATACAGGTAGTAAAGGTAAATTCTCTCTATAGATATGATAAAGTTGAAATCCCGTCTACCAAATTTGATAGCCCATGCTTAGATGAAGTTGATGACTTTATGGCTAGACAAGAAAGTTTTAATGCTTATGTTGGTAGAGAATTAAAGAATAATGCTTTCGAGATAGGACGCTTGAGTGATTATATGGCTAGAGTTAAAGGTGAACTTAAACTCATTAGCAAATATGCTTCTATGCTTACCACTCAAGCTGAGCAAGTACTTAAAGCTCAAAGTGATTTGCTCGATGAATTAAATAATAAACATGACTTTGTTGTTAGAGTGGCTACTAGAACTGGTAGAATGACTCAGGAACCTTTGTATCCTGAAAGCCACCCTAAGAGAATCGAGCAGGATTCTCAGAGAAATAATTTAGAGCCACCTAGTTCTTCTAAAAAGAAGAAAAAGAAAGATGATAGGACTTTGCATGCTTCTAGTGAACCCATTGTAGACACACCTGAGAATCCCAATAATAATTCTATTTGTGATGCTAAAACACAATCATGTGATGAACATGAACCTAGTGATAATGTTAATGATAATCTTCATGTTGATGCTCAACCTAGCAAAAACAATGAGGCAGAGATTGAACCTGCTGTTGATCTTGATAACCCAAAATCAAAGAATCAACGTTATGATAAGAGAGATTTTGTTGCTAGGAAGCACGGTAGATAGAGAGAACCATGGGTTCAGAAACCCATCCCTTTTCCTCCTAAACCATCCAAGACAAAGGATGATGAGGATTTTGAGCGCTTTGCTGAAATGATTAGACCTATCTTCTTACGTATGCGCTTAACTGATATGCTTAAAGTAAATCCTTCTGCTAAGTACATGAAGGATATCATCACAAATAAAAGAAAGATACCGGAAGCTGAAATTTCCACCATGCTTGCTAATTACACTTTTAAAGGTGGAATACCAAAGAAACTTGGAGACCCAGGGGTACCAACTATACCATGCTCCATTAAAAGAAATTATGTTAAAACTGCTTTATGTGATCTTGGAGCCGGTGTTAGTGTTATGCCTCTCTCTTTATATCATAGACTTGAATTGAATAAGTTAACACCTACTGAAATATCTTTGCAAATGGCCGATAAATCAACTGCTATACCTGTCGGTTTTTGTGAGGATGTGCCTGTTGTGGTTGCAAATGTCACTATCTTAACGGACTTTGTTATTCTTGATATACCCGAGGATGTTAGCATGTCGATTATCCTTGGTAGACCCTTTTTGAATACTGCAGGGGCTGTTATTGATTGCAACAAAGGCAAAGTCACTTTTCATGTTAATGGTAATGAGCATACGGTACACTTTCCGAGGAAACAACCTCAAGTTCATAGCATCAATTCTATTGGAAAAATTCCAACTATCATTATTGGAGGTTTTGAATTTCCTCTTCCTACTGTCAAGAAAAAGTATGATATTCTTATTGTTGGGGATGTTCATATACCCGTTGAGGTAACTTAGTGTTATTCGAAATTTCTCCGGTTTTGTGTTATTCGGAATGAGTTTGTTAACAAGACTTGATCAACCTTGTTAGTGGATTCATTTTGATGATCATGAGATGGATGAAACTAGAAGGCACAACCTTCTGTACCCTCTTTTTACTTTTTTTTAAATAAATAAAGCAAAAATAGTATTATTTGTCTGTTTTCAGAATTATCCGTGCAATAAAAAGATCCCGAAAATAAAAGTGCTCCAAATGCCCTACAAATTTAGTATCTTATATTTACTAATTGGAAGCACCATACGAGTCTTCACGTTAATCCACATCATTAAGAAAATATTAACCATTGATCTATTTAACTGATATATCTTGACCCCACGATGTACGTTACTTTTGTGATAAAAACAGGGACAACTCACACGTAACCAAATCTGGCCCAACCTACACGTATTGCTCTCCCAACTCAAAAAAAAAAACTTGGATGGAGTTCTATATTTTTCTAACCAAAATCATCCGTCCAATCTCTATTAATTATGTACAACCATTGGATAAAGTATTTATGAAGTCCGGGCCCTTTGTCCCACCTGAACGCCTCTTCTATAACAGAATCATTTATACACATGATTAAAAAAAGGCTCGCATATACGCTACGATTTCTAAAGAAGATCGCTAAAAAAAAATCAAGGGACTCTTTCCTCCACGACCCTGCCCAACCGACGCCTTATCGTTCCTCTAATTCCTCCTTGCCGGCCGGGCATGCATAGCTTTTGTGCACCATCTACTCTGCTCCGTGATGAATCCCACGTATATCAGGCAAGTTCCCACTCCCCAGCAGCATACTCTACAATTTTCCTAATAACGCTGTCACATTTTCGTCTCCAGGTTGCTAATCTATGCCTTTGCTTCTCTATTTTATCTATCTCATGTACATGCCCTAATCTGTCTCACCGACCTGACCACAATATATTTGCACGTTCATCAGTTAATACCAAATAACAGATCCATCAACTTCTCTTTCTTGGGCATGGTCGAGCATGAAGTGCCTAGATTTTTGTTTTTCTGTTTGATATAATTGGATGATTTCATCAATGGTGATTCATGTGGTACAGCCGACCAAGCAAAGGCTAGATTTGATTATTACTTCTTTCGCAAAAAAAAAAGATTTGACTATCACTTTTCTAATACGCTAAGGTCAAATTTTTAATGGCTATCTGTGCGGTGTGGTTAATCCTGGAGCGATTGGATCTACTTCCTATTCCCATGTGTTGGTGACAAATGTAGTCTGCTGCACATGTATGATAGCGACCACCACATATTAATTCTTCTCATACATGTTTGATCATACTAATTCAGACAATTTCCTTATGTGGTAACTAACCACTACAATAGTTTTGCCACCATGACTGTATGATCATGTTCGGAGCTAATCTTGAAGTTTANGTACATGCCCTAATCTGTCTCACCGACCTGACCACAATATATTTGCACGTTCATCAGTTAATACCAAATAACAGATCCATCAACTTCTCTTTCTTGGGCATGGTCGAGCATGAAGTGCCTAGATTTTTGTTTTTCTGTTTGATATAATTGGATGATTTCATCAATGGTGATTCATGTGGTACAGCCGACCAAGCAAAGGCTAGATTTGATTATTACTTCTTTCGCAAAAAAAAAAGATTTGACTATCACTTTTCTAATACGCTAAGGTCAAATTTTTAATGGCTATCTGTGCGGTGTGGTTAATCCTGGAGCGATTGGATCTACTTCCTATTCCCATGTGTTGGTGACAAATGTAGTCTGCTGCACATGTATGATAGCGACCACCACATATTAATTCTTCTCATACATGTTTGATCATACTAATTCAGACAATTTCCTTATGTGGTAACTAACCACTACAATAGTTTTGCCACCATGACTGTATGATCATGTTCGGAGCTAATCTTGAAGTTTACACACTTAGATGGAGAAGAGCTATATGGTCATTGGTGCGACGCCCAACAGACCCCTAAAATGTATACTTTTGTATATATATGGCAGATATAAGTGATGTTCAGGCTCAACTTGGACACTGTTGGAGACCAAAGCAACACCACTGATTAGGCAATCACAATAGCACAACCTCCATATTAATCATCGAGTTTACAGATCCATCCACTGGATAGATATATAATTTATATCGAGTCGTATGATTAATAAAAAGACAATGATTCCCTATGAATCCCGTATAACTCGCCATACCCCTTCCTTTTCTACCCACCAAATAGATATCCCCAGTCGTGTCGCCTCCTACCTGCACGTCCACAAGTTGTACATGAATCATCCATGGGGCAAAGCAATAGTTCGGCCACTAGATTGGCTTGGAACCTGAATTCTAATTAAGCAAACATCTGCTATTTCTGAGGCTTCATATGGAAAAGCTTAGTTTTACTTTTGAAATTCACAGCATAGAGGATGAGGTCATGGATAATGTACTGGTGGATAATATCTGATGTGGTTAATTAATTCGAAACATGGGTTCTGGATTTTTTTATATGAAATTGTCATGATTTGTACCATCTCTTCCGTTCGGGTGGATTGGGAATATAACTAATTGACTTTTTCGTAAATAAACTGACTAGCATAACTACTTTCAGTTTAGTTATGTATCACTTCAATTTAGACTTGACACCTCCATGGTTTATCATGGTAGTTTCTTTGACGTTTGTAGATTGGAGGCAAACATGATAAGTTTTATGAGAACTTAAGCATGGACTACACTAAGAATGGAGCACATGGTTTCATTTCTGCATAGGAAGTAAACAGTACTCAAGGTTGAGCTGACCGTGGGCTATTTTATAGCACCCTCTTAAGATAAAATATGTTTTGTTTTTCACCATTTCGTTACAATTTGTAATGCAATATCAATTCTGATGTGAGGAAAACCTATTACTTATTGAACTTCTCATTAGCAAGTTATATATGGTATGTGAGACATGTAGAAACTTTTATATTGGTAGTATAATGATTTATATGCATGATTGGAATATTGTGAAGGTTAAAAAACAATACTACAATTAAAAAAATGCACACTATTTGGGTTAAATGAATAATCACTTCGAGTTTTTACTAGAGAGTGCATATGTTAGTCGACACGCTGTTCCTTAGCTTTAAGTATAACTCTACAACTCCATGATAATTTATTTATTTATCCACCAGATTTCTATGACATAATATTCATAAAATTATGTTTATGTTGCAAAAACAATTCTATAATTATATGTTACCTACAAAGGGAGCACGAAGAAGCGCATTGTCTGGCACTTGATTTTTATTTCTCAATTTTTTGATATTCGAATAAAGCTACCGTTTCCATCAAAAATACCTAGGTACACAAAGTTATCTCTTGATTGATTGCTACTACTGCCGACCCAATTCTTTTCTTCAAATATCTAAATTAGTTATGTATTTATGTTTGTCATGTTGTAGTTCAGTTGCTAATGGAATTACCAAGTCGTAGTTGCAGTATGTCTCTTGATTATTCTGTGCCCAATAACATGGTGTGGACATGCAACACTACCCTTCTAGCAGCCATTACTTTGGCAGATAAAGATCGATGTCAAATTCTATCAGTTGGGAAGATGATATATAGGTTGAGACACACTCATATAACTGCATGAATTCTGAAATAGCAGTTCAAATCTGCTGTCATTTCCTTTATTTATTTATTTTGCGGGTGAAAATCTGATGTAGTTTCCTTTAAGCTTACCAGTCGGCCGGGAGGAATGCTTCAAATTACCACTCTATCATGAATCATGTTTAAACATTAAATGGATATATTATGTTCATTACGGTACATACATGATACATGAAGAATTGTTTTGAAAATTTCGGACTGAATTATGACTACACACACAGGAATCCAAAATGATGGTCTTGCTACACTGTAGGGTTCGTGGCTACATGGCTCCTTGGAAGTGCCATGAATTAGTCACAATTCATATGATTGTTAAAAGTTGGAATCATGTTCCTGTTGCAT
>LR880971.1:29486872-29499285 GCA_904067115.1 Aegilops sharonensis
CTCATAGTTATAGGAACATGTATAAGTCATGGATAAAAGCAATAGCAACATACTAAACGATCGGGTGCTAAGCTAATGGAATGGGTCATGTCAATCAGATCATTCAACTAATGATGTGACCTTGTTAATCAAATGACAACTCCTTTGTCTATGGTTAGGAAACTTAACCATCTTTGATTAACAAGCTAGTCTAGTAGAGGCATACTAGTGACACTCTGTTTGTCTATGTATTCACACATGTATTATGTTTCCGGTTAATACAATTCTAGCATGAATAATAAACATTTATCATGATATAAGGAAATAAATAATAACTTTATTATTGCCTCTAGGGCATATTTCCTTCAATAGCGTGAATACCAAAAGATGTAAGGTTGATAATGATAGTCCCACATACTTGTGGCACTGCCGCCTTGGTCACATTGGTGTCAAACGCATGAAGAAACTCCATGTAGATGGACTTTTGGAGTCTCTTGATTATGAATCATTTGGCACGTGCGAACCATGCCTCATGGGCAAAATGACCAAGACTCCGTTCTCCGGAACGATGGAGCGAGTAACCAACTTGTTGGAAATAATACATACTGACGTGTGCGGTCCAATGAGCGTGGAGGCTCGCAGTGGCTATTGTTATGTTCTCACCCTCACTGATGACTTAAGTAGATATGGGTATGTCTACTTAATGAAACACAAGTCTGATACCTTTGAAAAGTTCAAGGAAATTCAGAGTGAGGTAGAGAATCAACGTGACAGGAAAATAAAGTTCTTACGATCAGATCATGGAGGAGAATATTTGAGTCACAAATTTGGTATGCACTTAAGGAAATGTGGAATTTCACAACTCACGCCGCCTGGAACACCTCAGCATAATGGCGTGTCCGAACGTCGTAATCGCACTCTATTGGATATGGTGCGATCTATGATGTCTCTTACCGATTTACCGCTATCATTTTGGGGTTATGCTTTAGAGACAACCGCATTCACTTTAAATAGTGCACCGTCTAAATCCATTGAGATGACACCATATGAATTATGGTTTGGGAAGAAACCTAAGTTGTCGTTTCTAAAAGTTTGGGGATGCGATGCTTATGTCAAGAAACTTCAACCTGAAAAGCTCGAACCCAAGTCGAAAAAATGTGTCTTCATAGGATACCCTAAGGAAACCATTGGGTATACCTTCTACCTCAGATCCGACGGCAAGATCTTTGTTTCCAAGAACGGATCCTTTCTGGAGAAAGAGTTTCTGTCGAAAGAAGTAAGTGGGAGGAAAGTAGAACTTGATGAACTACTGCCTCTTGAACCGGAAAGTAGCGTAGCTCAGGAAGATGTTTCTGTGGTGCCTGCACCGACTAGAGAGTAAGTTAATGATGATGATCAAGGAACTTCGGATCAAGTTGCTACTGAACTTCGTAGGTCCACAAGGACACGTTCTGCACCAGAGTGGTACGGCAACCCTGTCCTGGAAATCATGTTGTTAGACAACGGTGAACCTTCAAACTATGAAGAAGCCATGGCGGGCCTGGATTCCAACAAATGGATTGAAGCCATGAAATCCGAGATAGGATCCATGTATCAAAACAAAGTATGGACTTTGACAGACTTGCCCGATGATCGGCAAGCCATAGAAAATAAATGGATCTTTAAGAAGAAGACTGACGCGGATGGTAATGTGACCGTCTATAAGGCTCGGCTTGTTGCTAAGGGTTATCGACAAGTTCAAGGGGTTGACTATGATGAGGCCTTCTCACCCGTAGCGAAGCTGAAGTCCGTCCGAATCATGTTAGCAGTTGCTGCATTCTATGATTATGATATATGGCAAATGGACGTCAAAACAGCATTCCTTAACGGTTTCCTTAAGGAAGAATTTAATATGATGCAGCCGGAAGATTTTATCGATCCTAAGAATGCTAACAAGGTGTGCAAGCTCCAGCACTCCATCTATGGGTTGGTGCAAGCATCTCGGAGTTGGAACATTCGCTTTAATGAAATGATCAAAGCGTTTGGGTTTATACAGACTTATGGAGAAGCCTGTGTTTACAAGAAAGTGAGTGGGAGCTCTGTAGCATTTCTCATATTATATGTAGATGACATACTATTGATGGGAAATGATATAGAACTTTTGGAAAGCATAAAGGCCTAGTTTAATAGGTGTTTTTCAATGAAGGACCTTGGAGAAGCTGCTTACATATTAGGCATCAAGATCTATAGAGATAGATCGAGACGCCTCATTGGTCTTTCACAAAGCACATACCTTGACAAGATATTGAAGAAGTTCAATATGGATCAGTCCAAGAAGGGATTCTTGCCTGTATTGCAAGGTGTGAGATTGAGCACGGCTCAATGCCCGACCACGGCAGAAGATAGAGAAAAGATGAGTGTCATCCCCTATGCCTCAGCCATAGGGTCTATTATGTATATCATGCTGTGTACCAGACCTGATGTGAACCTTGCCGTAAGTTTGGTGGGAAGGTACCAAAGTAATCCCGGCATGGAACAATGGACAGCGGTTAAGAATATCCTGAAGTACCTGAAAAGGACTAAGGATATATTTCTCGTTTATGGAGGTGGCAAAGAGCTCGTCATAAAGGGTTACGTCGATGCTAGCTTCGACACAGATCTGGATGACTCCAAGTCACAAACCGGATATGTGTATATTTTGAATGGTGGGGCAGTCAGCTGGTGCAGTTACAAGCAAAGCGTCGTGGCGGGATCTACATGTGAAGCGGAGTACATGGCAGCCTCGGAGGTAGCACATGAAGCAATCTGGATGAAGGAGTTCATTACCGACCTAGGAGTTATTCCCAATGCGTCGGGCCCGATGACTCTCTTCTGTGACAACACTAGAGCCATTGCCCTTGCCAAGGAGACCAGGTTTCACAAGAAGACCAGGCATATCAAGCGTCGCTTCAACTCCATTCGTGAAAATGTTCAAGATGGAGACATAGATATTTGTAAAGTGCATACGGATCTGAATGTCGCACATCCGTTGACTAAACCTCTTCCACGAGCAAAACATGATCAACACCAGAACTCTATGGGTGTTCGATTCATCACAACATAACTAGATTATTGACTCTAGTGCAAGTGGAAGACTATTGGAAATATGCCCTAGAGGCAATAATAAAATGGTTATTATTATATTTCCTTGTTCATGATAATTGTCTGTTGTTCATGCTATAATTGTATTAACCGGAAATTATAATACATGTGTGAATACATAGACCACAACATGTCCCTAGTGAGCCTCTAGTTGACTAGCTCGTTGATCAATAGATGGTTATGGTTTCCTGACCATGGACATTGGATGTCGTTGATAAGGGGATCACATCATTAGGAGAATGATGTGATGGACAAGACCCAATCCTAAGCATAGCACAAGATCGTGTAGTTCGTTTGCTAACAGCTTTTCTAATGTCAAGTATCATTTCCTTAGACCATGAGATTGTGCAACTCCCGGACACCGTAGGAATTCTTTGGGTGTACCAAACGTCACAACGTAACTGGGTGGCTATAAAGGTGCACTACAGGTATGTCCAAAAGTGTGTGTTGGGTTGGCATGAATCGAGACTGGGATTTGTCACTCCGTATGACGGAGAGGTATCTCTGGGCCCACTCGATAATGCATCATCATAATGTGCTCAATGTGACTAAGGAGTTAGTCACGGGATCATGCATTATGGAACGAGTAAAGAGACTTGTAGGTAACGAGATTGAAAGAGGTATTGGGATACCGACGATCGAATCTCGGGCAAGTAACATACCGGTGGACAAAGGGAATTGTATACGGGATTGATTGAATCCCCGACATCGTGGTTCATCCGATGAGATCACCGTGGAACACGTGGGAGCCAAAATGGGTATCCAGATCCCGCTGTTGGTTATTGGCCGGAGAGATGTCTCGGTCATGTCTGCATGGTTCCTGAACCCGTAGGGTCTACACACTTAAGGTTCGGTGACGCTAGAGTTGTTATGGGAAATAGTATGTGGTTACCGAAGGTTGTTCAGAGTCCCGGATGAGATCCCGGACGTCACGAGGAGTTCCGGAATGGTCCGGAGATGAAGATTTATATACGTGAAGTCCTTATTTGGTCGCTGGAAATGTTCGGGGGTTTACCGGTATTGTACCGGGACCACCGAAGGGGTTCCGGGGGTCCACCGGGAGGGTCCACCTGCCCCGGAGGGACCTGTGGGATGAATATGGAGCGGAACGAGCCTAGGGTTGGGGGAAATCCTAAGGGGGGCGCCCCCACCTAGCTTGGGGGGCAAGCCTTCCCCTTGGCCGCCCCTCCCCCTCTAGATGCATCTAGAGGGGCCGGCCCCCTCTCCCTTGCCCCTATAAATAGTGGGTGTTGGGAGGGCTGCCGCACCCCTTCCCCTGGCGCAGCCCTCCCCCTCTCCAACACATCCTCCTCCTCTGTAATGCTTGGGGAAGCCCTGCCGGAGAACTGCAAGCTCCACCACCATGACGTCGTGCTGCCGGAGCTCTCCCTCAACTTCTCCTCTCCCCTTGCTGGATCAAGAAGGAGGAGACGTCCCCGGACTGTACGTGTGTTGAACGCTGTGGCGCCGTCCGTTTGGCGCTAGATCGGATCTTCCGTGATTTGAATCGCCGTGAGTACGACTCCATCATCCGCGTTCTTGTAACGCTTCTGTTTCGTGATCTTCAAGAGGTATGGATATGCACTCCCTCTCTCTCGTTGCTAGCATCTCCTAGATTGATCTTGGTGAAGCGTAGGAAATTTTTTGAATTCTTGTACGTTCCCCAACAACGTGGCATGCAGTTGATCCATCCAAGCTGTTTGTGATGGAATAAGCCGTGTCTGTTGTGGGAAAACGCTTGCTGGTATATAATCTCAAATTTAACCAGCAAAATGTTAATGCATGTTACAAAAATTATATAACTGGAAACTATGTTCAAATACGAATCCAATGATATAATCTTTGGCGACATGCATTCGTATTTTATTAATTAAATCCTACTTATAAACCAGGACGGGGGTATAGTAGGTAAATAAATCGCAAATGTTTTTTTATTAAACGTATGTGTACGTGTCCTTTCGTCCTCCTCTCGCACGTCTTGTCACCCAGCTGCCGGCCGGCCGCAGACGGTTCGAGCGCAAGCTTGAGCAGACGTGTGGGAGCGCTCTTTTGGCCAAACATTGGTGAGCCCGTTCCCGCGCAATCGCGCACGTTCCCGCGCAAGCTTCCCGCCCGACTCGGTGAAATCCCCCAAAATCCCAATGCTTACTAGCCTACTATATAAACCCTCACGGCCGGCGAGTCCTGCGTCACATTTTCCCCTCCCTCCATGTAGCTTATCTCGTCTGCTTCTCCCACAATCGTCGTCGCTCAGCAACTCCGCCGTCATCAGAGCACAGCTCCAGCTGGGAGGCTACACCGCGGCGGCGGCTCAGTCCCCGGCGTAGTGTAGTGTACGTGACATCCCTGCTGGGCGTGTGCGCAAGACCCACCACACGCTCGGCCGCCAGTGCCCATCGGCAGTTGTTGCTAGCCGTCATTGCCGCCACAGCTCTGTCGAAAGCCAAGGCCATTGCCCGCTCCGCCGCTGTGGCCCGAAGGCAGGAGGTGGCCGTCGTGGCCGCCACCCCACTGCCGGCCACCATGGCCATCACCCGCTCCGTCACCACGGCCCAAAGGCAGGAGGTGGTGGTCGTGGCTGCCAGCCCACCGTCGACCGCCGAGATTATCACCCGCTCCGCCACCACCGCCCAAATGTGGGAGGCGGAGATGGAGTCCCGCACGTGCAGCAGCGATCTTGCGTGCTTCATCGAGTTCCTGTCAGAGGAGGAGCGCCTCGTCGAGCACGCAAAGAGCCTTACCGACGCCGTTGTCGCGGCACACGCCGACGTAGAGGCGAGGAATCAGGAGATCTACGAGCAGTCCGGCCGCTTCGAGAGGGGTCGTCTGGAGCGGCAGAGGGCGTTCGAGGTGACCGTCACTAAAAGTGCAGCAGCGGTAGGCACCGTGTTGCAGTTGTCCGGCTCGTCGGTAGGCTCCTTCTCCTCTTCCTCTTACTGAGCGTGCTCGTCAGAGGAGAGGCTGCCGGAAGTAGTACAAAGCCCCTCCGTAGTAGTAGTAGTAGTATTTAGGGGCTATTTTGTTCAGTTCATCTGACTATAGATGTGGTGGAACTTAAGCACGGCGGCAGTTGAACTAGTTATTTCAGTACGTGGTTGGAACAATTGGGGAAAAGTTTGGTTGGTTCAGCTATCGAGTTGAACTGTTTGTATAAATTAAGCACGACCGCTTAATCTATGAATGAAATCTATGCTTAATAACTGAATTTTAGTTGCAAAAATTAGATAGTGCTAGTGATTTTTAGCTGCATATTTTGACAAATCGCAGTGTTACAAGGATTGACAAATGGCAATGTTACTAGATCAACAAATGTCAATCTTTCTAGTTTAATAAATGGAAATATACCCAATATGACATATGCAAATCTTACCAAATCGTCTGTACATGGTTGCACACGGGTCATCCAAAAAACCGTTTGCGTTGAAGGGAGGTATAAATCCTTCTTTCCAAATTTTCTTTTGGCTTAGCGTGGAAGTCTCGCATACCTTATTCAGTCTGAACAGTTTGCGTTGAAGGGATGCACAAATCCTGTGTAGCGAATTTTCCCTTGGCTTACTGCAGAAGACCATAGCTCTCACTTTGCATATAGGTGTTCTATCTAAAACGTTTGCAATGAAGAGCTGCACAAATCCTGCTCGGCACATTTTCCATTGGCTTACTGGGGGAAGCTGTCAGTGTACATACGAGTGTTCTATCTAAAACGTTTGCGATGTTATTGTGGCAGCTAGTTGTTTCAAAATGTCTTTATTGACTGTTATTCGAGTGCCTTCTCTCAAAATGNTTTGTATAAATTAAGCACGACCGCTTAATCTATGAATGAAATCTATGCTTAATAACTGAATTTTAGTTGCAAAAATTAGATAGTGCTAGTGATTTTTAGCTGCATATTTTGACAAATCGCAGTGTTACAAGGATTGACAAATGGCAATGTTACTAGATCAACAAATGTCAATCTTTCTAGTTTAATAAATGGAAATATACCCAATATGACATATGCAAATCTTACCAAATCGTCTGTACATGGTTGCACACGGGTCATCCAAAAAACCGTTTGCGTTGAAGGGAGGTATAAATCCTTCTTTCCAAATTTTCTTTTGGCTTAGCGTGGAAGTCTCGCATACCTTATTCAGTCTGAACAGTTTGCGTTGAAGGGATGCACAAATCCTGTGTAGCGAATTTTCCCTTGGCTTACTGCAGAAGACCATAGCTCTCACTTTGCATATAGGTGTTCTATCTAAAACGTTTGCAATGAAGAGCTGCACAAATCCTGCTCGGCACATTTTCCATTGGCTTACTGGGGGAAGCTGTCAGTGTACATACGAGTGTTCTATCTAAAACGTTTGCGATGTTATTGTGGCAGCTAGTTGTTTCAAAATGTCTTTATTGACTGTTATTCGAGTGCCTTCTCTCAAAATGGACACGAAAATTACCACAGCATGTCGGGTGCCATTCCATGATAGCATGCCAAGTTTCATGAATTTCAGACGAGTTTTGAATTTACTAGAATTAAAAACAAAGTATCTCAACATTTTGCCAGCAATCAATAGTGCCCTGGTGTTTGAATTCATTTTCATTTCTAGCATGGGACCTAAGCATGCACCCAAGGACACATATTTGATTTTTCAACCAATTTATATGCACAGGAGCATGTGCATGTAGTTCAAATTTGAATTATGCACATAAAATGCCTAGAAAATCCAATTAATGTATAAAAATGTCCAAACGAACCCAGAAAAATTCCAAAATTTAACACAATACTCTTCTTGTTCTATGTTGACACTAGAAACTTTTTGAAAGCAATAACATGCAACGGGTATCGTTTCGTCCCCAAAGGTGGCATGTTCCCTACCGAAACCATCGGGCTTGTTGTAAGAAGCTCTGGTTTGTGAGAAGCTTAAACCCAAACCTGCCCCAAATGGGACAAAAAAATTACCACGGCATGTCGAGTGGCATTCCATGATAGCATGCCAGGTTTCATGAATTTCAGACGAGTTTTGGATTTACTAGAATATAAAAACCAGGTATCTCAATGTTTGAGGCCGAGTGACGGTGGCAACGTGTTCGACATTCATTCTCATTTCTTGCATGGGACCTAAGCATGCAACCAAGGGACACAGATTCAAATTTTCAACCAATTTATATGCATTAGAGCATGTGCATGTAGTTCAATTTTGAATTATGCACATAAATGCATTGAAAACTCAATTAATGCATAAGAATGTCCTAACGAAACCTGAAAAATTCCAAAATTTAACACAGCACTCATGTTGTTCTATTTTGACACTAGAGAAAAAATTGAAATCAAGAAGAGGCAACGACTATCGTTTCGTCCAGAAAGGTGAAACGTTCCCTACGGAAACCACCAGGCTTGTTGTGAGAAGCTCTGGTTTGTGAGAAGCTTATACCCAAACCTGCCCCAAATGGGACAAAAAATTTACAACAACATGTTTATGCCGCTCCATGATAGCATGCCATGTTTCATGAATTTCAGACGAGTTTTGGATTTACTAGAATTTAAAAACCAGGTACCTCAATGTTTGTGGCCGAGTGACGGTGGCTGAGTGTTTGACATTCATTCCCATTTCTCGCATGGGACCTAAGCATGCAACCAAGGACACATATTTGAATTTTCAACTAATTTATATGCATTAGAGCATATGCATGTAGTTCAAATTTGAATTATGCACATAAATGCATTGAAAACTCAATTAATGCATAAGAATGTCCTAACAAACCCCAAAAAATTCCAAAATTTAACACAACACTCATGTTATTCTATGTTGACACTAGAGAAAAAATTTAAATCAAGAAGAAGGCAACGACTATCGTTTCGTCCAGAAAGGTGAAACATTCCCTACTGAAACCACCAGGCTTGTTGCGAGAAATCTGGTTTGTAAGAAGCTTATACCCAAACCTGCCCCAAATGGGACAAAAAATTTACGACGGTATATTGATGCCGCTCCATGATAGCATGCCATGTTTCATGAATTTCAAACAAGTTTTGGATTTAATAGAATTTAAAAATCAGGTATCTCAATGTTTGTGGCCGAGTGATGGTGGCAGGGTGTTTGACATTCATTCTCATTTCTTGCATGGGGCCTAAGCATGCAACCAAGGAGACATATTTGAATTTTCAACCAATTTATATGCATTAGAGCATGTGCATGTAGTTCAAATTTGAATTATGCACATAAATGCATTGAAAACTCAATTAATGCATAAAAATGTCCAAACAAACCGCGGAAATTCCATAATTTAACACAACACTCCTGTTGTTCTATGTTGACACTAGATCAAAAATTTAAATCAAAAAGAGGCAACGGATATCGTTTCTTCCAGAAAGGTGAAACGTTCCCTACCGTAACCATGAGGCTTGTTGCGAGAATCTCTGGTTTGTGAGAAGCTTATACCCCAACCAGCCACAAATGGGACAATATTTTTACCACTGCATGTTGCTGCCGTTCCATGATAGCATGTCAAGTTTCATGAATTTCAGACGAGTTTTCGATTTACTAGAGTTTTAAAACCATGTATCTCAATGTTAGCAGCCGAGTGACGCTGGCAAAGGTGTTTGACATTCATTCTCATTTCTTGCATGGGACCTAAGGTTGCAACCAAGAACACACATTTGATTTTTTCGACCCGTTCATATGCACTGGAGCATGTGCATGTAGTTCAAATTTGAATTATGCACATGAATGCATAGAAAACTCAGTTAATGTATAAAAATGTCCACGCGAACCCGAAAAATCCCAAAAAAATTGCACAACACTCCTGTTGTTCTATGTTGACACGAGAAAAAATTTGAAAGTAAGAAGAAGCAACAGATATCGTTTCATCCCCCAAGGTGGCACATTCCCTACCGAAACCATCATGCTTGTTGTGAGAGAAGCTCTGGTTTGCGAGAAGGTTATGTCATAACCTGACCCAAATGGGACAATATTTTTTTGCCCCATCATCTTGATGATGTTCCATGATAGCATGGCAAGGTTCATGAATTTCAGACGAGTTTTGTATTTATTAGAATTACAAAAGCAAGCACCTCAATGTTTGTCGGAGAGCAATGGTGCCGTGGTGTTTGAAATTCATCCCCATTTCTTGAATGGGACGTAAATATCAACCCATGGACATATATATCATTTTATAACCCATTTTGGTGCACCGGAGCATGTGCATGTGGTTTAATTTTGAATTATGCATCTGAAATGCCTAGAAAACCAAGTTACTGTATAAAAATGTCCAAACGAACCATGAATAATTCCAATTTTTTGACGACACACCTATAGTTGCATGTTCACTGTAGATAGAAGATCTTGCAATTCAAACACCTTCCTTTGCAGTTGTGACCCCATTATGTAATTCAAATCAAGACGAAAAATCAAGTAGATCGCACACAGTTCATTATCACCAACTGTGTGAGATGCACTACAAAATATCCTGGAGCACCGTCGGTGTATAGTACGCCTATGGCTTACGCGAGAAGGTGCGTCAGATAGAGTCCACAGCTAGCGTGTCAAGCACACTAGCTCGCTCCTAAAATATCATTTCACTATCCAATCATCGCCGGTGAAAGATGGGGATGTGGACCCGCGTCCCGAGGGCAACTTCGGCGGCCCACTCCTGCGAGGGCGCGGCCGCAGCCGCCAGGCGCGTGCTAACAACCTTTGTGAGGGCGACCACAATCTGTGACCAGGCGGCCAAGGCAGCCCAAACGGCCGATGTTGCTTCCCAGGCGGCGGCAGCAACATCTGCCTCAGGGATAGCAACTGGCGAGAGTGGCACAGCAGTTGTCCGTTTCGCAGCGGCAGCCTTAGCCCTGATAGAGGCCGCTCACGACCATGTGGAGGCCGCCCATGCCCACCTCGTGGCGGTCACCGCACAAATAGAAAGAAGCTTCTCCGACAACGGTCGGCAACCCACGACCGAAGAGTTGGCAATCGCCGAGAGCGTTCGAGCAGCCGTCCGTTCCTGCACGGCATACCTTGCCACGACGGAGCCCGCCAAAGCCCAGATTGGGGCCGCCCACACCCAGCTCGTGGTAGCCTTTTCCAAAGAGATTGCGGACGCAGATGGCGAGATGCTTGCCAAGTATGGTGCGATGGATGTCATGGACCCCTTCCCCAGGGGACCGTCGGGCGCGAGCTGGACATGGAGGAGGCGGCGGAGATCTACGAGCACCAGCCGTAGTAGTACTCTTTGTTTTGTTTAATTAAGAGTGCCGGTCTTTAATTTTTAGAGTAATGTTTTGGCCAGGTAGCTCGGTTTAATTGCTGAACTTGCTCGATTAAGAAGTGTGGGTGTGCTGTAGTCTCCTTTGTGTACCCAAATTATGCAATGACGTGGATGACCACTGTAACTAGGGAAATTGGAACCAAAATTTTCGACGTTCAAACTCATCACACACGGGTTAAGCTATCTGAATCTTTTGTGATGTTCACATATCGTACACAGTTCTGAATAAGGGACCGTGTCTGATGACACTGCGCGCCAGTTTTTTCGCTGAACTGATTCAAAATTTTCGGCTTCCGTGGAAATATCTACCTCCCTGCCCCCTCCCCCTTACCAAAAGCCACATTTCCCCTGCTTCCGCCTTCCTTTTCAAGTTGAAACATTCACTCCTTGCTTGCAGCACCGCCCCCCTCACCGGCGACCCTCCTTCATGCTGCTCGGCTTCGTCTATCCAGGCAGGTCATCCACACCAGACCCCCATCCTCCTCCTCCTTCCACATCCCACATGCCCCGACCGCCGGCGCGACACCTTCCACCCAAATCACTAACCCCTCCACCAAATAAGCGCCTCCCTAAGCCATGGTGCACGCAGTATAGCCAGGATCTCAAGGAGCATTTGGCAGCGGAGAATCACATCGTGGCGACACGTGCGGATGAGGTCGCGATGACTGCCATTCGTGCCGACCCGCAGATCTTGGAGGAGCACCTCGCCGTCGAGTCCACCGTCGATGCCTCGCGCGCCAACGCCGTGACGCGGTTGGCTGCTTTAAACGAAAGTTTGTGGCGTTTTCTCGAGGCCACCCTCGGTGCCTTCGACGAAGACTACGAGGTGTTTTCTCAGCGTACACGGGCTTACCTCACCTCGAGAGCCATAAGGTTGGTGCCCGGAGCGGCTCAGGCAACTCACCACTATGATGAGGGCACCCACGATGTGGAGGCCTCGCCCTCTTCCATGTCCAAGGAGCCAATCGTCATCGATATCTCCGACAATGAGGAGTAGCTTGTCTTATTAGCTCACTATAAGGACCCATGTTCAGTTTGCTAGCTACTGCCTTTCCTTAACAAGTTCTAGTGAATTGTGCTAT
>LR880971.1:29499389-29515799 GCA_904067115.1 Aegilops sharonensis
ATGTTTTGGCCAGGTAGCTCGGTTTAATTGCTGAACTTGCTCGATTAAGAAGTGTGGGTGTGCTGTAGTCTCCTTTGTGTACCCAAATTATGCAATGACGTGGATGACCACTGTAACTAGGGAAATTGGAACCAAAATTTTCGACGTTCAAACTCATCACACACGGGTTAAGCTATTTGAATCTTTTGTGATGTTCACATATCGTACACAGTTCTGAATAAGGGACCGTGTCTGATGACACTGCGCGCCAGTTTTTTCGCTGAACTGATTCAAAATTTTCGGCTTCCGTGGAAATATCTACCTCCCTGCCCCCTCCCCCTTACCAAAAGCCACATTTCCCCTGCTTCCGCCTTCCTTTTCAAGTTGAAACATTCACTCCTTGCTTGCAGCACCGCCCCCCTCACCGGCGACCCTCCTTCATGCTGCTCGGCTTCGTCTATCCAGGCAGGTCATCCACACCAGACCCCCATCCTCCTCCTCCTTCCACATCCCACATGCCCCGACCGCCGGCGCGACACCTTCCACCCAAATCACTAACCCCTCCACCAAATAAGCGCCTCCCTAAGCCATGGTGCACGCAGTATAGCCAGGATCTCAAGGAGCATTTGGCAGCGGAGAATCACATCGTGGCGACACGTGCGGATGAGGTCGCGATGACTGCCATTCGTGCCGACCCGCAGATCTTGGAGGAGCACCTCGCCGTCGAGTCCACCGTCGATGCCTCGCGCGCCAACGCCGTGACGCGGTTGGCTGCTTTAAACGAAAGTTTGTGGCGTTTTCTCGAGGCCACCCTCGGTGCCTTCGACGAAGACTACGAGGTGTTTTCTCAGCGTACACGGGCTTACCTCACCTCGAGAGCCATAAGGTTGGTGCCCGGAGCGGCTCAGGCAACTCACCACTATGATGAGGGCACCCACGATGTGGAGGCCTCGCCCTCTTCCATGTCCAAGGAGCCAATCGTCATCGATATCTCCGACAATGAGGAGTAGCTTGTCTTATTAGCTCACTATAAGGACCCATGTTCAGTTTGCTAGCTACTGCCTTTCCTTAACAAGTTCTAGTGAATTGTGCTATATACTTTTACCATGCAATATGTTGCTCTAGTGTATATGTTCTATATGCCGTGCAATGTGATGCTCACATATTAACTGTTTGGTTAATTAGTTGTCGTGTTCAGTTAAATAGTGGGTGTTGGGAGGGCTGCCGCACCCCTTCCCCTGGCGCAGCCCTCCCCCTCTCCAACACATCCTCCTCCTCTGTAATGCTTGGGGAAGCCCTGCCGGAGAACTGCAAGCTCCACCACCATGACGTCGTGCTGCCGGAGCTCTCCCTCAACTTCTCCTCTCCCCTTGCTGGATCAAGAAGGAGGAGATGTCCCCGGGCTGTACGTGTGTTGAACGCTGTGGCGCTGTCCGTTTGGCGCTAGATCGGATCTTCCGTGATTTGAATCGCCGCGAGTACGACTCCATCATCCGCGTTCTTGTAACGCTTCTGTTTCGTGATCTTCAAGAGGTATGGATATGCACTCCCTCTCTCTCGTTGCTAGCATCTCCTAGATTGATCTTGGTGAAGCGTAGGAAATTTTTTGAATTCTTGTACGTTCCCCAACAACGTGGCATGCAGTTGATCCATCCAAGCTGTTTGTGATGGAATAAGCCGTGTGTGTTGTGGGAAAACGCTTGCTGGTATATAACCTCAAATTTAACCAGCAAAATGTTAATGCATGTTACAAAAATTATATAACTGGAAACTATGTTCAAATACGAATCCAATGATATAATCTTTGGCGACATGCATTCGTATTTTATTAATTAAATCCTACTTATAAACCAGGACGGGGGTATAGTAGGTAAATAAATCGCAAACGTTCTTTTATTAAACGTATGTGTACGTGTCCTTTCGTCCTCCTCTCGCACGTCTTGTCACCCAGCTGCCGGCCGGCCGCAGACGGTTCGAGCGCAAGCTTGAGCAGACGTGTGGGAGCGCTCTTTTGCCCAAACATTGGTGAGCCCGTTCCCGCGCAATCGCGCACGTTCCCGCGCAAGCTTCCCGCCCGACTCGGTGAAATCCCCCAAAATCCCAATGCTTACCAGCCTACTATATAAACCCTCACGGTCGGCGAGTCCTGCGTCACATTTTCCCCTCCCTCCATGTAGCTTATCTCGTCTGCTTCTCCCACAATCGTCGTCGCTCAGCAACTCCGCCGTCATCAGAGCACAGCTCCAGCTGGGAGGCTACACCGCGGCGGCGGCTCAGTCCCCGGCGTAGTGTAGTGTACGTGACATCCCTGCTGGGCGTGTGCGCAAGACCCACCACACGCTCGGCCGCCAGTGCCCGTCGGCAGTTGTTGCTAGCCGTCATTGCCGCCACAGCTCTGTCGAAAGCCAAGGCCATTTCCCGCTCCGCCGCTGTGGCCCGAAGGCAGGAGGTGGCCGTCGTGGCCGCCACCCCACTGCCGGCCACCATGGCCATCACCCGCTCCGTCACCACGGCCCAAAGGCAGGAGGTGGTGGTCGTGGCCGCCAGCCCACCGTCGACCGCCGGGATTATCACCCGCTCCGCCACCACCGCCCAAATGTGGGAGGCGGAGATGGAGTCCCGCACGTGCAGCAGCGATCTTGCGTGCTTCATCGAGTTCCTGTCGGAGGAGGAGCGCCTCGTCGAGCACGCAAAGAGCCTTACCGACGCCGTTGTCGCGGCACACGCCGACGTAGAGGCGAGGAATCAGGAGATCTACGAGCAGTCCGGCCGCTTCGAGAGGGGTCGTCTGGAGCGGCAGAGGGCGTTCGAGGTGACCGTCACTAAAAGTGCAGCAGCGGTAGGCACCGTGTTGCAGTTGTCCGGCTCGTCGGTAGGCTCCTTCTCCTCTTCCTCTTACTGAGCGTGCTCGTCAGAGGAGAGGCTGCCGGAAGTAGTACAAAGCCCCTCCGTAGTAGTAGTAGTAGTAGTAGTAGTATTTAGGGGCTATTTTGTTCAGTTCATCTGACTATAGATGTGGTGGAACTTAAGCACGGCGGCAGTTGAACTAGTTATTTCAGTACGTGGTTGGAACAATTGGGGAAAAGTTTGGTTGGTTCAGCTGTCGAGTTGAACTGTTTGTATAAATTAAGCACGACCGCTTAATCTATGAATGAAATCTATGCTTAATTACTGAATTTTAGTTGCAAAAATTAGATAGTGCTAGTGATTTTTAGCTGCATATTTTGACAAATCGCAGTGTTACAAGGATTGACAAATGGCAATGTTACTAGATCAACAAATGTCAATCTTTCTAGTTTAATAAATGGAAATATACCCAATATGACATATGCAAATCTTACCAAATCGTCTGTACATGGTTGCACACGGGTCATCCAAAAAACCGTTTGCGTTGAAGGGAGGTATAAATCCTTCTTTCCAAATTTTCTTTTGGCTTAGCGTGGAAGTCTCGCATACCTTATTCAGTCTGAACAGTTTGCGTTGAAGGGATGCACAAATCCTGTGTAGCGAATTTTCCCTTGGCTTACTGCAGAAGACCATAGCTCTCACTTTGCATATAGGTGTTCTATCTAAAACGTTTGCAATGAAGAGCTGCACAAATCCTGCTCGGCACATTTTCCATTGGCTTACTGGGGGAAGCTGTCNAGTTGCAAAAATTAGATAGTGCTAGTGATTTTTAGCTGCATATTTTGACAAATCGCAGTGTTACAAGGATTGACAAATGGCAATGTTACTAGATCAACAAATGTCAATCTTTCTAGTTTAATAAATGGAAATATACCCAATATGACATATGCAAATCTTACCAAATCGTCTGTACATGGTTGCACACGGGTCATCCAAAAAACCGTTTGCGTTGAAGGGAGGTATAAATCCTTCTTTCCAAATTTTCTTTTGGCT
Organism: Aegilops sharonensis; assembly: GCA_904067115.1. Taxonomy (NCBI): domain Eukaryota; kingdom Viridiplantae; phylum Streptophyta; class Magnoliopsida; order Poales; family Poaceae; genus Aegilops; species Aegilops sharonensis. The sequence goes on from LR880971.1 coordinate 29,503,269, forward strand.
TAGCGTGGAAGTCTCGCATACCTTATTCAGTCTGAACAGTTTGCGTTGAAGGGATGCACAAATCCTGTGTAGCGAATTTTCCCTTGGCTTACTGCAGAAGACCATAGCTCTCACTTTGCATATAGGTGTTCTATCTAAAACGTTTGCAATGAAGAGCTGCACAAATCCTGCTCGACACATTTTCCATTGGCTTACTGGGGGAAGCTGTCAGTGTACATACGAGTGTTCTATCTAAAACGTTTGCGATGTTATTGTGGCAGCTAGTTGTTTCAAAATGTCTTTATTGACTGTTATTCGAGTGCCTTCTCTCAAAATGGACACGAAAATTACCACAGCATGTCGGGTGCCATTCCATGATAGCATGCCAAGTTTCATGAATTTCAGACGAGTTTTGAATTTACTACAATTAAAAACAAAGTATCTCAACATTTTACCGGCAATCAATAGTGCCCTGGTGTTTGAATTCATTTTCATTTCTAGCATGGGACCTAAGCATGCACCCAAGGACACATATTTGATTTTTCAACCAATTTATATGCACAGGAGCATGTGCATGTAGTTCAAATTTGAATTATGCACATAAAANAGTATCTCAACATTTTACCGGCAATCAATAGTGCCCTGGTGTTTGAATTCATTTTCATTTCTAGCATGGGACCTAAGCATGCACCCAAGGACACATATTTGATTTTTCAACCAATTTATATGCACAGGAGCATGTGCATGTAGTTCAAATTTGAATTATGCACATAAAATGCCTAGAAAATCCAATTAATGTATAAAAATGTCCAAACGAACCCAGAAAAATTCCAAAATTTAACACAATACTCTTCTTGTTCTATGTTGACACTAGAAACTTTTTGAAAGCAATAACATGCAACGGGTATCGTTTCGTCCCCAAAGGTGGCATGTTCCCTACCGAAACCATCGGGCTTTTTGTGAGAAGCTCTGGTTTGTGAGAAGCTTAAACCCAAACCTGCCCCAAATGGGACAAAAAAATTACCACGGCATGTCGAGTGGCATTCCATGATAGCATGCCATGTTTCATGAATTTCAGACGAGTTTTGGATTTACTAGAATATAAAAACCAGGTATCTCAATGTTTGAGGCCGAGTGACGGTGGCAAGGTGTTCGACATTCATTCTCATTTCTTGCATGGGACCTAAGCATGCAACCAAAGGACACAGATTCAAATTTTCAACCAATTTATATGCATTAGAGCATGTGCATGTAGTTCAATTTTGAATTATGCACATAAATGCATTGAAAACTCAATTAATGCATAAGAATGTCCTAACGAAACCTGAAAAATTCCAAAATTTAACACAGCACTCATGTTGTTCTATTTTGACACTAGAGAAAAAATTGAAATCAAGAAGAGGCAACGACTATCGTTTCGTCCAGAAAGGTGAAACGTTCCCTACGGAAACCACCAGGCTTGTGGTGAGAAGCTCTGATTTGTGAGAAGCTTATACCCAAACCTGCCCCAAATGGGACAAAAAATTTACAACATGTTTATGCCGCTCCATGATAGCATGCCATGTTTCATGAATTTCAGACGAGTTTTGGATTTACTAGAATTTAAAAACCAGGTACCTCAATGTTTGTGGCCGAGTGACGGTGGCTGAGTGTTTGACATTCATTCCCATTTCTTGCATGGGACCTAAGCATGCAACCAAGGACACATATTTGAATTTTCAACTAATTTATATGCATTAGAGCATATGCATGTAGTTCAAATTTGAATTATGCACATAAATGCATTGAAAACTCAATTAATGCATAAGAATGTCTTAACAAACCCCAAAAAATTCCAAAATTTAACACGACACTCATGTTATTCTATGTTGACACTAGAGAAAAAATTTAAATCAAGAAGAAGGAAACGACTATCGTTTCGTCCAGAAAGGTGAAACATTCCCTACTGAAACCACCAGGCTTGTTGCGAGAAATCTGGTTTGTAAGAAGCTTATACCCAAACCTGCCCCAAATGGGACAAAAAATTTACGACGGTATATTGATGCCGCTCCATGATAGCATGCCATGTTTCATGAATTTCAAACAAGTTTTGGATTTAATAGAATTTAAAAATCAGGTATCTCAATGTTTGTGGCCGAGTGATGGTGGCAGGGTGTTTGACATTCATTCTCATTTCTTGCATGGGGCCTAAGCATGCAACCAAGGAGACATATTTGAATTTTTAACCAATTTATATGCATTAGAGCATGTGCATGTAGTTCAAATTTGAATTATGCACATAAATGCATTGAAAACTCAATTAATGCATAAAAATGTCCAAACAAACCGCGGAAATTCCATAATTTAACACAACACTCCTGTTGTTCTATGTTGACACTAGATCAAAAATTTAAATCAAGAAGAGGCAACGGATATCGTTTCTTCCAGAAAGGTGAAACGTTCCCTACCGTAACCATGAGGCTTGTTGCGAGAATCTCTGGTTTGTGAGAAGCTTATACCCCAACCAGCCACAAATGGGACAATATTTTTACCACTGCATGTTGCTGCCGTTCCATGATAGCATGTCAAGTTTCATGAATTTCAGACGAGTTTTCGATTTACTAGAGTTTTAAAACCATGTATCTCAATGTTAGCAGCCGAGTGACGCTGGCAAAGGTGTTTGACATTCATTCTCATTTCTTGCATGGGACCTAAGGTTGCAACCAAGAACACACATTTGATTTTTTCGACCCGTTCATATGCACTGGAGCATGTGCATGTAGTTCAAATTTGAATTATGCACATGAATGCATAGAAAACTCAGTTAATGTATAAAAATGTCCACGCGAACCCGAAAAATCCCAAAAAAATTGCACAACACTCCTGTTGTTCTATGTTGACACGAGAAAAAATTTGAAAGTAAGAAGAAGCAACAGATATCGTTTCATCCCCCAAGGTGGCACATTCCCTACCGAAACCATCATGCTTGTTGTGAGAGAAGCTCTGGTTTGCGAGAAGGTTATGTCATAACCTGACCCAAATGGGNAAGAGGCAACGGATATCGTTTCTTCCAGAAAGGTGAAACGTTCCCTACCGTAACCATGAGGCTTGTTGCGAGAATCTCTGGTTTGTGAGAAGCTTATACCCCAACCAGCCACAAATGGGACAATATTTTTACCACTGCATGTTGCTGCCGTTCCATGATAGCATGTCAAGTTTCATGAATTTCAGACGAGTTTTCGATTTACTAGAGTTTTAAAACCATGTATCTCAATGTTAGCAGCCGAGTGACGCTGGCAAAGGTGTTTGACATTCATTCTCATTTCTTGCATGGGACCTAAGGTTGCAACCAAGAACACACATTTGATTTTTTCTACCCGTTCATATGCACTGGAGCATGTGCATGTAGTTCAAATTTGAATTATGCACATGAATGCATAGAAAACTCAGTTAATGTATAAAAATGTCCACGCGAACCCGAAAAATCCCAAAAAAATTGCACAACACTCCTGTTGTTCTATGTTGACACGAGAAAAATTTTGAAAGTAAGAAGAAGCAACAGATATCGTTTCATCCCCCAAGGTGGCACATTCCCTACCGAAACCATCATGCTTGTTGTGAGAGAAGCTCTGGTTTGCGAGAAGGTTATGTCATAACCTGACCCAAATGGGACAATATTTTTTTACCCCATCATCTTGATGCTGTTCCATGATAGCATGGCAAGGTTCATGAATTTCAGACGAGTTTTGTATTTATTAGAATTACAAAAGCAAGCACCTCAACGTTTGTCGGAGAGCAATGGTGTTGTGGTGTTTGAAATTCATCCCCATTTCTTGAATGCGACGTAAGTATCAACCCATGGACATATATATCATTTTATAACCCATTTTGGTGCACCGGAGCATGTGCATGTGGTTTAATTTTGAATTATGCATCTGAAATGCCTAGAAAACCAAGTTACTCTATAAAAATGTCCAAACGAACCATGAATAATTCCAATTTTTTGACGACACACCTATAGTTGCATGTTCACTGTAGATAGAAGATCTTGCAATTCAAACACCTTCCTTTGCAGTTGTGACCCCATTATGTAATTCAAATCAAGACGAAAAATCAAGTAGATCGCACACAGTTCATTATCACCAACTGTCTGAGATGCACTACAAAATATCCTGGAGCACCGTCGGTGTATAGTACGCCTATGGCTTACGCGAGAAGGTGCGTCAGATAGAGTCCACAGCTGGCGTGTCAAGCACACTAGCTCGCTCCTAAAATATCATTTCACTATCCAATCATCGCCGGTGAAAGATGGGGATGTGGACCCGCGTCCCGAGGGCAACTTCGGCGGCCCACTCCTGCGAGGGCGCGGCCGCAGCCGCCAGGCGCGTGCTAACAACCTTTGTGAGGGCGACCACAATCTGTGACCAGGCGGCCAAGGCAGCCCAAACGGCCGATGTTGCTTCCCAGGCGGCGGCAGCAACATCTGCCTCAGGGATAGCAACTGGCGAGAGTGGCACAGCAGTTGTCCGTTTCGCAGCGGCAGCCTTAGCGCTGATAGAGGCCGCTCACGACCATGTGGAGGCCGCCCATGCCCACCTCGTGGCGGTCACCGCACAAATCGAAAGAAGCTTCTCCGACAACGGTCGGCAACCCACGACCGAAGAGTTGGCAATCGCCGAGAGCGTTCGAGCAGCCGTCCGTTCCTGCACGGCATACCTTGCCACGACGGAGCCCGCCAAAGCCCAGATTGGGGCCGCCCACACCCAGCTCGTGGTAGCCTTTTCCAAAGAGATTGCGGACGCAGATGGCGAGATGCTTGCCAAGTATGGTGCGATGGATGTCATGGAGCCCCTTCCCCAGGGGACCGTCGGGCGCGAGCTGGACATGGAGGAGGCGGCGGAGATCTACGAGCACCAGCCGTAGTAGTACTCTTTGTTTTGTTTAATTAAGAGTGCCGGTCTTTAATTTTTAGAGTGATGTTTTGGCCAGGTAGCTCGGTTTAATTGCTGAACTTGCTCGATTAAGAAGTGTGGGTGTGCTGTAGTCTCCTTTGTGTACCCAAATTATGCAATGACGTGGATGACCACTGTAACTAGGGAAATTGGAACCAAAATTTTCGACGTTCAAACTCATCACACACGGGTTAAGCTATTTGAATCTTTTGTGATGTTCACATATCGTACACAGTTCTGAATAAGGGACCGTGTCTGATGACACTGCGCGCCAGTTTTTTCGCTGAACTGATTCAAAATTTTCGGCTTCCGTGGAAATATCTACCTCCCTGCCCCCTCCCCCTTACCAAAAGCCACATTTCCCCTGCTTCCGCCTTCCTTTTCAAGTTGAAACATTCACTCCTTGCTTGCAGCGCCGCCCCCCTCACCGGCGACCCTCCTTCATGCTGCTCGGCTTCGTCTATCCAGGCAGTTCATCCACACCAGACCCCCATCCTCCTCCTCCTTCCACATCCCACATGCCCCGACCGCCGACGCGACACCTTCCACCCAAATCACTAACCCCTCCACCAAATAAGCGCCTCCCTAAGCCATGGTGCACGCAGTATAGCCAGGATCTCAAGGAGCATTTGGCAGCGGAGAATCACATCGTGGCGACACGTGCGGATGAGGTCGCGATGACTGCCATTCGTGCCGACCCGCAGATCTTGGAGGAGCACCTCGCCGTCGAGTCCACCGTCGATGCCTCGCGCGCCGACGCCGCGACGCGGTTGGCTGCTTTAAACGAAAGTTTGTGGCGTTTTCTCGAGGCCACCCTCGGTGCCTTCGACGAAGACTACGAGGTGTTTTCTCAGCGTACACGGGCTTACCTCACCTCGAGAGCCATAAGGTTGGTGCCCGGAGCGGCTCAGGCAACTCACCACTATGATGAGGGCACCCACGATGTGGAGGCCTCGCCCTCTTCCATGTCCAAGGAGCCAATCGTCATCGATATCTCCGACAATGAGGAGTAGCTTGTCTTATTAGCTCACTATAAGGACCCATGTTCAGTTTGCTAGCTACTGCCTTTCCTTAACAAGTTCTAGTGAATTGTGCTATATACTTTTACCATGCAATATGTTGCTCTAGTGTATATGTTCTATATGTCGTGCAATGTGATGCTCACATATTAACTGTTTGGTTAATTAGTTGTCGTGTTCAGTTAACTGTTTGGTTCAGTTCTGCAAATGTGATGTTCAATTCTTCAGGGTGCAATTTTCTATTGTCTTCCATGTGAGAAATAAATCGAATTTTTCTTTACAAAATACATGAGAAACAAATCCAATTGCTATATTTCCAAGTTGTCAAGCATGCTTGGTTTGGTTAACTGTTTGATCTTCTAGTATGTTATACATTGTGCAATATGGTGCTCAGTTAATGTTTGGTTCATTTGTTGTTGTGTTTAATTAACTGTTTGGTTCCATTCTCCAATGCGATGTTCAATTGTTGTGGGTGCATTCTGTTATTGTATACCATGTGAGAAATAAATCGAATTTGGCTTTACTAAATACATGAGAAACAAATACAATTGCTATATTTCCAAGTTGTTAAGCATGCTTGGTTTGGTTAACTGTCTGATCTTCAATTAGGAGTACGTTATATTGTGCAATGTGGTGCTCAGTTAATGTTTGATTCATTTGTTATGGTGTTTAGTTAACTGCTTGGTTCAATGCTGCAACGCAATGTCCAATTGTCGTGGGTAGAATTTTGTATTGTTGTGCATGTGAGGAATAATCGAATTTGGCTGCACTTAATACATGGGAAACATATACAATTGCTATATTTCCTAGTTCTTAATCATGCTTGGTTTGGATAAATGGATTTTCCATGTGGCTTGAATTAATCTAATGAATATGTTGTGCTTATTTTTCATCAACATATTTTACTAATAGCATGTGAAGCCTCACTTAACCTGATCATTAACTGCCTTATATGTGTTGCAGGGAAACAATGGGAAGCACTGAGGTTTACAATCGAGGTTTGTATATGCATGGTCCTTTGTCTAATAGCAAATAATTGTGCAATTGTAGGAACCATTCTAATACTTAGATTTTAAACAATTTGGTCTTGCACATGTAGGTCATGCTGTCAGAGGTTTTGACCCACTGTTTGACCATTTTTGCATATGGAAAAATGAGTTGTCCATGAATATCAGTCAAGTCAAGAAACTCAGAAAGATTGTTAGGATAAAGAAAATAGCAAGAAAAGACAACAAGATCATCGTCTGCATAATGAAGAAGACATCAATTCACTACAGGATAGTACTAACTATTATACCTTGTACTTTTTATTCCTTTGACTCATTTCCAATATAGAGAAGATATTTATACACATCTTTGTTTTCAGGCCTTTCCAAAGCAGTTCAGTGATGATTACCTCTCAAACCACCTGTATGGTCAGGAGGTGAGGAAGGTATTCATACAACACCCGCGGTTCAATATTGAAGTGTTCCTGAAGAGGACGAAGGATGGACGGTCAATCACCACAGGCACTGGCATAAAGTTGCAAAGACCTTCAACAGTTATCCAAATGAGATGCATCTATCTATATACCATCTATGATACTAATTTCGAAAGGTTTTAGATGTTGCATGTGAAACTTGGTGCTGATGCGGTTGTGTAACGGGGTAACTGAGTGCTGAAGCTATATCATGTTGTACTCTGATGTATTTCAATTATGAAATCCTGCTTCCTTAATATGGGAATGAAATATATTATGTGTTTAATATGAATGTCAATTAGATTAATAAATGGATTATTAATAATAGGGAAATTAGCCTGCTAATTGGTTTTTGTGATTGCAAACGGTTATTGAGAAAATACCGTGGGCGATGACCTAAGGCAATGCACACAGTTTTTAGGAATAAACCGTGTTGGATCGATGAACAATCACACACGACATTCTCTTCAAAAAAGTTTGCGTTAGGCCACCTTGCGCAAAACGTTTAGCACATAAAAACTGTGTGTGATGGACAACCTTTGCCACACAGTTTCTTCTGCGCATCGTGTGTGATGCATTCAATAACGCAAACGATAAAATTTCTAATATTGTGTGCGATGGCAAGGCTATCACAAACGATTTACCGGGCAAAATTGTGTGTGATGCACCTGCGAACAGAAACGTTTTCCTTGGAGCGACTGTGTGGGATGTATATACGAACGGAAACGTATAGCGGGGACTGACTGTGTGAGATGTACTTACGACCGGAAACAATTTTGCATGTATAATTGTCTTTTTAGCACTACTATACGTATAACCGTATTTGCTCGCTCGCCAGTCGCACACGATCTCATTTTGCCGAGCGTGTGTGCCAGGAGGGCATATCCCCGAAGATTTCTGGGTCGTGTGGGAAGGACCCCCTTATCACCCACACTCACTTGGGGACAGTTTCAAATGCCGTCGCGAAAAGGGGTTAAATATCGATTGTATAGCACCGACACGTACCAGTGATATATCCAAAACCAGCTCATACACCATATCTATCTATCAATACCTATACTAATTAGGCACTTCCTACAAATTCCCACATTAATTAGAATTTGTGAGCCGTTAATCTGATGGGCCCGAATTATTACGGTGTAGATTGATTCATATAAAGGAAACCTACAAATTCCAACATTAATTAGAATTTATGAGCCGTTAATCTGGTGGGTCCGAATTATTACGGTTTAGATTGATTCAGAGAAAAAAAAAACATAACTCTTTCGTATCGCTCCCGAGCCGTTAATCTGGTGGGTCCGAACTATTACGGTGTAGATTGATTCATAGAACGGAAAATAACTAAACTCTCACGTATCTCCCCCATGTCCCAACTCTCTTTAATCTCTCACATATATATATATAGCAGTATAACATAGCCACCTACGAGCTCTCTCAGCCACTTGAGATACTAAGCCATAAAATCTATGTATCTCTCATGTCCAACTCAAACAAGAGTCCCCAAGGATCTACCTTCACGGAAGATTGATTCATAGTACGGAAAACTACTAAACTCTCACGTATCTCTCCCATGTCCCAACTCCCTTTAATCTCTCGCATCCAACTCAAACAAGAGTCCCCAAGGATCTATCTTCACGGAAGTAATAAAGGAAAAAGAAGTGTCCCGACTGATTCAGCGAAATCCTAATGCAACTTTGATAAAAATAACTCCTAATGAAACTGGCCATACCGTGACGTGTCTGCCATCGGCCTACATCCACCTTGACCGCTGTAATCAGGAAGGACAACGCGGGAAGACGGTGGCAGCGGCGGCGACGACTCTACAGTAGTACAATGGTGGCTGCAGCGGTTGGGCGGGGGCGCTGGCGAGGGAGGAAGCATTGGGCGTGATGCGGGCTGCGCAGGAGGCCGCACTGGGCGGGAGCGCTAGCGAGTGAGGCCATCCTGCACTGCACCCGGACTTTGTTCTGGCCGTCGTCCGCCCGACGGACGTGTCATGTGGGTTGCCATCGGGGTTAGCCAGACAGAAGAGTTGTGGCCTCGATCTACGGCAATATGTTGGCGACGGCAATCTAATTGACTTCTTATTGCTGCAAACTAAATCGATAGTAATCTCTCTCATGTTTCCTCCTACCAATTTGTTGCACGTCCAGAATTATTAATGTTTCATCTTGCACCAAGTAGATGATAGAGCAAGTAATGGTGAAATTTTTCCTTTTTTCTCATCAAGTGTGCTTGAATGAATTCGGATGAGGTCTATTTGGAAGGAACGGTGAAAAATAAGCAACAGCTAGATCACTTTTCTCCTACTTGGATTTGATTTCTTCTTCCCGGTCAGATTCTATTAATTTTGGTTTGGTGCATTTTCAGTGTTTCTTTCGAGGTTTGTTCTCCTCTCCATAGTCTATCGCTTCTTTATCAGAATAATATAGTTTCTTTACTCGTGGGTTTCTAACCTGTACGAGTTCTTTGCTGCCGGGATTATTCCGACATGTCTTAACCTTGATTTAGATGAACAAGAGCCGATCCTTGGCAAGACTCCCCGCTGCAGGTATCTATTTTTGAATTAAATAGATCTCCCTGCTTAGTTTTAAGATCTTTACATGATTCTATTTAGCCTGCTAAGCAGCATGATGGTATTTTATGGTACAGTCAGTCCATCCTTTCTCAGTATGTTAGCCAATTAAAGTGCACTAGCCATTTGCTTTGCATTTCTATACTCGAAGTCTGGAACATCTTTAGAATCATTTATTTCGAATTAATTACCTATGTTTCCAATCGACTATAATGTATGTTCTCAAGTATAATTTTATGGTTAATTAATTGTTTTTTCATATTTCTCCTTGCAGCCTCACTATATCGGCAAACTCCCCTAATCTGATTTCCTGCAATGTCTTCAGCTTGATTTTCTTTGTATTTTGTGCATTCTAGCGGCATTTTATTTTTTTGGTTATGTACTGATTGTATGTCCACATTCTATGGTGTTTAACTCAATGATTAACTTAAGCAGAAACATATGGTTTCATCATGATGCCATTCTCTTCATTTCATTTTTATTGAGAGATTTGTGTATTTATACATTAAGAGCATTATAGTATCAGCTTTCTATTGATAGCATAACAACTTTGTGTTCTGACTGTTTCATATATATTGGAAGTACAATGCTGTGCGTACAGTTAGAGTGACACGACTACAAAGTGCAGAAATAAACATGAAACAAGAAGATAACTTCATTGACGATAAGCTTATGATATGTTCATTGGTACGCCCCCTTAAATAATATATTAGAAAGGTTGATGCAAATCAATCGTGTACTCTAAAGCATATTATTTCAACTGAAAGTCAAATGTATTATATTGTACTTCAAGAAATTGCTAAAATAAATAATATATAGATGTGTGGTTTCCTTTTGTATCCTTAACCCGGAATGGTTGTAAGCATGAAGAAACAATATTTTATATGGTGTGTATGGAAGGACACCTTATAACTTATATTCTCTAGCCCTTAAATGTTTTCTACTTCTTCCTATATGCAAATTTTCTATCATCCAATTATTCGATTGTCTTATGGAAAATATAATTGATAATTGCCACTCTCTTTTGGCCGGCGTTCTTTAGAGAAGGCAACCCATCTAATATACTTTATTTTGTGTGTAGAAATCAATGGGACCATTTATGGTACATATATGACTATTGTTGTTGTTGTCTGGCTGTAATTGCTACCCCATCCGAAAATATCATCTTATTATTATGCTTCCACATAGTCAGATGGTGAAGAATTATTTTGTTCTCTTTGTCAATGGGCACTAGGACTAGATGACCTTTTGGAGTTAAAAACCTGACGAAATAACCTATTCTTACTGCTCATTTTTTCAACGACATTGTAAATGTTAAAATTTCAAAGTACCTTTATTTGGTTGTCCATAATTAAAGATAAAAGTAAATGAAAATACACTATATATAATTCTTGAAAAATGCTAATGAAATAAAATTCTTAGGAAGTTAAATATGAACAGATTTCGACTTTCCATATGATACTAGCACGTGCAAGTGCACGGGTCGGCGACTAGTGTTTACTCAATTCTTATTTAGTAAGGCTATTTCCGCGTCTCCTCGCCAAAAAACGTGTCCAGGAAGGACAATATCTCAGAGTTCACCCTTTCAGCCTGCTCTTGCTGGAGGTAATGGTGACCTTCAATGATGGCAACCTCAAGGTCTGGAGCACTGGACTTGAAAGCTCCGCTCTCGATGTAGTGTTTGATTCCAAAGGACTCGACGCCGTGTCCTTATCATCCCCGATAAACTTTGCAAGCACCGTGATCATTGCGCCATGTCATGGCGCCGTAAGCATTCAATTACTGGGTTTGCCATGAATTAGCGCTACAAAGCTAGATCAAATAGAAAGCATGGATCAAATTTATGTGTCCATCATGAAGTAGAGAAATAAAGGAAGGTACTCTTTTATTGGTTAAGCAAGTTTTCACAACAAAAAGACCTAGAAGACACAGGTCGATCCTGTAAATCTGTCGCTCGGGATGGAACTCCCGTCCGCACCGCGAACGTACTCCTCGGTCTTTACTTACACTACGCAGCAGCCACGCTGTCCCTTTTTCAGGCATCATCGAACTGGGCAGGATTGAACTCTTACGGCCTCCCTTCAGTTCACTAGGGTTCAATCAGTTCAATTAGCTTTTGATCGTGATAAAAGACATTTCATTATTAATTAATAGTCCCACCTCGCTGTTTTAAACTGGATCTCACCAATTTATATATGTCCACGGGTAGACAATCAACAAGCCCCTTTGAAGAAAAGAAAAGAATTATGATAAACAGGACGAGGTGTGCAACATATATACAACATACATAGCTGATTGGCTTTAATTTAAGTAGAACCATAAGATAAAGTATTCATGAGATGGTATAGTCGTGGCCAAAATATTTAAAGAAGAGAATGTACATGGCTGATTACCTCTAACTTAAGCAGGATTTTTGGAAAATATATATTCTAGGAATAGGATGGGCGAATTTGATCTTAAAGAGAACATGACCAATGACAACCTGCGGGTATTCAATGAAATAATGCTTTGATTCGTATGACAACGTCTGCCCATTTAGTATTTGATCGTCATCATGTGGAGGATGCA
>LR880971.1:29525968-29537469 GCA_904067115.1 Aegilops sharonensis
ACAACAAAAGTATTAAGGTAAACCTAACCATAGCATGAAACAAGTGGATCCAAATCAGCCCCTTACGAAGCAACGCATAAACTAGGGTTTAAGCTTCTGTCACTCTAGCAACCCATCATCTACTTATTACTTCCCAATGCCTTCCTCTAGGCCCAAATAATGGTGAAGTGTTATGTAGTCTACGTTCACATAACACCACTAGAGGCTAGACAACATACATCTCATCAAAATATCGAACGAATACCAAATTCACATGACTACTAATAGCAAGACTTCTCCCTTGTCCTCAGGAACAAACGTAACTACTCACAAAGCATATTCATGTTCATAATCAGAGGGGTAATAATATGCATAAAGGATCTGAACATATGATCTTCCACCAAATAAACCAACTAGCATCAACTACAAGGAGTAATCAACACTACTAGCAACCTACTAGCACCAATCCTGGACTTGAAGACAAGAATTGGATACAAGAGATGAACTAGGGTTTGGAGATGAGATGGTGCTGGTGAAGATGTTGATGGAGATTGCCCTCTCCCGATGAGAGGAGCGTTGGTGATGATGATGGCGATGATTTCCCCCTCCCGGAGGGAAGTGTCCCCGGCAGAACAGCTCAGCCGGAGCCCTAGATTGGTTCCGCCAAGGTTCCGCCTCGTGGTGGCGGAGTCTCGTCCCGAAAGGTTGCCTCTGGTTTTTTTCTCATTGAAAGACTTCATATAGGAGAAGATGGGCATCGGAGAGCCACCAAGGGGCCCACGAGGTAGGGGGCGCGCCCCCCACCCTCGTGAGCAGGGTGTGGGCCCCCTGGCCTTCATCTTTGGCGATGATTTTTCATTATTTATTTTAAGATATTCCGTGGAGTTTCAGGACTTTTGGAGTTGCACGGAATAGGTCTCCAATATTTGCTCCTTTTCCAGCCCATAATTCCAGCTGCCGGCATTCTCCCTCTTCATGTAAACCTTGTAAAATAAGAGAGAATAGCCATAAGTATTGTGACATAACGTGAAATAACAGTCCATAATACAATAAATATCGACATAAAAGCATGNGTTTCTCCTCCTCCCTCCTCTCCGGTGAGCTCCTCCTCCCTCCTCTCCGGTGATCTCCTCCTCCCTCCTCTCCGGTGAGCTTCTCCTCCCTCCTCTCCTCCCCTCCCCTCACGATTTCTCCTCCCTCCTCTCCGGTGAACTCCTCTCCGGCGACCTCCTCCTCATCTCCGGCGATGTATGCGAGCTCCTCTCCGGTGACCTCCTGCTCCTCCTCTCCGACGATGTAGGCGAGCTCCTCTCCGGTGACCTCCTCACGGTCTCTCCTCGGCCCTCCTCTCTGGCGAACTCCTTTCCGGCAAAAGAACGTACAAGATCCAAAAACGGGAACAAAATTTGAAAAAATATCGTGCAAAAAAAAGCAAAAAAGGGCAAAAAAATCGCGATCCAGATCTAGATTCAAAATTCAAAATAGTAATGGCGCACCGTGGGGGTTAGAATGTGCGCTATTACTATCTTCAAAATTCCAAATTCAAAAAAATCGACAGATTTGAACCGTTGACGGTTTTGCATTTTTCTTTAAAATGAATCAGGAAAAAAAAGTATAAATAATTAGTAAAAAATTGTGCATATGAAAAATTTCATGGATTTTGCATAAAAAGATCACAGATTTGAACAAGTTCACTCATTTCAAAATAGATCATCCCATTTGAAAAAAAAATCATCAAATTTTAAAAAAAAGTTCATCAAATTTGAAAATTTGAAAATTTCAACAAAATTATTGAATTTGAAAAAAATAACATTGAATTAAAAAAAGGTTCACTAATTTTGACAAAATTTCATCAAACTATAAAAGTTCATGATTTTCAAAATAGTTCATTCGATTTGAAAAGGTTCATCAAATTTGAAAAAGAAGTCCACAATTTTGAAAAAAAAATCATGAATTTGAAAAAAGGTTCACAGTTTTTCAAGAAATATTTGCGAATTTTTTCTCAACTTTGTTGAAAGTTCTGATTTACGAAAAGTTCACGCACTTGAAAAAAAAAGCAGAAGATAAAAGAAACAAGAAAAAACCAAATACCCACCGCCCAAAAAGGAAGAAAGAAGTAAATGTGCCTAGCCGAAGATGTGTCCTAGTGGTTACAGCGGTTCGAACTGAACAAAAGGTCTTTGGTCCCACTAACAGTGACTGTGACCTTTTTTATCTTTAAACAGAAAAGGCAAAAAGTTTAAGTGGGTCGGCCCATCGTGGAGGGGGTTGTGCGCTGGTTGGCAAATTAGCCACGTAACCTGTGCTCAGGGCGCCAAATAAAATATAGGTTGGGATGACCCGGTCCGGTCCAAAAAGGTATCAATGGGGCGTTAATATCGCTCAACTCATGTCTCCGGCCAGCCCAATCAATCTCTCCTACAAACATAAGCCACTTGCCTAGCCGGATTTCACTATTTTCCGCATTCTGTGGCAACCTGCAGTACACAAAGGCAACTGAGCTAGGGTCACACTATGGGCCGACCCATTTTAGCAGCTCGGCACTCCTGGTTTTGGGAAGCTTCTAGAAGATTATTGACCAGGTTTGAACTGGTTTAAGGAACCTTCTAGGCGGTTTTTTCCTTGTATGTTTTCTTTACCTGTTTTATCTTTTTCTTTCAATTTTTAACTTTCTTCCATTTTTTTAAAACATAAAACAATTTCAAAATTATCAAAAACTGCTTGCATTTTCTAAAGCTTGTTCATAATTTCAAAAAATATTCACACATTTTCATAAGTTGTTTGGAATTTCAGAAAATATTCGAAATTTCTAAAAAAAATATTACAAAGAACATTTTAAATTTCAAACAATGTCTGTGTTTGAAGAAATTTTTCAGAATTTCAAAAGTTGTTCTAAATTTCAGCAATTGTTCATACTGTATTCCGTTTGCTTTTTAAAATTTACTTTTACAAACAATATTCATGTTTTAAAAGAATACTCAGAAATTCCATTGAAATTCTCAATTTATAAAGTTGTTTGTGTTTTCAAAATATTTTACAGTTTTTAAAAATGATCACCTTTTATATAAAATTGTTCGCAGTTTGAAAAAAAAATGTTTATGTTTCCAAAATTGTTCACAATTTCATAAAGGTAACTAAAGTTTTAAAAAAATGCTAAAGTATGCAGTCCCTATACTTCTCCGTATCTAACAATTCCCTATCAGAACGTATTACAAGATCTATTGCAAAACCCAGAAGTTTGAGTGCTTGGATTTAAGCATCAACCAGCTGGAGGGAGAATTTCCTCAATGTCTCAAGATGAGAAACATACAGAGTCTTATATTGAGTTCCCACCTTTTTTGCAAAGCTGCACAAATATAAAGTTTCTAGATCTATCAAGAAATAAGTTATCTGGAAGATTGCCTGAATGGATCGGAGACTTGATGGGATTAGAGTATATAGGATTAAGCTATAATATGTTCTCTGGGAGTATTCCATCCAGCAGCATCAATCTTGGAGGAATGTACAATTTTTATGTGGCAGGCAACAGATTGTCAGGTGTTATACCTTGCAATCATTCAAATTTGAAGGGCATGGCAGGTCAGGTGCGATACTGGAACGTAGACTCGAACTGGATGCAACCTCAATTTATTTTGCCCGTGTTCACAAAGCGGCAAGAGCTTCATTATAAACAAACATTTGCTAACTTCTCAAGCATTGACTTATCCTTGAATTACTTAACTGGAGTAATTCCGGAAGAAATTACTTCTGTAAATGGATTGGTGAATCTGAATATTTCTTGGAACTACTTGACTGGAGAAATTCCACGCAGTATTGGGTCCATGAAATCACTGGAATCATTGGACCTAGCAGCGCAACAGTCAGAATCTGAGCCATCCCAGGAGTTGGCGGCGGCTCCACCACCGTCGACGACAAGAAGTGCACCTCGCGGCCGGCGCAAGCTTCCTCGTGCGGGAGACGGCAGGTACAACATATCTTCTTCTTTTTCAGTTTTATTGACATTGGTAAATATGATGTATTTTAGGTCAGTTTCCAAAAATGTATGATAACAGAGTAATTGCAAATTGTTAGGAACTTTAACATTGTGNAGTTCCCACCTTTTTTGCAAAGCTGCACAAATATAAAGTTTCTAGATCTATCAAGAAATAAGTTATCTGGAAGATTGCCTGAATGGATCGGAGACTTGATGGGATTAGAGTATATAGGATTAAGCTATAATATGTTCTCTGGGAGTATTCCATCCAGCAGCATCAATCTTGGAGGAATGTACAATTTTTATGTGGCAGGCAACAGATTGTCAGGTGTTATACCTTGCAATCATTCAAATTTGAAGGGCATGGCAGGTCAGGTGCGATACTGGAACGTAGACTCGAACTGGATGCAACCTCAATTTATTTTGCCCGTGTTCACAAAGCGGCAAGAGCTTCATTATAAACAAACATTTGCTAACTTCTCAAGCATTGACTTATCCTTGAATTACTTAACTGGAGTAATTCCGGAAGAAATTACTTCTGTAAATGGATTGGTGAATCTGAATATTTCTTGGAACTACTTGACTGGAGAAATTCCACGCAGTATTGGGTCCATGAAATCACTGGAATCATTGGACCTATCAAGGAACAAACTTTGTGGGGAAATTCCACCGAGCCTATCAAATCTGACCTATTTGGAATATTTGGATTTGTCTTGCAACAATCTGTCCGGAAGAATACCACCAGGATCGCAACTTGACACTCTCTACGACTACTACCCATATATGTATAGCGGCAACGTTGGTCTCTGCGGGCGTCCTCTCCAACGGAATTGTCCAGGAAGTAATAATAATGCAACAAAGCTAGTTGATAGTGATACCAAGAGAAGTGCGCATGTGTCTGATTCAATGCTCTTTTACCTCGGGCTTGGGTCAGGGTTTCTCGTTGGCCTCTAGGTGGTGTTCTGTACCATGCTCTTCAAGAAAACATGGAGGATTGCGTATTTCCGGCTCTTCGACAAGGTATATGACAAGCTATATGTATTTGTTGTTGTCGCCTGGGCAAGATTGACACAAAAGGCACTGCAACTCATTGGGAAGCTTGGCTAGAACCAGAAATGGAGATACGTAAAGCGTGCTTGTTTTCCGAGTTTAAGCTAGTCTTGCTATGCTTTGAAGCAATAAGTTTAAATAACAAATGTTGCTCAGCTCATGTAATATACACGTGTGTATGTGTTTGTACTAAATGTAATGTATGTTGATCGTCTGTTTGAACTAGCAATATGAATGTCACTTAGTTTGTGTAATTTATGTACGTAACCTTATTGCACTAGCAATATTTTTTTTCTTCCGAGGGAGCCATAGATTTGCTTCTTGTGGAGGCACGAAATTGCTTCCGCGAAAGGCGCTGTCGTGCCTCTTGAAAAAAAACACATTTTTCTTTTCTTCCGCAAGAGTCACACGTTTACTTCTTGTGGAGGCACAAATTTGATTCTGCAAGAGGCACACCGAAACGGAAAAAAACTTGCTTTTTTCTTCCGTGGGAGCCATAGATTTGCTTCTTGTAGAGGCAGAAATTTGCTTCCACGAGAGACATAGCTATGGCTTTTCGGAAAGGGGAAAAAAGAGCTCTTGCATTCTTTTATCTGATCTTTTTGTCAAAAAAAAGTTTGTCCAATTCAGGAACATTTTTGAATTTGCGAATATTTTTCAAATTCATGAACTATATTTTAGAATACAGGAATAATTTTTTATTTCCCAATATATTTTTAATATGCAGACAGTTTTTGCAGAATCACAAACAATTTTTGAATCCTTGATCATTTTATGACTTGGCAAACATGTTTTTGAAATTACAATTTATTTTTGTGAGTTTACAAAAATAATATGATTCTCAAACATTTTCAAATTTCGCTATAGTTTTGAAAGCCCGAACTATTATAAAAAATAAAAAAAGAAATGAAAAAGAAAAGCAGAAAAAAAATGAAATAGAAAAAATAACTGGCGTCTCGCCCCAGCATGGGCCAGCCCGAAAATTGTACAGGGGGCCGAAGGGGTGTGCGTTCCCTTCTACTTGGCGCCCGGGTCACCAAATAGGGAGCCCCTATACGGCGCTGCAGGCGCCCGCTAGCGATGCCTAGCGGGCCGGCCCACCAATAGGCTCGATAAGAAAACGGGAAGAAAAAAACAAAACAATGATGTCGTTGTGGTTCGAACCGTGCACCTCAACATTTACAGCTTAAAGCCATAACCACTAGACCAAACTAGCTCTTCTGCGTACAGTGTAGAAAACCACACTAGTTAATGTTTCCTTTAGTAAAACGTTACCTTATAACAAATATAATTTTTTTATTCTTTTTAACAAAACAAGATCATCGATGTTTAGCAAAAAAAATCATTGATTTTTGGGGAAAAAAGTTATTTTGAAATAAGTTCATCAATTTTCAAAAAGGTTCACCTATTTGGAAAAGAGTTCACTGATTTTGAAAAAAGTTCATCGATTTCGAAAAATAGTTCACTGATTTTGAAAAAGAGTTCATCAATTTTGAAAAACAAATCATAGATTCAGAAAAAAAAAAGTTCATGGATTGTGAAAGGAGTTCATCAGTTTTGAAAAAAGTTGATTGGTTTAGAAAAAAAGTTCATCGATTTAGAAAAAAGTTCATCGATTCTGAAAAATAGTTCATCGACTGTGAAAGAAAGTTCACCGATTTTGGAAAAGAGTTCAATGATTTTGAAAAATAAAACGTACTTTCAAATTAGCAAAAGAAAAAAGAAAAAACGTTCCGAAAAGAAAGAAAAAGAAAAGGAAAAAAAATAACAAAACCGTTCCGAATAAAAAGAAAAAAGAAATAGGAAGAGGAACCGTTATAAGAAGAAACAAACAAAGCAGAATATAAGTAACTAAGGCGATGTAGTCGGCTGGTTAAAGCGTGAGGCGAACTAGCGCGAGATCGCGGGATCGATTCCTATCCAAAGCGCTCCTTTTCTGTCCTCACGACAGAAGGGAAAGGAGAAGATGGGCCAGGCCTAGCTAATGCGGCTGCAGGCGCCGGTTGGCGGAAACAAGAGTAGCCGGTGTCTGCAGCGCTAAATAGGAAATGCCCACCAAATAGGAGGTCACATACATCAGGATGCCTTATGTCTCGCATTAAACGAGACAGGTGCGAACCCCTCGCTGAACGGAACAGCCACTTCGCTCGGCCCAAGTTCGCCGGAAACACCAGCCTTTTTTCTGTTTTGTTTTAATGTTTTATGTTTTCATTATTTGTTCCTTTACTTTTTACTGTACTTTAAAATATTGTAAATAAATATTACGAAAGCACGGATCTAAAATATATTAGAAATACGTTGAAAATATTTTAAAAAATAAATAGGAAATGCCCACCAAATAGGAGGTCACATACATCAGGATGCCTTATGTCTCGCATTAAACGAGACAGGTGCGAACCCCTCGCTGAACGGAACAGCCACTTGGCTCGGCCCAAGTTCGCCGGAAACACCAGCCTTTTTTCTGTTTTGTTTTAATGTTTTATGTTTTCATTATTTGTTCCTTTACTTTTTACTGTACTTTAAAATATTGTAAATAAATATTACGAAAGCACGGATCTAAAATATATTAGAAATACGTTGAAAATATTTTAAAAAATAAATAGGAAATGCCCACCAAATAGGAGGTCACATACATCAGGGTGCCTTATGTCTCGCATTAAACGAGACAGGTGCGAACCCCTCGCTGAACGGAACAGCCACTTGGCTCGGCCCAAGTTCGCCGGAAACACCAGCCTTTTTTCTGTTTTGTTTTAATGTTTTATGTTTTCATTATTTGTTCCTTTACTTTTTACTGTACTTTAAAATATTGTAAATAAATATTACGAAAGCACGGATCGAAAATATATTAGAAATACGTTGAAAATATTTTAAAAAATAAATAAGTATTGAAAATAATAAACAATAATTTTATATTTTATAAATAAGTATTAAAAAATGTTGAACCAAAATTAAAATATTGAACAAGAATTTTAAAAGTATTGAAAAAGTATTTGAAAATGTTAAATAAGTATTTAAAATATTGATCAAGTATCTGAAAAATGTAGAATAAGTATTGAAATAGGTTGACCAAGTATTTTAAAAATATTGAGCAAGTATTTAGAAAATATTGAATAAGTATTAAAATGTTGAGAAATTATTGTAAAAATGTTGAATAAGTGTTCGGAAAATCTTGAACGTGTATACATAAAATATTGATCACTTATTGAAAAAAAAATTCACATATACAAAAATATAGACTGAAAATGAAAACAAATATAAGAACAAACACAGAAAAACAAAAAATGGAGAAGAAAAATGAAAACCAAACACGTATTCGAAAAATGTTGAACAAGTAATTGAAGAAATGTTGATCATGTATATAAGAATGTGGAATGAATACCGAAATAGAAAACAAAAGAAAATGCGAAAACTAGGAAAATGGAGAAAACTGGCTTGACACACTGCAAGTACTACTGCTATCGTCTATCCCCTATTTTCTTTCTTTTGTACTTGTTTATTTTTTATTTTATTCTTATTGTCAAACAAAATGTCAATACATATATCTAAAAATATATAATAAATAAAAAACTAAATCCTGAATTTCAAAATAAGTTAACACAATGGGAAAATATGTAGCATAATTCAAATAAAAATAGATATCTTAGTAAAAAAATCTTGATAGTATTTTACAAATGTCATGTGTTTCAGAAATGATAGTGTGATATTACAAAAAATGTTAATCATATATTGCTAAAATTTTGAATGTTAAACCAATATTCAATAGATGTTACAGAGGTATATGAAAATTTTACAATGTTTATGGAAAAGGTAGACATCGAACATGCATTTGAAAGAAATGCCAATTATTGTATTTTCAAATGCCATTTTTGTATTATAATTTTTTTGATCATGTATAAAAAAGTTAAACGTGTATTCAAAAATGGTGATAATATGTTGAAACATTTTTCACACACAATTTTAAAACAATTTATACATCAGAAACATTTTTATATACAATTTAACATTTTTATACACCAAATTAACATTTTTATGAAAAATATTATTCCAACTTTTAATTAATATACATTCTACATTTTTTGTATATACATGATCAACAGTATATTCATTTTTAACATTTGAAAAACATGGTCAACATTTTTCATATGAACAAAAGAAAAACGAACGGAAACCAAAAAAAGCAAAGGAAATCAAAACAGAAAAGAAAAATCAAAGCCAAAGAAAACCTTGCTAAAAGAATGGAACAAAGTGAAAACCAGGAAAGAAAAATAATCTGATGAATAACAAGAATCATACAAAAAGAAACCAAAGAAATAGAAGAAGAAAATAAAAAAGCAATGGAAGCCAGGAAAGAAGACAAAGAAAAAAGAAGTAAAAGAAAGAGCCAATGAAGATCCGATAAAAAAACAAAGAAACCCGATAAAAAAACAGTGAAAAAAATCCGGTGAAAACTGAAGAAGAACTAGTGTAAAAACGAAATAAAAGGAAACATGAAAACTAAGAAAGAATAAAAAATGAAGTATATTGAAGAAAAAAGAAAACCTGAAAATAAATAAAAACAGAAGAAAAAACAAAATAAAACGTAATTATAAAAATGAAACAATAGCGAAACAAACGACCGACCGAGAAATTACCTTATTTTGTGCGGGCCAACTAGCGCAGTGCTGCTGAAATCTTCAGGCGAGGGGTGCTATCATCTCACTTTAAGAGAGATATAGCTCTCACGTTCTTGCTAAAGATGAGACATACACTCCTGTCTGGGTGTGATCATGGGCCAATAAAATAACACTTTCTATTTATGAGCTTGGTCCACCAGTTAAAAGAACATTTGAATGGACACGGGCCCATGCAAGTACAACAAATATAGAAAAAGACATGATTTAAGTGCATATGAATCATAAAGGAAATTATCATAATGGAGCGAATTATCATAATGGAAAAAAGACTCGTAAACATTTTTAAATCTTATGAACATTTTCTTGAATTCTAGGGAACATTTTGCACTCATTTTTTTTATACCATGGAGCTCATTTTAAAACGTTTTGAACATATTTTGATAAGCATGATCATTTTTAAATGTCATCAACAAAATTTAAAATCATATGAGTATTTTTAAAAATTACATGAACATTGTTTATATTTTCATGAACCTTTAAAATTGAGACAAACATATTTTTCAACGTGTGACAGCTTTTAAATGACATGAGCATTATTAATTTTTGAATTGTACGAACATTTATTTAAACCGTGCGACCAAACTTTTTTCTTACATGAATATATATAGGGATTGACTATTCGTCACCCTGGGTGAGGAATAGTTATTCTTCACCCCCCTCTATTTTACCACCAACGCACTGTAATTTTACATCCCTTAAGTTTTGTCTTATTTCTGACATAAAAAGAGACCGTAAGAAAATATATAATCGCCGTAAAAAATATTTTATGTTATGTAAAATTACGAACGTAAAAACATAGTGTAAAATATACATAAACTTCAAATTTTCTTGTCTTATGACCTATATTTTTATTTTTTTATATCAAATTTTACGTAGTGAATCAATAGGAATGTAACTATTTGAATTCCAAATGTAATTTAATTATGAAGTGATCGTAAGATTACCCCGGGTGAAGAATAACTTATTCTGCACCCTGGGTGATGAATAGCATCACCATGTCTATCATAGCTTGCCACAGAACTAATTAATGCTTGCTAAATATTTAATGGTTTAAATGTTATTAAAAATATGAAATATATAGAGGATCCTCACTCTAATATAATAAGATGATCCAACGGTGTGATTGTGAAAATATGCATTTATGTGTCCTCGGCGAAAAAAACAAGCATTTCAGCTCACTGCAGGATTAATATATACTGAACCATTTGTTCTTTTTGTCCAGGATACATCCAGTCATATTTTTTGAATCCCTTTGTTGGATCATGTTATATTATAGGTGTGTTGGTTCGGTATTTTTTTTCAGGATTTTTGAGAACTTTTACACCGTCGAAAACCTTAACTAGTTCTGTGGTAAGGTATTGTAGAAAATCCTACTCTTTTTCAGCCATGACGGGTGTGTGGCCGTGTGCGAATAAAACTATGCTTTCTAGTCATGAGCTCGGCCCGCCAATTAAAGGAACATTTGAATGGAAGGAATATGATCAAACTAGAGGTACAAAAAAGACACGATTAAAGTGCATATGAATCATAAAGGAAATTCTCATAGTGGTGTGAATTAAAAATACATTTGTTTGTGGAAAAATGAAAATAGGATTCAATTACAAGGGGTGGAATGGATTTTCTATGAAATCTAATGCATATGAAATATGGAAAATCCCATAGGTTGCAATTCTACAAAATTAACAACCCACAAGTTTTTTTTTTTGTAAATACTAGAATCCTAACTATAGTCCTTGGAAATTTTCCTATCCCCTACACAACATTTTTTAGAAGAAAAGCCTCATCTGTTCAAACCTGATACTACAAATCATATGTTTTTCATGTGT
>LR880971.1:29538089-29565959 GCA_904067115.1 Aegilops sharonensis
AGAGAGAGACTGCTTATGGCAGCTCATGTGATTATTTAGGTTTAAAAAGTACATAGAGTTCTATCATGAGTTTTTATTTTTCTATTCTCATGTTTTAGGAGTTATGTTTTCAGGAAGTTAATGGATAAAAACAGGGGAGAATCTCCAACGGTTAAACATGTAAATTAATATGGACATTTAGTTTTCATTTATGTGCAAAACAGTTCTTGTGCCTACTCATATAGTTCTAAAATACTTTAGAATTTCACATACATAACATTCTAATCATGAGTTTTTTCTATTTTCTATTCTCATGTAGGAATCTGTCAAGAAATCAATGGGTAAAAACAGTGGAGAATCTCCTACATTAGATATTTAAATTAAGGGTGTGGCTTGCTCACATCTAGATGCGAAATTAACTATTACTAAGTCTCATCTAAGTGGTTTAGCATAATTTTTTCCTTCTTTTCTTCTTTCTCACTTTTATTTTTGCCTCTTTTACTTTTTTAGTCTTCATTAGTTTTGCCACTAGTTGTGTCACACTATTCAATTATATCAGTAGAAACTTTAGCTACCAAAAATGTTATCCTTCCCTTAAGCGTCTGCTAAAAAATGCCACTCGGAGTGTGAAAAAACTTGCAATTGCACATGACCGATGTACATGCATTTGCTCGCCAGTATGCAAACTTGCAATTGCGGTTGCGCGCGTCGGACCCACGTTTAAGTGTAGTTGCACGGAGTGTGAAAAAAACTCAAATAGAGAATATAAAACATAGGTCAATCAAATTGAAAAAAAACCACAAAATCTACATGTAAAATTAAATGGCATTGCAAATCAACCTGTGGTTGGATGGTTAGAGGGACAGTGGTATCCCCAACCCACCAGGGTTCCAGTCCTGGTGCTTGCATATTATTCCTGAATTTATTTAAGGATTTCCGGCGATGCGCTGCTCATAGGGGTAGGGTGTGCGTGTGTGCGTTCATAGTGGTGAGGTGTATGCGCGTATGTATGGGCACTTGCGTCTGTACTGTGTTCAAAAAAAAAATTAAATGACATTTTATTTAGATATAAAACTTTGTCAATTCTCATCTAGCATATGTGATACAATACAATACTCTGGACATTTGAATTCCGGATTCATATATGTGTATCTTCATTCTTACATTAATTTTAATTTACATGGTTTTATCTATGTGCCTAATTATTAATCTTGATACATCAAACGGTTGCTTATACAATCTCAAAATTAATTAATTAATCAAGGAAAAAAATCTACATACAAAAGGGGAAAAAAAATCATTCCATCAGACGGAGTCCGGCGTGGTGCTGAAAACCGGCTTGTCCTTGTCAACGACGGGCGCGGCCACGGCCACGGCGGCGGCATTGCCGGCGGCAGCAGAGCTCCCGCTCTTCCGCCGCGGCTTGGCCTCGCCGAGCATGGTGAGCACGTCGCGCATGGAGGGCCTGTCCCTGGGCAGCTTGGCGGTGCAGAGCACGGCGATGCGGAGCACGAGCAGCATCTCCTCCCGGACGTGCGCGCAGCCGCCGCCGACGAGCGGGTCCAGGTGCTCCTCCACGGTGTTGCTCCGGATCTTCTCCCTGACCCAGCCGACGATGTCCTGCCCCTCCCCGAACGCCGCCGTCTCCACGGGCCTCCTCCCGGTGATGAGCTCCATGAGCACCACCCCGTAGCTGTAGATGTCGCTCTTCTGGTCCACCTTGAGCGTGTACCCGTACTCGGGCGCGATGTAGCCGTAGGAGCCGGCGACGACGGAGACGGACTCGCCGGAGCGGCCCAGCGCGCGGGCGAGGCCGAAGTCGGCGACGCGGGCCTGCATGTCGGCGTCGAGCAGGATGTTGTTGGACTTGATGTCGCGGTGGAGCACCGGCGGGTGGCAGTCGTGGTGGAGGTAGGCGAGCCCCTGCGCCACGCCGGCCGCCACGTCGTACCGGGACACCCAGTCCGTCAGCATCGTCCTCGACTCCGGCGCCCCGCCGTGCAGCGCCTCCCACAGGCTGCCGTTGGGCATGAACTCGTACAGCATCATGGCGTCCGCGTCGTTGTGCATGTACCCGAGCAGCCGCACGATGTTCCGGTGCCGGAGGCGGCCGAGGAGGCCCACTTCCTTGAGCACGTCGTCGGTGAGGTTGCGGACCGCGTCGCCGTCCGTCGCAGCCGGGCGCCAGAGCTTCTTGACCGCGATCACGCTGCGGGCGCGCGGGAGCTCGGCCTTGTACACGACGCCGGTGGCGCCCATGCCCACCACGTTCGCCTCCTTGACGCACGCGAGCACGTCGGCGCACGTGAACCCCAGCCGCTGGAACGCCGTCAGCCGCCACGGCCACGCCCCGGACTCGTACTCCCCGGCGCCGCCGACGGCGTACCACCGGCGGTACGCGTGCCAGCCGCCGAACAGGGCCGTGAACGCGGCGATCACGACGACCATCCCCACGAGCCACCCCACCGCGACGTGCTTGAGGCGCGCGCCGCTGCCCCCGCGCGCGCGGGACAGACCGGCGACGTGGCTCCCGGAGCACGGCGGGAGCACGCCACCGCACAGCCCGGCGTTGCCGGACAGCTCGTCGGGGTTGATCGTGCGCAGGACTCCGTTCCCCGGCACGGGACCAGTGAGGTTGTTGTACGCCAGGTTGAGCGTCTCGAGCGCCGGCGAGCCCCCGAAGTTATCTGGTATGCCGCCGGTCAAGAAGTTGTTCGACAGATCAAGAATAGCGAGCGCCGGCATCTTGGCCAGCGCCGGCGGTATCTCGCCGGTGAGCCCGTTGTGCCGGAGGTTCAGGTTGACCAGCCTTGCGCAGGAGGCGAGGCTCGACGGGATCTTGCCGAGGAGCCGGTTTCCCGACAAGTCCAGCGCGCCCAGCGCGAGGCAGTCCTGGAACTGGTCGGGGAGCTCGCCAGTGATCATGTTGCCCGCCGCCATGAAGCTCTGCAAGCCCGGGATGGCGAAGAGGCTCGACGGAAGCGATCCCTGGAGGCGGTTGCGCGAGACGTCGATGAACGACATCGACGCCGACGACGCCAGGGCGCCGGGGATCTCGCCGGAGAGCTCGTTGTCGGCGAGCTCGAGCCGCTGAAGCAGCGGCAGCTTCCCGAACCCAGCTGGAATCGTGCCGTTGAGACGGTTGCCCTGCGCGCGCAGGCGCACCAGCGACGCACACGACGCGACGCCGGCGGGGATCTCGCCGGAGAAGCCGTTGCTGAACATGATCAGCTTGGCCAGCGCCTTGCCGTCGCAGATCCCGGCGGGTATCTCACCGGTCAAGGCGTTCGACGAGACGTCCACCCACTGCAGCGGCGAGCTCCGGCCGAGCGACGCCGGGAGGGTGCCCGTCAAGGAGTTGTTCCACAGCTCGAGCACCTCGAGTTTCTTCATCTCGCCGATGGCCGCGGGCACTGCGCCGTCGAGGTGGTTGCACATGAGGTTGAGCAGCTGGAGGTTGCTCAGTCGCGCCACCTCGGCGGGGATCGGGCCGGTGAGCAGGTTGTCGGAGAGGTCGAGGAAGACCAGCGACGTGGCGTTGCCGAGCTCCGGCGGTATCCTGCCCTCGAGACTGTTCTTGTAAAGGAAAAGCGAGGTGAGCGCCGGAAGCCTCCCGATCTCCGGCGGGATGGGGCCGTCGAGGTTGCCGATGGCGAGGTCGAGGTCCTGGAGGTTGGCGAGGTTGCCGAGCTCCGGCGGGATGGGCCCCTCGAGCTCATTGTACCCAATGATGAGGCTCTCGAGCGACTCGAGCTCCCCGAGCTCCGGCGGGATCTTGCCGCCGATGTTGTTGCCGGAGAGGCCCAGGAACCTGAGCTTGGTGAGGCTCCGGTACGCCGCGGGGATGCCGCCGCTGAAGAAGTCCCCGCGCATGTCGATGCTCTCGAGCGACGTGGCGTTCGCGAGGTCCGCCGGGAGGGCGCCGACGAAGTTGTTGCCGGAGCCGTTGACGGCGACGAGGCCGGCGCACGAGCCGAGGCCCGCGGGGAAGGCGCCCTCGAAGGAGTTCTGGCTGACGTCGAACACCTGCAGGCTCGACAGCGGCGCGAGCGACCTGGGCAGCGCGGCGGCGAAGGCGTTGGAGGAGAGGTTGAGCACCGCCAGCGCCGGCAGCCGGAGC
The DNA here is from genome assembly GCA_904067115.1 of Aegilops sharonensis. Classification (NCBI taxonomy): domain Eukaryota; kingdom Viridiplantae; phylum Streptophyta; class Magnoliopsida; order Poales; family Poaceae; genus Aegilops; species Aegilops sharonensis. The sequence continues at coordinate 29,542,189 of LR880971.1, forward strand.
AGGTCGGCGGAGACCTTGCCGCTCAGGTTCCTCCCGGCGAGGTCGAGCCCGTCGACGAGGCCGGCGGCGTTGCACCGGACGCCGGTCCACTTGCAATGCGGCGAGCCGGCAGCCTTCCAGTCAGCAAGCACGCCCAGCGGGTCCACGAAGCCCGCCTTGAGCGCCAGCAGCGCCCCCCGCTCGCCGCCGCCGCCACCACCACCGGCCGCGCCCACATTGCCGCCGCTGGACAAGACGACAGCCAGTGCCGCCACCACCAGAACCGCCACTCTCGCCGCCATTGCCACTGCAGAATCCACCACACGAAAAACAACTTTCCCTTAAATAAATCACTCCCGCTAGCTCAGCTCAGCCCAGCTCTCTGCTTCTGCTTCTAGTGCGCTGCCATTGTCAGTGCAGTGTCTGCTCTGCCCTGCTCCGCTCCTCTTAGTTTACTCCACCTGCTTGCATCCGCAGGAGGAAGAAGAAGAAGGCGACGAGGAGGAGGAGGAGGAGCAGAGTCTGCAGCTAGCCAAAGATATCACCAGAAACTTTATACGAAGGCGAGGTGAGGAGAATATTGCATGGTTTGTTGTTCCAAGGAGGAGGAGGATCACAGCATATTATATACACAACACTAAACTAAACCTCCTTGGCATTTTCCAACATGGGCAGGCAAACTGGAGCTTGTTTAGTGGCACAACACCTCACCCAGTGAGCAGGTGTGAGGTGTCCGGAGGAGGAAGAGGATCGATGGGACATGAGAACATGGAACATGGAGGGAATGTGCTGCTCAAAGCCATGGGCTTTCTCTCCAGGCCCTGCTTTTGGCCATCTAATCTGATCTACCTCTGCTTGATTAATTAACTATTGTTTTTCACTTTGTGCCATCACCATTAGATTAGTTGGTAAAGTACATCTTTCATCCTAGTACATTCCCTGCCTGTGCAGGCATTTGCAGGCAGCTGACAGTAGATTGGCTTTTAGGCCCTGACTAATTAACTACATTGCTAATCAGAGACCCTGCTGTTTACTGGGAGGTGGCAGTACTACTGAACTAGTGTGGTACTGGTTTATTCTTTGGAACCTTCTGCTTATGAAGCTATCTCTGGTAAAGATTTCCAACTAGTAGTACATTTTTGGTGGGTGCAAAAGTCCAGCAGAACTAGAACGGAACTGATTGATCTATACATGTGTAGGAGGAGCTAGATCATTTCCTCCATGGGGAATCTTGTTTAGGTACTTAGACAAGTTAATTAGGGATCTCAGCTGAGAAGATCTGCTCTAGCATTGAGCAGAAGGATTACCAGTACTACTAACCTTATGCTGTGTAGGTGCTTATATAAGTTAATTATAGGATCATACCTGAGAAGATCTGCTCTAGCACTGAGCAGAAGTAGTACCTGTACTACCAATCTTATACTATGACTTTTTGACAGTGAGTAAAACAGGGCACTTCCTTTGCAGGAGAGAAAGATTAATTTAGCTAATCTCTCCCAAGGAGAGACAAGAGAGTATGTTCTTTTCTGCTGCCCTACACATGTCCTGCACAGAGATTAAACAAAAAGTGCAGTTACCCTCTGCAGAGCAGCAGGTGCATGTGTTGGGCTGCCTAAGTTGACATTGTTAGAATAGAACCTCTGCTAATCATTCCTTTGACAGTGGAAGTACAGTGGTGCCTCCTGCTGCTGTTACTGCTGCGTGCTGACACAGCAGGGGGATCCCTGGCACATGCCCCCAGTAGAATGTTCAGCACTGCTGCATTAGATTAATCAGAGGCAGCAGAGGTACTGTTAGTTGTGTAATTAAATGGGGTTAGCATTTGGCAAGCAGGTGATTACTACTGATTAGTAGATTTGGCAAGCAGGGTTGGGTTGACACAGTCATAAGGCTGCCAAAATGGTCAGGGAATAAGAACTGCAGGTGGTTACTACTGATTAGTAGATTTGGGGTGTAGGATTATGCCTTGATGGTCTGATCAGGTAGCAACAACAGTAGCATTAGTTAGTGTCATATCAGGGTCTAGGTTTAGGGACTGACAGCACAAGTTAAATCATTCCGTTCTCCTAGAAAGGGAAAATGATACAGCTGAAAAGGAAAAGAAACACTAGATCAGCTTTACAATCTACGGTAAAGCTGATCAATTGCGCAAAACTTCACTGAAAATAAGTTTGAGGTGTATATACAGAAAACGAACATTTCAAAATGAACGGTAGGAAGTGAATGGATTTCGTTATGTCTAGGTTTTGGACTCTATGAACAAAAACTTTTACCGCAATTAGCCAATTTGAAGTGTAAAGACATAAACCTAAGGAAATCGGTTCAACTAGAGCTGATTTTTTTTTTCCATTGACAACTAGTTAGATCAACCATCGATCATGATAATCACAAGTAGCCTATAAAATATAACCAAATATGCACTAAAAACTGGTCATCAAATGTAAAAAGAATAACAAAGAAATGATACATACAAGTTCTTGCAACTTGTGAACTTGTGCTGATGCAAAGTGCAAGCACAACGATAAATACTAGCTACTTCTTGCACGATTGCATTGCAATGAACTCTCCATTACCTGCCTTCGCACACGTACGTTCTGAATTTAAGTATTGACTCTGCACTTTGCACCATGGATGATCCCAACCAAGCATCTGATTTCGCACCTTTCACGCAGAGAAGAATGAAAAGAAATGGAATATAACTGAAAGTTGCACCGCAGGACCGATCAAATGATGTTCAATCAGGCAGATGCATGTATGCATGCTTGTGGTTCAGTTTGATGTATCTGGCACAAATTCAGAACTCGGAATCTCCGAATGTGCCAACACACACCAAATTGGACAACAAACACGTCTCGACACCATCGAAACAAATTGATGAATGAACCTCTGCATTTGGAAGCTTTGCAGGAACTCAAAGAGACGTTGCCGTGTGGTGCTACTTAAGCAACTGTTGGCACCAACCAACCAACCAACCGAACTTAATCATTCGGCCGTGACAGAGTTCGGTGTAGGAGAAGAAGAAGAGGAGAAATTTTAAACAAGCTCAAAGCTAACATATGCTAGCCTGTGACATTCTCTAGCTTTTCTGTGCTTCCAGATATGCAAATGCAATCATCTCGTACCAGCTACAGCTAGCTCTGGAATCAAATCGTTAATTACCGTTACTTTACTCTTTCTTAGTCATAAACAAGCATGTAGAATGGTCTCGATTTGTTTACATGATGACAGTAGCAGATGATTAAGCTGAACAAATTATTCAGGCAAGCTTAGTTAGCTGCACCACAAGTGCTAGTGCAACAACAACTACAGTCATAAAGTTTCTATAGTGCCCTGTTATGGAAAGCTACACTACAAACCAAATGAAAGAGAATCTGCAGCAAACACTTCAACCTGGTTTGATTTGCTTAATTACCCGACAGCATGCCGATAAACAAACTCTAACACTGAGACGTCACCGCCTTAATTTAACCCAACTAGAGGAGACCTCTGCATCAGCACTACAAACTAAGCTACCATGCCAGCATGACCTATGTTCCTGGATCTAAAGAAAAGGGTGTGAAACCATGTACAAGTAGAAGAACTTATTTCTATCTCATCTTGTTTTACATCTCTCCCAATCATGGCCAGATCGAAAGCATCAAACTTTAGCGGCAATCAGTAAACAAACGGCGATGAATTATTGACGCGTTACGTTGGCTCTAGAGGCGCGAATGGGTCATTAATCTTCGGAGAATCTTTGCCATGTTAGGTTTGTTGCTCCTCCATGTAGGAGGAGGAGGGGAGGATGTATGGAGCATAACATCTCATCTTTGGTGTCTGCCTACTTTATTAGGTTGAAACTGCGAGCATATGATGGTGACTAAACAAAACATATGTCAGTTTATAGTGCAGATTTCAGCTGAAATGTAAAGTTCGCATGTCAGGTAATGAAAGATTACTTCTTCCCAGGATTAAAATACTGACAAATTAAATTTGTAAAGGCAAACGGAAATAAGTAAATAAACAGTAGGATTATTTTTAAATTTCTTTAGATAGCGGGATAACATTGTCTTGTTTCTTATATTTCTTTACAGGGGGAGTACTACATAATTGCCCAGATTAGCATTTGTTACCCAAAATCTTGAAATTTTTAGTGATAGTTCTCAAAGCATCTTCGAGAATCATTTTGGGATAAATGCATCAAATCGGTTAGTTAGAGACTTTCTTACGAATGATTAACCTATATTCGCAGCGTACTATTCCGTAAGTTGTACCATAACAGAGGAGGAAGAATCATTTAACATGCAGAGAAACTAATCATGGAGAAACATGCAGATTAATCATGGCCCAGGGAACATGTTTAGTAGGCTTAACAGCCTAGCGAGCTACCTGGCTAATTGGCTATAGGTAGCCACATGCACTCACATGCAGGTGAAACCCTCCATGGCTGGCCATGTGAAACCCTCTCACTAAGCAGCTTCCAAAGTACTATATCTATATTGTTAATCACATTATTTTATGTATCCTGTCACCCACCACTCCGGTACACCCGTTGACACACGGTAGAGATGGCACCCGCTTCCACGTGGGGCCGACCGCGCCGTCGGGCCCGGTGTCAGTGACTGTTCCGCGCGCGCCGTGGGGTCGGCATATGCATGCCTCTCGCCATTATTGGGTGAGATGAAGGATTAATCATGGAAGCAAAACGATCCTTTGCTAATATACATTCTCCCCACCTCTCTCCGGCCGGTGAATCCAATCTGATCTGAAAATGTAATCTTGATTATCCTGTCGACTTTTCTGGCGATGCGTTTGGTGAGAGGCATGTGGGGTGAGGGAGTGCCGTTTAGGTAGCTAGCTAGCTAGGGTTCGTGCCTTTTGGGCGGTGAGATCGAGTTGGATGGAACCCTATCAATCATGGACGAATGAGTGGGTTTTTTGGGGTGGCGGTTAACGTAACATGCGAACACGCAATTGGGTCTGGAACGTACGGTGGATCGGACAGGCGTGTGGTGGTGTGACCTGTCCAAGCGGCCGAGCCAAACAGCCGTTTGTAATGAAATTCAACTTCAAATCTTGGCTTGAATCTCTGCCAAAATGTGCCTTTTTTGTCCATCCATGCTAGGGTTTTGGTCTATATTAGCGTGTTCGTAAACTGAACATGAAAAGAGCCTGGTTTTTTTTTCCTTATATAAACTAAAGTTATCATACCCGGCCAATTAATTCTCTGAACTAAAGCGTGCCAAACTATTAATATACCTTCTTGGTTAAAAAGAAGTTCAAATATATAAATCATATATCTATCAATGGACATTGTTTTTATGGCACCCTGTTGTAAGAGGATTTTTATACGTTTTTTCTCTGTGAAAATACCAAAAGCCATATATCAAGTATCATAGAAACTTCAAAAAAAAAAAATATACAAAACATCTAAGATCTTTGGAAGGCCGAAGTCTTATTTCCTCTTACATCGGCCGGCGGCGGGGTGAGAAAAGCTCATTTCCACCTTTGAGTTTGTGTTTCAGCGGACCAAACTTGTTAAAACCAAAGAGCTTGTAGAAGCAGCAGCTGGGAAATCATTGTTATGGACCGGAAAAAATTGACGACCATGATTTGCGTGGCAAATCAGCCGGAAGACTAAGACATACTTCCACACTGTCTACTTCATAGGCGAACGCCACTAAGACAAATCACCAAACGACAAATCAGATATTTTTAGGTGTTGCCTCTATCTGTGTTTACTCTTTCTACAGATCAAGGCGCTCTCCAGGTCGCTCCCGCGGGCGGCCCGGGAGCGAACCCTAGCCGCCGCCAGCGCAGGCCCCTCCGGCCCCTCCTCCCCTCGCCGCCGCCGGCGGACGTCGCCGGGCGAAGCCCGCACGGCTCGGAGGCGGCGGGGCCTTTCCCTCCTCCAGCTGCAGGGGCGGCGCGGGCCGTTCGTTTGGGCGGGGACTCGGCGCGGCGCTCGCGCGGGTGCGCGCACCGGCGAGGGTTGCCGTGTTCGGGACGGCGTGGCGAGGGCGCGCAAGGCGCGGCGCGGGCGCGTTCGGTTTCCGGCGGCGTAGATCGGACGCTGGGTCGGGAATCACGGTGGGGGAGGCTCGGCTCCCTGTGGTGCGGTGCAGGCGGCGTGTGATGGATGTGAGGTTGCGCCTCCGGCGGGTGGCGGCCGCGGGAGCGTCGTCGGCAGGCCCCGGGGCTGCGGCCTGGTGGTTTCTGCCCGACGAGTTTGGGCGGGGTTGCGGTCCCCCCTCCTGCCTCCTGGATCTCCGTCACCATGGTTCTGGTTGCGTCGGCTGCGGGCGGCAGATGGGATGCCGGGGCGGCGGCCTTGGTCCGGGCTCCGGCGTGGTCGGCGGCGCCCGATCCAGATCTGAAGGCCTCCGTCTACTTCAACCAGGGCTGGCTCCGATGGTCCTGCTTTGGGCGGCCTTTGTCGCCGGAGTTGTACCTGTTTGGCGGATGGAGGTGGGAGGTGGCTCCGGAGAAATCCGAGGCCAGCAGTGCTGGCCACGACGGCGGCGACGCCCGAGGGCGTCGTACCCTTCTTGAAGGCGCCGTCCAGGTTTCCTCCTTCCCCTCTTCCTTCCACCCTGCTCGTATGCCGGGCGAAAGCCCAAATCCTTGCCGGATCAAGCGACAGCGGCGCTCCGAGCGTCGTCACCCTCTTGGGGGTGTCGTTCGTGGTGAGCTTGGGGTGGATGTGATGCTTTGGTTGCTTGGCGGCGGTTGGTGGCGTGGTCGGAGTTCGTCTGGTGGCGGTGCGTTGGCGCTCTGCCGCCTATGTGCTTAGCCTCGGAGTCCTTCTTCCACGGTGCTTGGTCTTCAGCAGCCCTGCCGGACTCGGCGGAGCGGTGCTTCATCCTACTCATTGATGGCGGCGTATCTCGGCGGCGTGGCGCAGTGGAGATTCGGCGTTCGATGTGTGACGATGGACTCGCGCAGGAGGACGAAGCTGTCTGGTGTCGTGGTGACGTCGATGGATGAGTGACCAGACAAGGTAGAAGCCTCAATATTTGCTCTGAAAACGGACCTGTGGAAGATGGCGGCGACGACACACGAGTGCGTCGGACCGGTTTGTACCCCAGACCCGGTATGTGGCTCGGCTGGGGCTTCCGGCTTTTGATGTTAGGCTTAGGTGAGTGGTCTGGGTAGTGGCCCAGCTAGCACCCCTTCATCATTTTGATGTTAGGCTTAGATGAGTAGTCTGGGTAGTGGCCCAGCTAGCATGCCTTCATCATTTGGATAGGAGTAGCGGTATATGTTGCCAAGATGGCGAATTCAGGCATATTGTTGTAATACTTTGTAAGGTCCTCGAGAATAATTAATAAAGTGGCTGCATGCATCTCCCAGATGCAGAGGCCGGGGGTCATCCTCCTTTTCTAAAAAAAATAAAAAAAACCAAACGACAAATCTAGATATGGGGACACACCATCCTCAATAGGCGTCGTGACAATACGATGAAGCAACACCAGAACGAGGACGAGGCGGGGAGACCTTAACTTATACTACGTTTATTTTGGTTCCCAAAAGAGCGTACCACTGATTTGCAACTGAAAGATGTTTTCAAAAGTATACATTTTGTGGAACACAACTCGTATTTATTTTGTTAAATATGTGGTCAACTTTGAACCAAAAATACGAACGTTCTTGTAAACCACAACGGAAAGGATACACCAATTTGTAGACAACACGCTGACTTTATCATCTTTTTTATAATCCACTAGTAGAAAACGAGCATTAGCAGCGGCCGTAGGAAGCGGTTGTGACCAAGCACACCAAAGCCGCCTATAGTAAACTCGCATGAGGTTGTTATTTTTTCCTATACGAAGCACCAGAGGTGGTTAGAATTATGAAACTGCCTATAGGATATACCGGAGGTGGTTGGTAATTTGTGGCCACCTCTAGTTTCTCATTGTTGCAGGTTCGCTCCTGTTTGTTTGAGTACCTTGTGGGTTGTGGCACTGCCTTTTCTTCCGCTTGTCTACGTTCTCAGGTACGACTGTCGGATTTAAATCCGGCAGATCTCAGGTAGGGGGTTCCGAGCTGATGATCTTGGCTAGATGGTAATAGGAAGATTAAGGAAGATGATGTTTACCCATGTTAGGGCCCTCTCAAAGAGGTAAAACCCTACGTCTTGCTTTTGTTGTATTGATTGTGCTGAAGTACAAGGTACATGATGGTCTACGTCGAGATCAAATGTGAATGTCTAAGACTCTCTACCCTAAGCTCTAAACCCCTATGCTTATACAAGGACCGAGGGTACTAGGGTTTACATGAGATCGGTTAAATCTAGGGACAAACATGCCGAAGATTCAAACAATTCTTGAAGTATGCGCCAAGTCTTCGAAGGTTTCCATCTTGAGTACGCCATGGNATTAGCAGCGGCCGTAGGAAGCGGTTGTGACCAAGCACACCAAAGCCGCCTATAGTAAACTCGCATGAGGTTGTTATTTTTTCCTATACGAAGCACCAGAGGTGGTTAGAATTATGAAACTGCCTATAGGATATACCGGAGGTGGTTGGTAATTTGTGGCCACCTCTAGTTTCTCATTGTTGCAGGTTCGCTCCTGTTTGTTTGAGTACCTTGTGGGTTGTGGCACTGCCTTTTCTTCCGCTTGTCTACGTTCTCAGGTACGACTGTCGGATTTAAATCCGGCAGATCTCAGGTAGGGGGTTCCGAGCTGATGATCTTGGCTAGATGGTAATAGGAAGATTAAGGAAGATGATGTTTACCCATGTTAGGGCCCTCTCAAAGAGGTAAAACCCTACGTCTTGCTTTTGTTGTATTGATTGTGCTGAAGTACAAGGTACATGATGGTCTACGTCGAGATCAAATGTGAATGTCTAAGACTCTCTACCCTAAGCTCTAAACCCCTATGCTTATACAAGGACCGAGGGTACTAGGGTTTACATGAGATCGGTTAAATCTAGGGACAAACATGCCGAAGATTCAAACAATTCTTGAAGTATGCGCCAAGTCTTCGAAGGTTTCCATCTTGAGTACGCCATGGAGCATGGCAGTCATGGCCCATCTGTTAACAACCTACGGATCCTCGGCCCAGCCCACTATGATGGGACCGACGTGGTTAGCACCCCCTAGTCCGGGACACCGTCAGTAGCCCCTGCATAGGTCTTCAAGCCGAGGACATTGAACTCTTCAGAGTGGATTCGTCTTGAGTCTTTGGCTTCATAGGTGAGTTCTATAAACTTGATGCTCCGTCTTGATTCCGTGTCCGAGGAATCCCTTGGATTGGCGTCTCTTGAGAGTTTATTCGGCTCCTTCTCTTCGGCATTTTTGTCAATTGTAACCATGTCTTTTGCTTTGAAGTCCAAGAACTTAGATACTCCGGACGTCCGAGGAGGTCCAACCAATAATCCCCGAGAAGTGTTTTTATTCTTTTTTTGGATCCGAGGAACCTATCAATCGTAGGTGGCTTAACATCAAAGTTTTGTAGTGCTGGCACAGGTGGGTCGATTGGGTTGTTCTCTCGCAACTTTAGACCCAAAACTGAACCGTTACCAAGCACAGTAGAACCGAAAGGCCTCGTCAATGGTCATCATGTCGATTTTATCGTGGCTCAAGGCTGTTTCCATTGGCGCGCATCCCGTCAATAAAGGATAGTGCTCTGACACTACTACAGGAATGCCTAGCAGTGGCGGGTGGGAAAAGGTCAGCAGTGGCGGGCAAGGCTCTCAGGGGCGCCTACCATCGACCTCCCACCGCTGCTATTATGGCACCATTGGATGCTCAAATGTAATTCCCATTGAAGAAGCTGATTTATAATGCCTTGGAATGTATTCAGGTGACCTGCAATTAGAATGCCCTCTTTTGTACCTCAAACACATCAATATTTGATCAAGAACATCTTGTTTGTACCTTCTTTCCGAGCAAACAACTCTTCCAATTTATGCCATAAGGTGCATGCATGTGTCTCATCAATGATATGGTTCAAAATATTGTCATCGACCCATCGCTGAACAAACCCACAAGCTTGGCGATGAAGTACCTTCCACTGACCTTCCTCAATGCCCTCCGACATCTCAGTGGAGAACACTGGCTTCCAATATGCTTTGACATATAACAAGTCCTCCATCTTGCCCTTCCATGCATGATAATTTGTACCATTCAAAGATATCATCCTACTGGTATTCACTTCCATCTTTCACCACAATAAACTCAGCAATTAGCAAAAGTAAACCAAGGTTCTGATACCACTTTGTTGGGACTGGACAACAACAATGAGCTGCACAAATTCACCGACACGACAAATATACACACTAAACGGCCCCCTCCATCTGTGATGAACTTTGAGGATAGCTTCAACCAACAAGTAAGTAGCGGAATAACACAAACAACATGCACATGTGACATAGGACTTAACGTGAAAAAACCTCCTCAACTTGAGGAGTAAAAAACCATGGCTGTGGACCAACCGGTCCACGCAACTTCACTATGAGAATTATGAGTACAAAGTCTTCTCTAGAACCTCCAGAGATTTACAACACACTCTCCACGTTCCCAACCGGCAACAGCAACAATAACCATAAGAGGCAAGATTTCAGCAAAGCAGAGTTTTTACAGCTTCTGTACCCTTCAGTGTTTTGGAAACTGATCTTAAACTACTGAATCAAACAACATCAAATTTGACAGACAAGTAGACACACAAGTTCCTGGGATCCCCTCCAAATTTCAGCTCAATCGGACACTGTTTGCCTACCCAAACTGTTCGTCTCCCAAAACTACTCTGTTCTGAAACTGCAGCAGTCAGAGCTAACAAAACCACTCTCAAATCTGATGTTCCACTGACCCGATCCTCAAACCATCAAACTAGATCAAAGTACTCAAAGTAAGGAATGAGCTCACCAAGTTTGGTGCCAATCCAAGCACATTTGAGCATCCAATCACCAGCTTGAACACTGTCTAGTCAGATGCAACAAATCTGGACAGGACCTCTGCTTCTTCTTCTTCCTCTCTCTCAGGTTGTGTTTTCTCTCTCAGACTCTCACGAATGGCAGCCACAACCAGCAGGGGTGGAGTGTCTAGGGTTTTCTTCTTGCTTCACTTCCCTTGGAAGCGCTCTCAACTGTTGGATGCAGTGAAGATCAACGATTGACATGTGTTGGACTTATGGGCTGATGTTGGGCCGCCAACACACCTCCATGTGGAGGGACTTAGCCCAACAAACTCCTCCTCCCGACATCATGGAGGGTCTCAATGCCTTCCGGTAGTCATGCCAGCGAGCCGGCGACATACTTCGAGCTTCTTCCTTGTCACCACTTTAGTCAACATATCAGCCCCATTGTCATCAGTGTGAACCTTCTCAAGTTGCACTTGGTTGGAATACAAGACATCTCGAATCCGATGATAGCATATTTCTATATGCTTAGACCTTGAATGAAAGCTTGCATTCTTACTCAAGTGGATAGCACTTTGGTTGTCACAAAACAACATATACTTGTCTTTCTTAAAACTAAGCTCACAAGCCAGCCGTTTCAGCCACAACATATACTCGCCTTTGTTACTGCAATGCTTTCAGCTTCAGTTGTATTCAGTGCCACACACTTTGGTAGCCTGCTTTGCCATGACACTGCTCCCCCTGTATAGGTAACCAAGTAACCAAAAGTAGACTTCCTTCTGTCAACATCTCCAGCCATGTCAGAACCCGAAAAAGCAATCAGCTTGGCCTCATCACCACCAAAGCAAAGCTTCAGATTTGTGCTGCCCCGAAGATATCTCAAAATCCACTTCATGGCTTCCCAATGAGGTCTTCCTGGATTAGACATAAATCTTCTCACAGTATTAACCGCATGAAGAATGTCAGGCCTTGTACATACCATGAAGCATAAGGAACATGATGCATTTCCTTTTTCTACTCATCAGTGGTAGGACATTGGTTTCTGCTCAACTTGAAATGGGCTGCTAGTGGACAACTCACAACTTTAGCATTTTCCATCCTGAACTTTTGAAGTACCTTCTCAATATACTTCTCTTGAGACACGTACAACTTGTTGCAATTTCTTTCCCGCTCAATTCTCATCCCGAGAATGTTCTTTGCTGGACCTAAGTCTTTCATAGCAAAACATTTTTTCAACTCTTTCTTGAACTTAGCAATCCTTGAGACATTCTTGCCAACAATAAGGATGCCATCAACATAGAGCGATAATATGGTGAAATCATCACCTGCGAACCTCTGAATAAACACACAATGGTCTGAGCTACACTTATTGTAGCCTTGCTCCCGCATGACAGTTTCAAACCTCATGTACCATTGTCTTGGTGCTTGTTTCAGGCCATAAAGACTTTTCTTCAGCTTGCACACATAGTCTTATTTGCCTTTCACAAGAAACCCCTCAGGTTGCTCCATGTATATTTCTTGCTCCAATTCACCTTGAAGAAATGCATTCTTCACATCCATTTTCTCAACCTCCAAGTTGAGACTTGCTGCTATGCCAAGGATTACACTTATGGATGTCATTTTCACAACCGGAGAAAAGATCTCATCATAGTCAATGCCTTATCTCTGGCTGAATCCTTTTACAACTAGCCTGGCCTTGTACCTTGGATGTGATGTGTGCTCTTCTTGCTTGATTCTGTAGAACCACATGTTCTTCAAATTTTTGTTGCCCTTGGGAAACTTCACCAACTCATAAGTATGATTCTTATGCAAAGAATCCATCTCTTCTTGCATAGCCTTTTTCCACTCCTTCTTGCGCTCATCTTCCATTGCATCTGCAAAGCATTCAGGTTCTGAACCGGCAGATAATAACACCACATACTGATCTGAGGGATACCTGCTGGAAGGAATTCGACCCTTGTTGGATCTTCTGAGTGGAGCGCTGGCGGACTTTCTGGTGCTAGTGCTTCCTGCTAATCTGGATCATCAACTTCAGCATCATACACTTGCTGCTGTTGGGGAGCATCTTCTTTACCCGCACCACCATTTAAATCATCATGTACATCTGCTTCAACTTGCATAGAAGCTAAAGCTACAGGAACTGGGTCAGAATCAATCATGTCTTGCTGCTGTTGAGGAGGAACCTGCCCCTTTGTCTTCACAATATCCTCAATTCTTTGGTCTTCTACAAACACAACATCACGGCTTCTCAGAACTTTCCTTGCTATAGGGTCAAACAGCTTATAGACAAACTCATCACCCCCATAGCCAAGAAATATGCACTATCGTGTCTTCGAATCAAGATTTGGCCCCTTTGTCTTCACAATATCCTCAATTCTTTGGTCTTCTACAAACACAACATCACGGCTTCTCACAACTTTCCTTGCTATAGGGTCAAACATCTTATAGCCAAACTCATCACCCCCATAGCCAAGAAAGATGCACTATCGTGTCTCCGAATCAAGATTTGACCTTTAGTCTTGAGGAATATGAGCAAAGTCCTTTCACCCAAAAACTTTCAGGTAGTCATATGAAACGTCATTGTCACACCAAACCCTGTTAGGAACATCTCCCTGCAAAGGATAACTTGGTGAGAGATTAATAAGATAAACTGCAGTCATCAAAGCCTCACCCCAAAAGTGTTTACGTACCTTTGCACTTGACAGCAAGCATCTAACTCTCTCCACAATTGTCCTGTCCATCCTCTCAGCAAGACCATTCAACTGTGGTGACTTCGATGGAGTAAATTGATGCCTAATACGTTGCTGCTGGCAATATGCATCAAATGGCTCAATATACTCTCCTCCATTATAAGTGTGAATGCACTTGATCTTCTTCTCAGTTTCTCTCTCAACTGAGGCTTGGAATTGCTTGAATACACCTAGTACTTGATCTTTGGTCCTCAAGGTGAAGGTCCAAACTTTCCTGGAAAAGTCATCAATAAAGGTCACAAAGTACTTAGCACCACCGAGAGATCTTACCGACATTCTGCAAACATTGGAATGTATCAAGTCCAGCTTCTTAGGCTTCCTGTGAGGAGGTAGAGTCTTGAAGGCAACTATGTGTTGCTTCCCTTCTAGACAATTTGAACATTTCTTGATGTGAACTCCTTTCACACCCTTCAACAAGTTTTTCTTCACTAGCACCGTCATCCCCTTCTCACTCATGTGCCCAAGTTTCTTGTGCCATAAAGCACAATTATCATTCTTCTCTAGTGCACTAACAGAAGCACTAAAGAGCTTAGCATGAACATGATACAAAACTGAGACCATTTTACCTCTTGCAACAACCATGTTGCCTTTGGTGAGCTTGTACTGCCCTTTTCCAAAACTGCTCAAGTAATCATCTCCATCAAGCAAACCAACTAAAATAATATTGAGACAAAGTGCCTCAACACATGCCTCACAGATTTGAGGACTAACCTTGTACCGTTTGCGGCCTTCAAATGCACATCTCATTTTCCAATGATGGCTGCTGAGGGAGTCCTGGACTAAGGGGTCCTTGGGGCACCAGTCCCCTGCTTATGGGTCGGACTGATGGGCTACAGTGGAGTCGAGCTGGGAGAAGACCCATGTCTGGATAGGAGATCTTCGTAGCCATGGTGTGCCCTCCAAGTCAAGATTAGTGTGATCTTTCCTTTGTTGTAACCGATTGCGTGTAACCCTAACCCTACCAGTGTCCATATAAATCAAGGGGTTTTAGTCTTTAGGGCTCGAGTTACATCCCATACCCCCTGAACCTAGTGTTTATTTCAATTGATCTCGAGGTAGATCGACTGTGTAACCATATCATACACATCAAATACAATCAAGCATGACATAGGGTTTTACCTCTTAGAGAGGACCCGAACCTGGGTAAACACCGTGGTCATCGTCCCTTGTTCCCCATTGATCCTAGATCCACAGCTCAGGACCCCCTACCCGAGATCCATCTGTTCTGACACCGACAACCTCCCTATCATTGTTCCCCATCTTCACAACACCAAAATCACCGGGTATATAGTTAGTGAAGACCTCTCTGTGAGATGTAACATGAATGGTAGCACCACTATCCAATATCCAAATCATCTCGTCACCATCCACAAGGTTGACAGTTTCATCAGAAACAACATCGATCTTCTCCTCAAAAGTGGAACCAAATCTGCCCTCATTTTCTTCATGCATAACAAGCTTGATGTCCTCTTCTACTGTAGTAACTCAGTTGCCCTCTGTGTCACTATCACTGTCAGCTTGCTTATGATATTGCTTCTTCTTTTTCTTTTTGTCTTTCTTCCACTTGTCACATTGCCACTTAATGTGGCCCTTCTGATGGCAGTGATGACACTCATAATCAGCATACTTTCTTCTTGATTTGCTCCTACCTCTTTCTGCCCCTTTACCTGGACTTCCGCTCTTGCTTCTCCCCCTTTACTGAGTGACCAGCACCTCTCAATGTGAGGAAGAACTAGCTTCAGTCACCTTTCTGGACTCTTCATTTAGTACCCTGATTTTCACAAGATTCCAAGTGACAACTCCATTAGGTGTTGAATTGCAAACTATGACCTTAAAGGTCTCCTAGTTGTCTGGTAATGAGTCTAGTAGCATCAAGGCTCTCTCTTCATCTTCAAATATAATTCCCATTGAAGAAAGCTGATTTATAATGCCTTGGAACGTATTCACGTGATCTGCAATTAGAATGCCCTCTTTGTACCTCAAACACATCAATTGTTTGATCAAGAACATCTTGTTTGTACCTTCTTTCCGAGCAAACAACTCTTCCAATTTATGCCATAAGGTGCGTGCATGTGTCTCATCAATGATATGGTTCAAAACATTGTCATCGACCCATTGCCGAATAAACCCACAAGCTTGGCGATGAAGTACCTTCCACTGACCTTCCTCAATGCCCTCCGGCATCTCAGTCGAGAACATTGGCTTCTAGTATTCTTTGACATATAACAAGTCATCTATCTTGCCCTTCCATGCTTGATAATTTGTACCATTCAAAGATATCATTCTCAGTTCAGCCTTGTAAATCAGGACATGTGATAAATGGTGTGCGGATTTTGATTTCATAATATTGTTAGCCCAACATGCATGATATTCGTGCATTAGCCACATGTATGTTAGTCCCAAAATGTCTTTTTTTTACTATGGATGGGACCACTAAAATATTTTGAACCACATCTAAATTTCACATTTGCTTCTCTGTTTACATGACCCACGATGCAATTGATTTCCAAACTAATAGATTTGGAAAAAAATAATAGTTTTAGTTTGTTTTTATTCAACAGTAGTTGCATATTCTTGCTATAATATGTGATATAGTCTGCTCTGACTATCATGCTTATTAATTTCCAATATATCAATCCAACAATTACAATATATCATGCTTGTTATCTTTCACTCATTCTTTGGTTTAATTTTGAACTAGGCTGTTTTCAAGGTTCTGTTGTGCAGTCATGAATCTACAGGATGGTCTGCCCATTGGTTACACATGTGAAAAGCGGATGACGCATGTCAAGCTGCTGGGAGCTCAGGGCACGTTCATCAGCTTGCCTCAAGTATATTGGGACCTGTTTGTGATCTATATCAGGTGAGCAAATCATGCTCAGTAATATAGTTATGTTGTAAACTAGAGAAAAATGACGATGGTTTAATTATCGAGGTTTTGTACACCTGTATAGCTAATGATGGCGTATTCTTATGTTAGCTAAAACTGCTTCTGCCGTGTAGTTCGTCTAACCAAATTTGTAGGGACATAAAAAATAGATTGATATGTGATTCTGTACTGATTACATAAACAACATCAGCATGGCAGACTTCCATATAAGATATATAAAAGGACAGTCTGTTACTTCTCTCCGATTGCACATGGTTGGTTTGATTTTGCGGTGCACGTGTAGTTTATTCATGGCTGACTATATAAGCATAATTCAGTGACGGATTGTTTATTTTCTCCCTGGGAATACCAACTGCTAACATATACATTTATTTGCTAATTCTAACAAGATGCATCGCTATATCGATAATAGAGTAAGCACCTCCTGAAGTTCTGAACTGTCTGGTGGTGCCCTTACATAGTTGCCTGATTGACCCTAATGTTCTTCTCCTGCGGTAGATGTTGCACCGCAGATTGGTCTCGACGGCGTGCAATATTTAGTTTTTAGTTTCATTGTGAGTTGTTTCTATTTTCCTAGTTTTCCATTGCTCCTAAAATGTACTTCAAAATGGGCCTGCATGTATTCAGTATTCAGAGAGATGGGGTACTATATAGACATTCATTGTATTTGTTATGTACCTGGTTCTGGTTGCTTAAAAGTCATTCTGTCAGGTACTGTTACTTTGAAATCCTTCTCTTAATAATCATTTTGTTCGACAGGTGCACGAGCTTTTAGATCTAGGGTTCACCGGCTGTAACACCTGGATAATTATGCTACAGTGAACCTATGCTAATGAGGCCATGTCACTTCTGTTGCTATCACTAATCTGCGTCAGTTCAAAACCGATTTGGAAATTCAAATTTAAAATAAAGTCAAACTAGAAAAGTTTTCAAACATTAAAACAAAAAAAGTACAAACGGTGACAAATAAATCATAAGTGATTATGGTGGAGAAACCAACATTTTTAAAGTTTCCTAGATGCCCTAAAATAATTAAAACATCAGTTGAAACAATTATTTAAATGCTTTTAAATAATAAACACATACAAATAGAGGTGCCAGACTGTTTGTTGAAACCTTTTGTGTGTGATTTACGTATCTGTAGGATCGAAAGTATGTCTAGAGGGGGGGGGTGATTAGACTACTTGACCAAATAAAAGCTTATCCTTTTCCCAATTTTAGTCTTTGGCAGATTTTAGCTATCTTAGAACAAGTCAAGCAATCTTAGCACAATTCAAGCAAGCATGCAAAGAGTATATGAGCAGCGGAAAGTAAAGCATGCAACTTGCAAGAATGTAAAGGGAAGGGTTTGGAGAATTCAAACGCAATTGGAGACACGAATGTTTTTGTCGTGGTTCCGATAGCTCGTGCTATCGTACATCCACGTTGATGGAGACTTCAACCCACGAAGGGTAACGGTTGCGCGAGTCCACGGAGGGCTCCACCCACGAAGGGTCCACGAAGAAGCAACCTTGTCTATCCCACCATGGCTGTCGCCCACGAAGGACTTGCCTCACTAGTGGTAGATCTTCAAGAAGTAGGCGATCTCCTTGCCCTTACAAACTCCTTGGTTCAACTCCACAATCTTGTCGGAGGCTCCCAAGTGACACCTAGCCAATCTAGGAGACACCACTCTCCAAGAAGTAACAAATGGTGTGTTGATGATGAACTCCTTGCTCTTGTGCTTCAAATGATAGTCTCCCCAACACTCAACTCTCTCTCACAGGATTTGGATTTGGTGGAAAGAAGATTTGAGTGGAAAGCAACTTGGGGAAGGCCAGAGATCAAGATTCATATGGTAGGAATGGAATATCTTGGCCTCAACAGAAGGGTAGGTGGTTCTCTCTCAGAAAATGTGTATTGGAAGTGTAGGTTCGTTCTGATGGCTCTCTCCACGAATGAAGAGTGGGTGGAGGGGTATATATAGCCTCCACACAAAATCTAACCGTTACACACAATTTACCAATCTTGGTGGGACTGAATTGAGAAACTCGGTCAGACCGATTTAGCAAATCTAGTGACCGTTAGGATTTTCGGTGGGACCCACATGCAACTCGGTAGGACCGATATGGTTAGAGTTAGGGCATAACGTAATCTCGGTGAGACCGATTACACAAACTCGGTGAGACCGACTTTGGTAATAAGCTAACCAGAGAGTTGGTCAGGTAAACTCGGTGGGACCGGTTCGCTCATTTCGGTGGTACCGAAATGTTACGAAAGGGAAACAGAGAGTTTACATTGCAATCTCGGTGGGACCGACCGCTCATCTCGGTGGGACCGAAACGTTACGAAGAGAAACAGAGAGATTACAATCCCATCTCGGTGAGACCGAGATCCCTATCGGTGAGACCGATTTGCCTAGGGTTTGTGGCAGTGGCTATGACATCTGAACTCGGTGGCGTCGGATAGAAAGAATCGGTAGGGCCGAGTTGGACTTTGGGTTTAGGTCATATGTGGATGTGAGAAAGTAGTTGAGGGCTTTGGAGCATATCACTAAGCACTATGGAGCAAGAAACTCATTAAGCAACACCTCATCCCTCCTTGATAGTATTGGTTTTTCCTATAGACTCAATGTGATCTTGGATCACTAAAATATAAAATGTAGAGTCTTGAGCTTTTGATCTTGAGCCAATCCTTTTATCCTTAGTATTTTGAGGGCTCCACTTTCCTCATCCATGCCATGCCATTCATTGAGCTTTTCCTGAAATATTCATCTTGGAATAATGTTAGCTCAATGAGCTATATGTTGTTAGGAATTACCAAAACCACCCAGGGATAGTTGCACTTTCAGTATCACTTCTGTGGTGATTGAAACTATTTTCCGTGACTGGTAGAATTATTTTTAATTGTTATGTAATAATACTTTTGTTTAGCAAAATCCTTTAGAATTAACATAATTTGATCTTTGATCTCTTAATTAGAACAACTCTTTAGAGGAATATTAGCAACTAACAGTAATTGACGGGGACCAATAAAGGATAGCCCATGTGGAGTTTTGTCAGGGAAGATGAGCAGGTTAAGAATGATCCCCTTTTTCTCATTTATTTACCCGAAATCACTAATTGAGAAGTATTCATTGCAAAGATCACTCCCACCTTCCCAGTTGTGACAAGTGGTGTGCTGCATGTGCGCCACTTTTCGCAACCTGTGAGTTTTCTCTTTTTTCGTAGATCCGTCTATTCAAAATGTTTTATCTGTTAAACCGTGCGTTCAAATCTCGAACCGTTTTCACTGTTGGATTACTCACGTCGAGATCTTTAAAACTAGACTCCATGTTGATAGGTTTTGACGAACTTTTTTTCACAAGAAAAACCGGGAGCATGGGTTTTTTCCCTTTACAAAAGAGGCACGCCCGTGCTTCTCGTGAAATCGCAACCGTGCCTCTCGCGGAAGGAAAAAATAGGAAGAGAAAACACGTTTTTTCCTTTTTCAAGAAGCACGGCCGTGCCTCTCGCGAAAGCACAACCATGCCTCTCACGGAAGCAAAGTCGTGCCTCTCATGAAGGAAAAAAACAGAAAACACATTTTTCTCATTTCCGAGAGGCACGGCCGTGCCTCTCGTGGAAGGAAAAAACACCTTTTTTTCATTTCCGAGAGGCACGAAAGCACAACCGTGCCTCTCGCAGAAGGTAAAAAGAAATAGAAAACATGTTTTTTTCGTTTTCGAGAGGCACGACCGTGACTCTCGCAAAGCAAAATCGTGTCTCTCACAAAAGCAAAATCGTGACTCTTGCGAAAGAAAATAAAACGTGTTTTCTCGAGTAAAAAGTATTTTTTTTATTTTTTTGTTCCAAAAGCTAAGGAAGACCGGTGAAAAACCGAAGCGTCGAAAAAACCCGTTTAAAAAGCCAAGCACATGGTGAGAAGGAAGCACCTACCCCCAAGTCGCTGAAACAACCCCTGCGTCGTCTACGCTCGAGGCGGCTCGGGGGCAACTCATCCAAACCCTAGCGAGCCGCCGCCAGATCAAATCCAGCGCGCCGCCACCGGAATACGTCGCCGGGGGGGCTTCTCCTTGCGGCTCCCCTGGGTCCGTGGGCGACGTTCTCAGCAGGATCCGGCGGTGCTCCGGGCGCGTGTGTGCCTTGCGTTAGCCGCGCGGTGGCAGAGCTCGGCAAGGGGTGGTGGGGTGCGGCTGCTGTGCTTCATGTGCGGCCATGCCAGACGTGGTCGGCGGGACAGGCGTTGGCCAGGGTGACTGCGTGTGGCATGCCTAATGGGCGCGTACTCTGTCCCTTGGCGGCGCTCTGGAATGACAGATGGGTCATCGAGCATTGCTCCGGTGGCCTCGCCTATTCTCGCCGGTGCGCTGGAGAAGACGCCTTAGTTCATGGTGGTTGATGCGAAGGGAAGGGTGTGAGGGGAGTTGGGGAAACCCTATCTTGGCTTGGTGCGCAGGAGTGGTGACGACGACACTTCAGGGCGATGTAATCCTTGTTGAAGGCGTCGCTACATTGCTCCCTTCCTCCCCTCGTGGTATTTACTCCGGGGAAATCCTTGCTCCCTTTGTGGGACGGACGATGACGACGATTTCTTCATCGTTGAACTTCTTGGAGGCATTGTCTAGGAGCTGACTTGATCGCCAGGGCCGAGGAAGCTTGTTCAGCGTTGCTTCGGAGTGAGATCTATGGACGGCGACTTGATGCAGAGGACATGGATGTGCAACAGTGGTGATGGATTTATGGCTAGGCCGGCAGTCTCTAGTTGTGAGACATCGGTGGCCACGATCCCATCTGTAGATGACAACGTCTGCCTGCCGCGTCATGGTATGGCGGTTCTCCGCTCGGGCGCATAGGTGAAGGCGTGGTTCTGCGCTGCTTGTTGCTTGCTGTGACGGGGCCGGAATCTTGGATCTTCAAATCCGACGGCAATGGCAATTTTGTTTTGCTGTCTGGTTCTGCCGCTATGGACAAGAACGTTGAAGCATGAGGACGGCGCGAGACTGTTGGAGCGTCCCCATTTGGGATTTGACGGTGTCGGTGACTATCCTCCCTTGATCTCTGTTGCAAAGTGCGACGACGACCTTCGTTGTTCGGAGTTTGTTGGCGGCGAGTGCCTCTTGTCGCGGCTTGACTGTCTACTTATGCGGGCATGGTTTTCACTTGCGTGGCACCTCACGTCAAGACCGTGCTATGCATGTAGTTGCTTGGGTCGTGGAAAGTGGTGGCGACATCACACCTGATGTCAATTGATGGTTGGTGCGAATATGGTTGTTGTTGTAGATTGTTGATCATTATTTTGATCGCTTTGGAGTTTTTTTTCTTTTGCAGCACTAAGGCATAGCTTTGGTCATGTTTGATTTTGCAATTTGCTGGAGCGATTTTTTTGTGTGTGTTGGTGTTGGCGTGTGCATCCTAGCTATGCAGAAGCCGGTTGTGTACTCACTATGTTTGTATCACTTGATGCTCCGTTTTGAGCTAATAAAATCCACCCTTTGTCGAAAAAAAGAGCCAAAAACGCGTGCAGAAAAATAAAAATAAAAACAAAATCGGGAGGGAGCGCCCAGAGCACGACACGTGGCGGGCGGCTAAGAGTGCGCCAAGTGGCGCTGATAGTTGTGAGGCTTCCGAAGGAGCGCTTGTTAATTAGTTGCTCCCTTATTTACCACTCCAGATCAAAGTTCCAACTACCTTTACATTGCATCAAATTACTGTCGCCCATCTATTATCATAATCAAACGCATGAGGTTACTACTGAATAAACCATGTAGTACTTTTCCATTGTGACACAAAATCAGGAGGATACAACAGTATTAGACGATAACCTTCCGAATGTCTAGAATGATTGCGATATATCAGAAACCACCATTAACTTATTTGCATGCTTTAGAGATCTATAACAAGATATTTAAGGGTAACTAGGCATAAAGGAACACATAGAACAACAACATAACTATACACTATATAATCCATGCAACTATATATGAAGATAATTCAATGATTACTTTGACAATTTTTATTCGTTTAAGGTCACTTTCAAATCTATGAAGAGTAAACGTCTACAAAAGAAAAAAGAAAAACTAACATGATTTTTTCTTACATATACATTTAATATTTAGCACACCATAATTAACTATTCAATGATGCACATCAATATATGTGATATTTAGTGACATTTTATGATGTTACCTATTCTAATTAAATGGTAAAAATATGTCGTTATTAAAACATTAGTGAAAAAGATGTAATACAAAAAATATAAATGTTTAGTACAAATTATATGTATCTAACTCAGGGGGCTCATATGTAATGGTATATGAAACACTCACCTCAGTCAACCCGGCGCGCGTGGACGCGAACGTAGTGGAAGGAGACGACGGCAAGGCGGCATGGGGAGGCGCTGACGGAGACGACATGAGGACGCGCTGATCGTGGAGGTGCTCGGCTCCCTGAAGAAGACAGTACAGGAAGAGGACGTCGAGGAACTTGGTGTCTCCGGTCTTGGATCGCCGCAGAATGGGTTTGAGGGAGGCGGAGGAGTCCTGCTGTGGTGCTTCTCACAGCCGGTGGAGGTAGAGGCGATGCTGGGTCCAGCCCGAGCTCGAGCTCGAGCTCGCTCGGGCCATGGCGACAACGTGGTGTTGAAAGGTCTTACCACTACTAGAAAAAGGGCTATAGATGGGATTGACACTAATGGCGCACCAGAAAGATGGTGCGCCATTAGTATATACTAATGGCGCACCACCTTCTGATGCGCCATTAGAGTTTAAACTACTAATGGCGCACCTTGCAAAGGGTGCGCCATTAGTATCAAAAAAATTTCTATACTAATGGCGCACCCACTGCCTGGTGCGCCATTAGTAGTTACAACTACTAATGGCGCACCAGGCAGTGGGTGCGCCATTAGTATAGAATTTTTTTTTGAACTAGTGCGCCTATCCAAACATACTAATGGCGCATCCTGCCCAAGTGCGCCATTAGTAGTTGTAACTACTAATGGCGCACCAGGCAGTGGGTGCGCCATTAGTATAGAATTTTTTTTTTTTTGAACTAGTGCGCCTATCCAAACATACTAATGGCGCATCCTGCTTAAGTGCGCCATTAGTAGTTGTAACTACTAATGGCGCACCATGCAAGAGGTGCGCCATTAGTAAGTGGGCAGCAACAAGATATTTGGGACAACCTCTCCTACCCACACACTCACTTTCTCCCCACTTCATTCTCTCCACCTCCTCCTTGTCTCGGGTGCCTCCTCTTTTTCACCTCATTTCCACCATAGATTCATTCAAATTAAGTGGTTAAATTACCTTGTTTTAATAGGTAAGTAAGGGGGGAA
>LR880971.1:29580040-29591650 GCA_904067115.1 Aegilops sharonensis
CTTCTATGTGATGGTAGTTTAGATGATCGATATCGACTTGTAATGTGAAGACAAACTCGCTACTCGCGGTCTCGAGACTTGTAATATAATGTTCTATCTTTGTTCGGTCTTTTCAATTCGGAGACTAATATGATGAATTGTATTCGGAGACTAATATGATGAATTGTATTCAAAGACTAATCTTCTATTGTATTTGATGAATCTATTGTTGATGTGTGCTGTCTATATTTTGTCAAATTATACATTTTGTAACCTGTGCAAAAAACAGAAAATAAAAAAATAAAAAAAAACCTAATATTCATACTAATGGCGCATCACATGACAGTGCGCCATTAGTATGACAGTGCATACTAATGGCGCATCACTGGGTAGTGCGCCATTAGTATGCCGCGGTTACTAATGGCGCATCCAGAGGTGGTGCGCCATTAATATGCCAAAGCACCTGGGTATACATGCCCCCTGGGAGGCATACTAATGGCGCACCCTGGCATATACTAATGGCGCACCAGGTGGTGCGCCATTAGTATACCAGATACTAATGGCGCACCAGGTGGTGCGCCATTAGTAAAAGTTACTAATGGCGTGCTATTAATGGCGCACCAGTGATGCGCCATTAATGGCCAAATTAGGTGCGCCATTAGTAGTGGTTTTTCTAATAGTGTACCCGGCGGCGACAAGGGTTGAAGAGGAAGGAAAAGGAGGGATTAGGGTTAGGGATAGCTCGGGGTAGGTCTTATAGGGGCTTTAGGGCAACCCCGGCCGTCAAATCAAGCCGGCTGCCGACGTGGAGCCTCCTGATGGCCTGCCGTATAGGAGGTAGGAGAAGAACAGGAGGAATCGCCTCTGATGGGCTTAGTGGGCTGAAATCAAACAGGTAAGTGGCAGCTGGGCTGCTACTGCGCTACTGCTTCTTCTTTCTTTTATTTTTCTTCAGACAGAAAAATAAAGACCGAAAAGCACAGGAATATATGCGAGGGTTGAGAGATGGATGAGAACATCCTCGTGCTCTTGGAAATGTGCACTATTTGAATAAATTGCCTTGGGCATTTTAGAGATTGAAAAATATACCAAGTTTGAATTAAATTCAAACTTGGGCCATTTTTAAACCCAACCGAAACAACTCCAAATGGGGTCAGATTTGACTGAGAGGTATAAGGGCATTGAGTGAGATTATCAGGAAATAAATGAACATTAATGGAAGCATGAACAATGTCACTTGACATGAAAGCCAGAATTTGAAATAAAGGAAGAAGTGGATAGGTTGTGCACTTGTGTGGAAAAGTTGATGGGAAAGATGAAGATGGAAAGCACACCAACAATACACCAATATGAAGAATGCAACCCACATGATGATCATGATGAAATGCAACAAAAATGATAAAGGCAATATCACATCATGAAGCATAGAACAAAGCAAGTGAGACGACCATGGAAACAACAAGGATGGTGCAATGCAATATGATCAATGACGAACTAGACGATAAGCAAAATATGATAATGGCACTCATCAAGATCATGGCACCAAACAATTGAAACACACAACGTCAATGAAAATAAAAGAAGGCAACTGGAGCATCGGTCTCGGGGCGTTACAGAGTCCGTCCCTACATCCACGACATGGAAGCAAAGGAAATCGATTCAATTGGATAGTATATTTGGTTATGAAAGTTGTGTTTTGTGTAGGCAGTTTTGCCATTACTTTGTAAAAGCATTGAGTTTTTGATAATGTAATTGTCTTACTAACCACACTTTTAATCAATTCGTGCCAAGGCTAATAGCCAAGTTATGCACAAACTGTTCATGTTTCCTTGATGACTGCTATTGTCAGAAGATTCTTTTCAACATTTAAGTAATACCGATCCCACGTTCAGTTCTGTGTGCAAAGGCCAGTAGCAAAATAATGACTACTCCTTGCTGGTCGGATATTTCCTACTTCCAGGCTTTATCTCATTATATGCTTTTTGCACCATGCTGATTTGTGAACGAGAACCTACATGATCATCCACACTGATTTGTGAATTCGTAGTCACATCCAGGCACGCAGGTATGCAATATGGTTATGCTCTTTTTGTGTGATTGTCAGCATTCCCCACTGTTTCTTTACAACCAGAGAAAAACAAAACGAGATTTCATTCTACAATGGATCTCGTTCTCCCATGCATATGTAGTTTCATCGCTCTGATTGCCATCTATCTTTGATGGCGAGGAAGCACCCAAGGTACATGTGTGTGTGGGCACTAATATAGATTAACTGTAGATATGTACATTGATCCCATCAGTGATTCCACGCAAAAAGCAAAAAAGGTCTCATCACTGATCACCGTGTAAATCAGCAGCAGCCAGCAGTACACGAATTCACTTATAAATACTAAAGAAATATCATACTTATTTTAACTCAAAATTAATCTACTATTGTTCTGAAAATATTAGAATTACTTGACTTTGAAAACAACATTCTGGTTGAATTTAAGGTGACCTGCATATACTTAATGCTTTAGTTTAATCTTTCAAAGTGGAAGTTTAAAATATTTATTTTAGATTTTATATGGTGGAGAAATTATTTGATTAGAAATTATTATGGATTTTTAAATAACTTTAACATTAATTATAAATCCATATTGATAAAAGGCACTCAAAATCAAAAATAAATACAACATAATTTACATTATAATTATATATTGTTTGGAACAACCATTAGGAGCCGCCGAAACTAGCATAGGAGGTTTGAGAAAGAGCTCCCAGGGTTAATACGCCGACGTGGTCGACCAACGGACGACGTGGACGCTCCGACAAGGTCGAGCGAGCGGCTAAGCTTAGCCGTGCTACAAATGGACGTGTGTTGAAATAGATGGTATGGATTTGTGTAGGTCTATAGTCATGCTTACTGTGGGAAGGAACATCTGATATTTCTTTTTCACACGTTGCATCACACAGTCTTTCCAAAGAGCAAAATATGAAAGTGATTAATCAGACTAATCCATGCACCACTACTCTTCCATCAAATGAAGGACATCAGGGTGATTTCTTGATGTTCCAAATTCATGCTTTGAAAAATGATAATCNGAGGAGGAGGAGCGCGCGTGTAGGTCTCCTCTTCTCATGCTCATACAAGTGGTAGAAGAGCTCACCTTATAAAGAGGTGCAACTCTCTCTCAACTTATGAGGTGGGACTAAACTTTAGCCTCACTCACTCCACTCACATGTGTGCATGAATGGGGCAAGAGAATTTCAGAATTTTAGTTGGGCTTTGGGCCAAAACCCACTAGCAAATTCCAACATCTACTGCCGCGTTTGCCCTTCCGCGTGGAGGCAACTCCATGGATCCTTCTCGAACAAGATGACCA
The DNA here is from genome assembly GCA_904067115.1 of Aegilops sharonensis. Taxonomy (NCBI): domain Eukaryota; kingdom Viridiplantae; phylum Streptophyta; class Magnoliopsida; order Poales; family Poaceae; genus Aegilops; species Aegilops sharonensis. The sequence continues at coordinate 29,583,385 of LR880971.1, forward strand.
ATAAATGGTTGGGTTTCCAGTTCTTTGTTGCTGTATATATGTGCGCGCGCGTTGAATTTCCAGTTCTTTGTTCCGTGTCGCCCCCCGCGGGCGACCCGGGCGCCCAACCCTAGCCGCCGCCGAACCCAGCCCCCACCTCCTTCCTCTCCTCCCGCCGCCGCCGGCGGGCGCCGCCGGGCAAAGCCCGCGCGGTGCCGGCGGCGGCGGGATCTCGTTTGCCCTCACCTGGAACAGGAGCCGCGGGGGCTGCTTCTTCGGGCGCGGCGGCGGAGCTCGGCGGCCGGCGTGTCGGGTGGCGCGCGCTGGTGGTCGGTGCGGGGCGGCGCGGCCTGCTGGCCGGTGGCGGCACGTCACGGTGTAGCGAGCGGGCCGGTGGCGGCACGGCGTTCTTCGGGGCAGAGCTTGTTCTGGTCAGATCCGCGCCGGCTGATCTGAGGCGGCGGCCTCGCTGGTGCGGACGGCGCTCCTCTGGTGGCGGGGAGTGCTCGCCGGTGAGGTAGGCCGGATCCCCTCGGCTGCGCGGGCTAAACCTCCCCTGCCTCCCCCCTTCCCCTGCGCCCGGGTGAAAACCCTAGCCCCAGTGGCTAAGTGGCGGCGGCGCCACAGCGTCGTCACCTTCTTGAAGGCGCCGACTTGGGCATGGGGATGCTGGGTGTGCATGGCGAGCTTGTCTGCTTCCTAGTGGCGGCCCGTCTGATCTACCGCGTCGCAGCTCCGGGCATGTCTCGTGACTGCGGTGCTTATCTTCCGGCCGTATCTCCGATAGCGACCTCGCCCTTCCTCACCTTGTACTTGCCGTGGTGGAGCGGTACTTCATCTCGCTCATTGATGGCGGCGGAGATCGGCGGCATGGCGCTGTGGAGGCTCGGCGTCCGATGCGCGGAGATGGACTCGCGCAGGAGGAGGTAGCTATCTGGCGTCATGGTGACGTCGATGGCAGAAGTGGCCTTCACAAGGTAGAAGACTCAATATAATCTGAAGACGGACCTGTGGAAGATGGCGGCGATGACACAAGAGTGCGTCCGACCGGATTGTGCCCCAGAACGGGTATCCTTTCATCATATGGATAAGAGTAGCGGCATATGTTGCTAAGATAGTGGATTCAGGTATATTGTTTGTAATACATTGTAAGGTCCTCGAGAATAATTAATAAAGTGGTCATATGCATCTCCCAGATGCAGAGGCCGGGGGTCATCCTCCTTTTCTAAAAAAAGGAGCCGCCGAAACTAGCCTAGGAGGTCTGAGAAAGAGCTCACAGGGTTAATACGCCGGTGGGGTCGGTCGACGGATGACCTGGACGCTCCAACAAGGTCGAGCGAGCAGCTAAGCTTAGCCGTGCGGAACGCTTCAAAGGCCATGGAAAAAGGCCAATAATAAGTGGCAATACAAATGGAGGAGTGTTGAAATAGAGGGTATGGGCTTTTGGAGGTCTTGAGTCATGCTTACCGTAGGGAGGAATATATGATATGTTTTTTCTTCACATGTTGCAACACACTGTTTTTCTAAAGAGCAAAAGATAAAAGTGATTAATCAGACTAATCCATGCACTACTACTCTTCCACTCTTCCATCAAATAAAGGACATCAAGGTGATTTCTTCATGTCCATAATTCATGCTCGCAAAAGCGATAATAAATTTAAACTTATTACCAAATTTACCAGAAATGGATATAAGAAATGGCGAGAAATGGCTTGCCCGCATGATGTTAAGGTTCACAAAAGATGAATATACAAGTATACCATATTTAGATGGATGTGTTATTGGCGATGGGATTCACCATGCCTCCGTGGCCACACGAAGAAGAGTGATTTAAAAAAATCTACAATATTATGCGTTGTGCATATGGATACTAAAAATATATGTTTACGGCATTGATGTTAACCAGTTAATATAATTATGCACCCCTTGCAACACACATGCCCTTTTCCTAGTCTCTACCTAATAATAAACATTTATTGCTTCTGGCCGTCCGTCATCGAAATTATCCTCAAAATTGCAAATTTTGCCAACCAATGCCACCTATAAGTGATAAAAATGTTTCACACAAGGGAATCCCTGCCTGGGCCGGCCCATGCAGTAGTAAACCTTCTATACCGCGCTCTGCGCCCTGAAAGAAGACGCATATTTGAGCCGGATTCCTAATATTTGTGGATTCAGAAAATGTTCGCAATTTCTCAGAACTGCTCGCAATTTTGAAAACAAATGTTTGGGAAATAGAAAAAAAAGAAATTTTCAAAAGTTTATGTATTAAAAAATATTAATAAATTGAACATAATTTCACCAATTCAAAAAATGTTCATGAACGCAAAGATATTCCAAAATTCAAAAACCGCTTGTGACTTACAAAATAGTTTATTCATTCAGAAAATGTTCACGATTCAACAAATGATCATGCATTTCAGAAAATGTTCATTAAATCAAAAAATGTTCGTGAATTAAAGTATTGTTCCACCATTTCCAAAAAAGTATTCATCGACTGTAGAAATATTCGCCAATTCAAGAAAAATGTTTCAAATAATGTTCACAATTTTCAAAATGTTCCAAAATTGTATAAAACGTTCAGAATGCAAAACAGTTCTTTATTCTAGATTTTTTTGTAAAAGTGTTCACGGGTTTGAAAATTATTCACGATTTCAGATATGTGCACAAGTTTATAAAGTTGTTTATGATTTCAAAAATTGTTCATGATTTCATGAAATTGCAAGTGATAGTGTATCTCGGTAATGCAGCAAAATGTAGTGATGGCCACTGAAGATTATGAAAATAACAATTGTCCCATTGCAACGCAAGGGCCATTTTGCTAGTCTATATCTATATCTCTACCTAATAATAAATGATCTATTGGTTCTGGCGGTATGTCATGAAAAGTGCTCCCGAAGTTGTAAAATATTACCTAACGATGCCACCTACAAGTGATAAAAAAAAGATTCAAACAAGCGATCCTGCCTGGGCCGGTCCATGTAGTATAACCTTCTATACTGCGCTCTGCGCGCTGGGAGAAGATACAGCGCGCCAGTTTAGGTCGGCCCATGTCCGGGCCGTCTGTTTTTTATTTTTCGTTTTCCTTTTTCGTCTTTGTTTTTTTATCAAATTTAAATAATTTGAACTTCAAAAAAGTTTGGAAGATTTAGAAAATACGAATTATCAAATAAAATACTTAATAATTTTTACATGTTTGTGGATTCAGAAAATTATTTGAATACTTAAAAAATGTCCACAATTTTGAAAACAAAGGTCTGGGAAATCAAACACTCTTCATGATTTGTAAAAATGTTAGTTTATTTAGAATATTTTAATGACATCGAACAATATTTTGCCAATACAAAAAATGTACATGAATTAAAACATAACCAAGAAATTCAAGAGTTGATTCAGAAAATGAGCGCTTATTCAGAAAATTATTATGCATTTGAAAAAAATATTCGTTAAGTAAAAAACATGATCTAGAATTGCAAAAATTATTCCACCAATTGCCAAATAAATTTTTGTTTAGTCTAGAAATGTTCGCCTATTCAAGAAAAAGTTTTAAAAAACGTTCATAATTTTTGCAAATAATTTAAAATTTACATGAATTCAAAAAATGTTTAAAATCTGTAAAAATGTTCAAGAATTTGAAAATTGTTCATGAGTTTTAAAAAATATTCTTGATTTTTTGTTTAGGATTTCATGAAAATGAGAGTGATACTGTATCTCGGTGGTGCATCAAAATGTGGTCATGGCCGTTCAAAATTATGATATTTTTTCTACCGTTGCAACGCACGGGCTGTTTTGGTAGTCTACATCTATACCTAATAATAAAGGGGCTATTGCTTCAGGCGATACGTCACCGAAATTGCCCCGAAAGTGGCAAAATATTGTCCACCGATGCCATCTATAAGTGATAAAAAAGACGTTTCACACTGTGAAATCCCCGCCTAGGCCAACCCGATAAGAACCCGCCGTCGATTGCCATCCAGGCGGCTGGCCTCCTTGCGGTGGTGGTCTTCACCCTCTTTCATCACCGAGAAGTAGATTGTCGTTGTGCCGCTGTCCGGCACCGGCGAGAAGGGTGGCTCACATCGCGACGGCCAAGGTGAGTGCCCACTATTCGCATCTCCTCGTCTTTGTGTTCATTGAGATTGGCTTCTTACGCGGCTGTCCAGGTTGGGTGGTCTGCAGGCCAGGCTCGTTGGGATTGTGACTGGAAAGATGGAGAGGAATACAAACATGTCCTTCACCCTCGACAATGGCACTGGCTGCATCAATTTCATCAGATGGTGAGAGGGTCTCGTCGAATTGCACACTTTCTAATGAAGTTTCAGATGTATCTTATGGGTACAATTTTATAGTTTTGTGCTTTCGGTGCCACTGCTGGATGTTGACTTGATTGTGAGATTTGCCAAATGCCAATCTTAAATAGAAATAAGTTAGGCTGGCTGTTCCGACAATGCAAGCACCAAGGAGAGCTTAGTAACGGGAAATCTGCAAGTTCTTAATCATCTCTGGTTTGATAAAATAACTATTTGAGAGAGATATATTACTGTAAAATTCTCAAAACTTGCGGTAGAGGATTTTGCGGCTTTGTATTTTTTATCTTGATTTTTCAAATTGATGTGGTTGTAGAAACTTGAGGGTGAATTTATTAATTGGTGTGGATGCGGCCTGGATTGTGCATTTATTTTACAAATTCATTCAAAGCTCGATTGGTAGGTCTGCTTACTTGTTTTTACTGCTTGTGTTGTTACATCTCAGAAGAAGTTCACAAGAAATTCAGTGTGACATATTTTCCATCATGCACACGTGTGATAGATTTAGGACAGCCAATGTAGAGAAACCTTAAGCCTTAAGGTCAACTCATAAAAATTGCAGGTATAATGGACCAGACTGATTAATTTTCTTTTAGCCAGCGTCGACAAAGAGAAGAGAGGCCTTGTGATGCTTAGATTGTGGAGAGCCTGCCATCTATGAAACGACATCATCCATGGAGGATGCTAAAAGTTCTATTCAAAGCTCGATTGAGTTCTTGGTTAATTGTGTGAAAATGATTAATGGAGAACTACAAAAGGGTGATCCCAAGGGAAAAGGGAAAGAAATCGTTGCAGGCATATTTCTATAATCTGTAATTCCTATGCTAAACAGGACAAAATCTCTAATGCTAATCCTTGTTAGAAGCCTCCTGATAAAGGTATGATTAAGGTGAATATTGTTGCATCTTTTATCCCTAATACCAGGGTTGCTACAGCAGGTATTATTGCCCGAAATCAGCGCAGTATAATTATTTTCTCTTCTATGTGTATATTGAATATCTGAAACTCCACCGAGGAAGCTGAAGCTGTAGCTTTCCTGGATGGTCTAAAATGCAGCCTCTCGCAAAGCTGTAGAAATATTGTAGTTATCAATGCTGTTAACTCTAACTGTCAGGATGTTGACCTCATGTATGATCTTTGCTGAGTCTAGGATGACTAAGAGTATGTGTGACTTGTGTGTGTGTTTCAAAGTTGAGAGAAGTAGCAATTGTGTAGCTCATGATCTTGCTTCCCTCGCTAGAGTGTCAGGTATTTCAAACCTGGGTGGGAAGTATGGTGTGTATGCAATTGACTTTGTTAAGTAATCTAGAATTTATATATACTAGTACATATGCCTGTGCATTGCAACGGAAGAAAAATTAGTATGCAATTAAAGTTAGTGAGAATTATATGTGCAACCAAAACCCTAAGCGCACGTGAAAAAGACATTTAGCTTCTCGGTTTCGCTGGGCGTGAAGTAATCAATCCGCTATTTTTCCATTCATTAATCGAGGGCATTTAAGAGTTTTGTTAAATCATCGTACGCAGAGAAGGCCCATGAATTATTCAATCTACTTTTCCTTTCAATCGAGGAGATTCTAAGGTATGAAGTTTCTTAATATTGTAAGAGACATGAACCATTTTTTTAATCTGGAACAATTTTTTGAAAATTATGTACACTTTTAGAAAAATGTGAACAAAATTTGAAACATGAACATCTTTTAAAATTCACAAATATTTTTTGAAAACACCAACTTAAAAGAATGAACATTATTTGAATTTGTGAACATTTTTTTAGAACGGGAACATGTGTTGAAAATTCATAACATTTTTCTAAAATGTCTATCTTTGAACATTATTTTAAATTGTGAGAATTTTACTAAAACAAGAATATTTTTCGAATTTTTAGCATTTTATAAATTTCTATTTTATTTTTAGAAATCTCAAATTTTTTGATAAACAATGGAAGTTTTTGAAAAAATGGGAAAAAATTCAAGTTCCAAATATTTTTCAAAATAGCAACAAAATTTTGGAATTCTGAACATTTTCTCTAATTTGATTTTTTTGAAATTTTGGACATTTGTTTAGAATTTTGAATTTATGAAATAAATTCTATAATAAAAATAAAGTTGGAAGTGCACAAAGAGATACGGGAAGGAGAATAAAAATAGAAATAAAACACAGAAATAAAGACAAATGGGCTAGTCCATTATTGGTTGTCCTGTGCGAAGCTCCAACTATTTGTTGCCCCGTGCGGAAAATGTATTTCTTACAGCTGCGTGGGCAGAAAAATAAGTAGGCTGGCTTCGCTCTGCCACAGTCTGCGACCCATGTACGAAATTCTGGAAAAGCCTTTTTTTTTCTAGCAGACGAACGCATAAGAATTTAGTACCATGTCGGATAGAAAAAACTCTTTTCGTTGGTGAACAGATGAAAAAATTGAAGGAACGCACCTTGCTTTATTAGTAGGTATAAAAATATAGGTTCTGCCAAAAAAAGTATTGGTAGGAACGTACAACCATTAATGCACATTATGTGCCATGTCCAGTTAAATACTCAAAGGAGCATGCCGAGATTTAGAAGTTGTTTTACTGTACACATTATTAAATGGTATTTGATGTGTCAGCTGTTATTAGGGAGTTGAGAAACTACTTTTCTTGCCATTCATGGCAAAAAGTTGAATCTAAGCAACTAGCAATAGATTTAAATTTGTGAGAACAGCTACACAGCTACACTATTTCATATATTTTAGTTCTTTTCATATTTGAACTTACAACCATGAAGATTGAACACCATCACTTAGTCACTTGAACTTACTTGAAATTCTGATGCTGAACATAACCTGGCAGCAACAATATGCAGGTCACATAGTCTCTTTATTATAGGGTCATTTTTTGGACAAGTATGCCTTCTACGCGTTAATCATTGCATCCTTATCCTCAATACGCGAAAAGTCCTATTGTTTCAAATTTATTTTCTAAGGTGCAACCAACAAAGTCGGGGTGAACAAAGAGGCACGAAAGAGCCAATATGACCATGTGGGCATAGATGAACTTGATGATAACTGTAAAATGGTGGAAAGAGGAAGGGGGTGGTGATAGTGATTAGACGGTCAAAACCTGCATGCACTCAACACTCATTGCGATAAGTGGCGCAAAATAGTTTTGTGTGGGCTATTTATAAGTCAACTGAATTCTTTTGGGGTGCAAGTTGATTTGGAAGGAAGCCGTGCGGAGCTCAAGGCCGTGCTAAGACGGGGACGAGGCGAGGAAGCAAGTAACAATGTGAGTTAAGAGTGAGACAATGTGCCTAGGTTTAATTGGGAAATGAGAAAGTTGACGTAACAACGAATCTTGGTAGCATCACTAACTATATCACTCTGCATGTGTGTTGTTCTCCGGTTGCGATGATGCATAGGTACTTAGTTAGAGAAATGGAAAGAAACATTATTTCTTCTGTTGCAACTCATGGGCATATTTGCTAGTATTCATAAAAAAATTAACAATGAGTGCTCAACTGATCCAGCTTTAAAAGTTTGTAATATATACTATGAGCTGTACATTAGACACAAATCAGTTAATAGTCTAGTGGTCAGCGAGCCCTTGTATTGTCTTCTGGTCGTATCTTCAAGTCCCAAGCAATGCATACTTTTTAATTTTTTTCGATGCCACTATCAAAAATTGACCCCTGTAAATATTACTTAATTCACGAGTGATTAAAGGTATGCGGATGTGGCAGCCACGTGAACGGGGTTTTCCATCACTAATATAGCATCACTAATACAACTAGAACCGTAGCGCCCGACGGGTATCGACGCGGGCGGTGGACACCCAAAGATAAGGAACCATCACAGGATCATAGCTCCAGTGAGATCCCTGAAGAACCTGCCAGGTATTGTCGAACCTGCCCTCCAATGCAACCATGTAGCGACGGACGTGCTCGTCCTCCTCGCTGACACGGTGACGTACCACCTCCGCGGTGTCCGGAAGCCTCGGCACCGT
>LR880971.1:29600292-29617023 GCA_904067115.1 Aegilops sharonensis
TAAAATTCTATGAACAAAATTACAACAGAAAAAAATCATAAAAATTCTATGAACAGAAAAAAATCATAAAATTTGGCATATTCAATCGTTGCATATATTTGAACATACAAACATGCATATTCAACAATAATATCACCAAAAAAATCTATTAACAAAAACAAATCTAACACAATATGAACAAATTAATTACACAATATGAAAAAAAATCTAACAGAAAAATCTATGAACTACACATCTAAATTACTACACATCTAACAAAAAAATCTATGAATTACAAAAAAATCTAAAAAAATCTAACAAAATCTAACTCAATTAACTACACATCTAAATTATACTACACATCTAAACTAACTACTACTAACATCAAATTAAATTAGCAAAAAAATTGCTCACGACGACGGTGTCGGGGACGGCGATGGCAACGGCGACGACAACGGTGACGGCGACGGCGAGGTGCGGCGCGGGCCGGGGCGACAACGGGGCGGCGCGGCGCGGGCCGGGGCGGGGCGACGACGGCGACGGCGAGGCGGAGACGGACGGGCAGCCTGGCGGCGTCGGGCGGCGGGGAAGAAGAACTCAACCAAATTTTCGTGAGTGCTGCTTATATAGGCAGAGCATTGGTCCTGGTTCATGGAACCAACCGGGACCAATGCACCCCTTTAGTCCCGGTTGGTGGCACCAACCGGGACCAAAGGCCTCTTTTCAGCTGCCCAAAGGGCGGGAAACAGAGACCTTTGGTCCCGGTTGGTGCCACAAACTAGGACAAAAGAGGGGCATTGGTCCCGGTTGGTTCCACAAACCGGTACCAATGCACCCCTTTATGATAATTCTTTTTGCTATTAAAGTTTGTAACAAAATTCTAATTACTTATTTATTTTCTTTTATGATAAATCTTTTTGCTTTTAATGTTTTGAACAAAATTCTAGTTACTTATTTATTTTCTTTTATGATAATTCTTGTTGCTATTAATGTTTGTAACAAAATTCCAATAACTTATTTATTTTATGATAATTTTTTTTATTTTAATGTTTTGAACAAAATTCCAATTACTTATTTATTTTCTTTTATGATAATTCTTTTTGCTATTAAAGTTTGTAACAAAATTCTATATAATTTTAGTTTCAATAATACTAGAGGTTTATAAAAGCTTTTTAGTTGATTCCTTTAGTACCAGTTCTAAGGCTGTTACAAAGGCATTTTATTTGGTACAGGTTTTAAGGCTGAGCCCCACGAGCATCTTTTAGTACCGGTTCGTGGCATGAACCGGTAAAAGAATTTTTAGTTGATTCTTTCTGCAGCTGTTTTTTAGTCCTACCTCGCCAAGCGAGAGGCACTCGCAGCGGTTTATAAGCCCTGAGTGTAGAGATGATGAAGGGAGAAGCGCAGTGCTCACCTGCACGTTGGCATGAAGCTAAGCAACGTGCAGGTGAGCATTGCGCCTCTCTTTTATTTTGGCATGGTATCGTCATTTCATCCACATTTTGGCATGGTATCGTCATTTTATTTTGCGCCTTCTTTTAGTTGATTCTTTCTGCTTTTAGTTTTAGAAAAATTATAAACTTTCTGTTAGTGCCATTAGTTTTCAAATTTGAAAACACTTTTTTTTGTTTTTTTGTTTTCTTTCTTTCTTTATTTATTTTGTTTTGTTTCTACTTACAACAAAATACTTATTGTTGCTATTTTTTTCCATTTTTTTGTTTTGTTTTCTGTATTTTTTTTTGTTTTTTGCTTTATTTTTTAATTATTTTTTTCTTTTAATTTTAGAAAAATTATAAACTTTCTGTTAGTGCCATTAGTTTTCAAATTTGAAAACACTTTTTTTGTTTTTTTGTTTTCTTTCTTGCTTTATTTATTTTATTTTGTTTCTACTTACAACAAAATACTTATTGTTGCTATTTTTATTTTTTCTAGTTTTTTTGTTTTGTTTTCTGCATTATTTAGCCGTTGGTCCCGGTTCGAGCCACCAACCGGGACCAATGGTGGTGGGCCAAGAGCGAGGTCCATTGGTCCCGGTTTGTCCCACCAACCGGGACCAAAAGGTCCAGACGAACAGGGACCAATGGCCCACGTGGCCCGGCCGGCCCCCGGGGCTCACGAACCGGGTCCAATGTCCCCATGGGTCCCGGTTCTGGACATAACCGGGACTAATGGGCTGACCCGGCCTGGACCTTTGTCCCCTTTTCTACTAGTGGGTGCACGGGGCGCCGCCGACGCCCGATCCGCATCTAATATGGGCACGACCTCGGACGCGCCGCTGATTTGGCCCGATCTTTTACGATGCAATAATTTCTAGATCCATCGATAAAAAATACTCCCAATTACACGAGCAGTGCGTGTAACCTGAAGTAGGGGTGACGACGACCAACGAACAATCCCTCGATACTAGAGGAAATTCCCGCCGAAATAGACGTAACCAGCACGCAACCCGTCCAGAACGACGGACCTCAACCCCAGTGCAACTTTCATGCAGAAAATTCACACAAAGTAAGTAACAACGACACCTAAAGAGGGCCGTTTAATATTCGATACCCATGTTGTCTAACCTGTAGAAAATAAAAATCAAAACTTGCACGGGTGTGCTCTGGCTTTTATATCAGCCGAACCATCTAACAGAACTTGATAAGCAAGGAAAGGAAAGAAAAATCCTATCTTTACACGCACACGGCTGAAGATTAAACAAAACGACTGCAAAACTTGCCTAAAGATAACTAGGACTCTAAGCCACCATATGTCACGCCATCTTCCGTTGGTGGACCCCAACCACATGGTCCATGTACGCGAGCCTCCTAGCAAAATATCTTCTTTGATTGGCAGAAACAAAAACATAAAGTGCAACCTTTTCCTTGTACCATCTCCTACGTATGAATCCAAGTCAAACCATCCATAATACTTGTACGTGCATGTGTTGTCTTCAAACTTGTACGTGTAGGACTTGCTCTTGTCACAAGGGCGATCATTGTTACAGTTATGTGGGCTATCTGGACGTCTTGCAATCGGCTGACACACGACAGGGAGGGGGCGGATCCAGCCAGTTCCATTCGAAGAATTAGGGAGGACCTCGCCATCCTTGAATTGCCTCGACAGCACAGTCCGGTGCTGCCAGGTTACGGTTGGCAACCACCAGCAGATGCTGCCATCAAGATCAACACCGATGCAGCTATACATCTAGATGATGGTCATGCAGGAGTGGTTGGAGTTGCCCGGTCTTTCTCGGCTCTAAAGGGTGCATGGTGCAAGCCTCTTCACGGAGTTACGGATCCCCTCATCGCCGAGGCCCTAGCTCTCAAGGAAGGAGTGATTTTTTGCTTCTTTACGCGGCTACACACATGTGATCATGGAGACCGACTGTCTAGAGGTAGTTAACCTCTAGAACTCGCGCCTCACTGATCGTTCGGTGATTGCACCTCTTAGTTTTTTCTTTTTTGTTATTCAACATGTAATGAGACCAGCAAACGGTTCTGCACATCTCTGTGCTAAGCGAGCTTGTTCGTTTAATGTGACCGAAAGCTGGTTGGACTCCACCCCCAGCTTCCTGATCAGCAGCCTTCTGGCTGACTGCTCGGCGATTGCGTTCGTTGAATAAAGCTCTCAAATTCCCTTGCAAAAAAAAAAAAAAAAAATACTGGCATCGTCATGTCCTATACTTGGCGTCTCCCTCTCATCCGCGCGCCCCATATCCCGAAGAGCATCAGCATGCATGTCCGTAATAGCAACCAAAGCTTCACCATCTTTATAATTATGTCTAAGACTCATTGGTATATTTATCGTATGTACCGGCAAATCATTAGTACCAACCAGAACACTAGCAACCATGGTGCTACACAAGATCATATCAGCATCGGATCTTGGGCTTTCACCCGGACATGGGTCGGAGTAGAGAGATGGTGTCCTCAGCAGCGCCCCCAAGGAGGAAAGTGGCGCCAAAAGGCGGTGTCGCCGCTGCCGGCCAGCCAAGGCGACCAAGGTTTCCCCCAGACACCGATCTGCTCCACCAGAACACACCGGAGGCGGATCCGGCAAGATCCAAAGCCGAACCGGGGACCGGAAGGGGGAGCATGGAAGAGAGGGGGGCAATACCTCCAGATCTGGCACGGGAAGCTCCGCGCCGCGCTCGACCACCACCTGCGGCTCGCCGTCCTCACGGCCGAGCCCTCAGGCCAGACGTCCGCCTACGCACGCCGCCGGTCGCACGATGGCGCCACCACGCCAGCAGGGGCCGCCGCCCCTGGATCCGAGGGCCTCCGTGAAGAAGGAGCGCCGAAGACCCCGCCGCCACCTTCCCCGGCGACCGCGCGGGCTTTTCCGGTGGTCGTCTCCAGTGGCGGCGAGGGGGGAGTGGGAGGTGGGGGGTGGCGGCGGGGGCTAACCCTAACCCCCCCCCCCACCCCCCCCCCCCCTCCCCCGCCCCCCCCCTCCCCGGCCCCCCTCCGCCCCCGCCCCCCCGCCCCCCCCCCCCCCCGGGGCCCCGGGGGCCTTTCCGGGGGTCGTCCCCGGGGGCGGGGGGGGGGGAGGGGGGGGGGGGGGGGGGGGAAGGGTTTGCCCGCCCGCCCCCCCCCGCCCCCCCCCCCCCCCGGGGCCCCGGGGGCCTTTCCGGGGGTCGTCCCCGGGGGCGGGGGGGGGGGAGGGGGGGGGGGGGGGGGGGGAGGACAGCCCGCCCCCCCCCCCCCCCCCCGAGTCGCCCTAGGGGCGACGCCTTAAAAATGGGAGAGATTTTCCGTTTCCGTGACTGATAGCATTTTATCAGTGTTATGTGATAATACCTTTTGTTTAGCAAAATTCTTTAGAATTAACATAATAGGATCTTGGATCTCTTAATTAGAACACCTCTTAAGAGGAATATTAGCGACTAGCCGTAATTGGCGGAGACCAATAGAGGATAGCCCATGTGGAGTTTTGTCAGGGAAGATGAGCAGGGTAAAAATGCTCTCCCTTTTCTCTCGGTTATTAACCACCCGAGACCAAAGTTCCAAACAACGTTTACATTGCATCAAATAACTGTGGCCCGTCTATTATCATGCTCAAACGGATTACCACTGCATAAACCATGTACTCCAGTTCCAGTACTTCCCCATTGGGACACAAAATCAGGAAAAAGGAGAGGATACAACAGTATTCAGGATGAACTTCCAAATGTCTAGAATGATTGTGATATACCATTAAGATATACAACAAGATATTTAAGGGTAACTAGGCATAAAGGAACACACACAGCTATATAACTATACACTATATAATCCATGCAACTAAATATGAAGTTAAATCAATGATTTCTTCGACATTTTTTATTCGTTTACGGTCTCTTTAAAATCTAAAAAGAGTAAACGTATACAAAAGAAAGAAAAACTAACATGATTTTCTTACACATACTCCCTCCGTCCGGAAATACTTGTCGAAGGAATGAATGTATCTAGACATATTATAGTTCTAGATACATCCATTTTTATCCATTTCCGTGACATGTAATTCCGGACGGAGGGAGTACATTTATATTTAGCACAACATAATTAACTATTCAATGATGCACATCAATATATATGATTTTTAGCAACATTTTATGATATTATGTATTCAAATTAAATAATAGAAAATATATAATTATTAAGACTGTAGTGAAAAAGATGTAATAAAATATAAAAGTTTAGTACAAATTACATGTATTTAACTCAGCTGGTTTATAATTATTATTTTTTAAATCGTCTTATATTCTGTAGAGGACATAAGATCTGATTAAACAGAAGTGTACTTGCGGTACTCAAAGATTGTGGGCTTGCAGTGGAGTAGTGTATAGTGCAGTGCATGCATATTTGGAGTAGCATCAGTAACTACTGTTACTTTTGCATATGAAATACAGTACTGGAGTAGTTATTATTAATTTTATTCAACTAAAACTAAATGAATTTTCTCGGTTAAGTGAAAATGTTTGTTCAATTAAAACTAAATGAATCTTTTAAGTTAAACGAAACCTTTTGTATTCAACTAAAACTAAATGAATATTTTGTAACTTCTGAACTGAAGATAATATTCAGTTAATTTTTGCTTGTATTATGTGCTTGTAGTTTCAGTAATGATCATGAACATGTAGTTTCAGTAATGATCATGATCATGTAGATTCAGTAATGATCATGATCATGTAGTTTCGGTATGATCATGATCTTGTACAGTTTAAGTGATGATCATTATTATGTTCAGCTCTCTTTCTTCCCCTTCACTTTCTTCTCTCCTTCTCCCTACCTTATCCCTCTCCCCTGGAATGCTACTAATGTTATTGCAATTGATTAATGAATGTTTATTTCAATAATATCATGGATGTGCCATTTGAACACAACACTACTCCATTTACTGTTACTGTAAACATGATCAAGATCTTCAACAGGATCTAAAAGTAGTGTTATGTTGAATTCACCAGGAGAAGATTTTGCTCGCGAGGATCTTCACCATGAGCCATGTTGATTTCACCAGGATCTTCACCAGGTATGCCTATGTCCTCTTTGTCGTGTGGAATGCAACTGAGGTCGAACTCCATGGATCTACACCGGCTATACCTATTTATCTCTTGCAGGTACCGTGTCATGGCGTGCTGGACGATCTGGAGCTGCAGTTGCTTCTCGGGCTGGGGCTGGAGTTGGCTTCACCCGCGCCTGCCTCTGCCTGGAGATGCCCCTGCGCCTGCCTCTGCCTGGAGCTGCGCCTCCCTCTACCTAGACCTGCTTGCTGGCTGGAGTTGCAGATGGTGGAGGGGGGGGGGGGGGGGGCGGGCGGGGGGCTGGGGGGGGCGGGCGCGGGGGGGGGGGGGGGGGGGAGGGGGGGGGGGGGGGGGCGGGCGGGGGGCTGGGGGGGGCGGGCGCGGGGGGGGGGGGGGGGGGGAGGGGGGGGGGGGGGGGGCGGGCGGGGGGCTGGGGGGGGCGGGCGCGGGGGGGGGGGGGGGGGGGAGGGGGGGGGGGGGGCTGGAGGGCGAAGGAGGATGCGGATTTTAAATCCTGCGATGGGGTAACTTGGACATTTTCTCAGTTTTCACCTCGTCGGAGAATTTCTCCTATGACAAATATTTCGGTACAGAGGGAGTATATGTATTAACAAAAAAAAGTATGCATGCATGCGCGTAGTGTATACATGAACCACACCTAATTGGCCCCACCACTCAGCATGTAGGTAGTGTCCATATACATGCATGACATAGCCTGCATGCTTTTCTCTCCGTTATGTACCACCCAAGATCAAAGTTCCAACATACTTTTATGTTGCATCAAATTGCTGTGGCCCGTCTATTATCATAATCAAATGGATGAGATTACCACTACATAAGCCATATAGTACTTTTCCATTGGGACACAAAATCAGGAAAAAGGATTCAAAAGTGTTAGAGGATAACCTTGTGAATGTCTAGAATGATTGTAATATACCAGAAACCATCATTAAATTATTTGCATGCTTTATGGATATATAACATGATACTTAAGGGTAAGTACGCATAAAGGAACACACACACACACACACACACACACACACACACACACACAGCTACATAACTATAGAGGTTGTTTGGTTTCTGTACACTGGATGAGGTTGGAACCCATGGCCAAGTTCCTAAACTCCAGCAATGGTGCTTTAGCATATGCTGCACAATTAAAAAAAGGATAAATAGAATGTCATCAAAATTATGTATAAGTACCAGCAGGCAGCAGTGTGCAAAAATGTCGGCGCGATACTGAGGTTGTTTGGTGTCTTAGGCTTTTGTAGTAAGATAGATCGCGACACTACCGAAGAAGTTGCAACGAAATTGCTGATTTCACCAATCTCAAATTAGATGAGCACAGGTCCCATAACACTTTTCAGCCTACCCTGCATGACCGCCAAGTCCGTAGCTGCTAGAATTTCCATATTACTCACAAGGACTGGAAACATGTACACCATTTATTTCGGTGGGTTATAGTTATTTGTAGTACAGATTCATCTGATCAAAACAGATGCCTATATTTGAATTTCAAAACGGATACAGAGACTCTCATATAACCTGCCAGAAGAATCACATGGGACATATGTTCCTTAGTTATTTAAAAAAAAAATAGTAACTGATAACTAGCCAAATACCAAGCGTAGTTCCTAAACATGTTTCCTGAATTGTTTCTCAGTCACTACTAGAATCAACCGCCACAAAAAAAAAGGAGCTTAAATAGAAAAAGAAGGAGAAACAACATTAAGAAGAAATGTGCATTTGTTAACTGCCCGAGCAAGCATCACAGCATGTACGATGGGGGCTTGATTCTAGTATAGCATGAAGATGGAATCTCTCTAGTATATGTAAACTAGTATGGGTTGATTTGAAGCATTTCAGTTTAATCCCAATGGCAATGCTTGAAAAGGAAAAGGTCCACAAAATCAAAAGAGAAAACAATCTCCAGCGTTTATTTGGTAAANACACACACACACACACACACACACACACACACACACACAGCTACATAACTATAGAGGTTGTTTGGTTTCTGTACACTGGATGAGGTTGGAACCCATGGCCAAGTTCCTAAACTCCAGCAATGGTGCTTTAGCATATGCTGCACAATTAAAAAAAGGATAAATAGAATGTCATCAAAATTATGTATAAGTACCAGCAGGCAGCAGTGTGCAAAAATGTCGGCGCGATACTGAGGTTGTTTGGTGTCTTAGGCTTTTGTAGTAAGATAGATCGCGACACTACCGAAGAAGTTGCAACGAAATTGCTGATTTCACCAATCTCAAATTAGATGAGCACAGGTCCCATAACACTTTTCAGCCTACCCTGCATGACCGCCAAGTCCGTAGCTGCTAGAATTTCCATATTACTCACAAGGACTGGAAACATGTACACCATTTATTTCGGTGGGTTATAGTTATTTGTAGTACAGATTCATCTGATCAAAACAGATGCCTATATTTGAATTTCAAAACGGATACAGAGACTCTCATATAACCTGCCAGAAGAATCACATGGGACATATGTTCCTTAGTTATTTAAAAAAAAAATAGTAACTGATAACTAGCCAAATACCAAGCGTAGTTCCTAAACATGTTTCCTGAATTGTTTCTCAGTCACTACTAGAATCAACCGCCACAAAAAAAAAGGAGCTTAAATAGAAAAAGAAGGAGAAACAACATTAAGAAGAAATGTGCATTTGTTAACTGCCCGAGCAAGCATCACAGCATGTACGATGGGGGCTTGATTCTAGTATAGCATGAAGATGGAATCTCTCTAGTATATGTAAACTAGTATGGGTTGATTTGAAGCATTTCAGTTTAATCCCAATGGCAATGCTTGAAAAGGAAAAGGTCCACAAAATCAAAAGAGAAAACAATCTCCAGCGTTTATTTGGTAAAACCTGATTATAACAGGTCAGGTAAATGAAAAAAATGTATTGGAGCCATTACCATCGTACACAGATGTGAGCTACCCACAACTTGTCTTAACAAAAAGATATACATAATTTTGGTGTACTGTTATGGATAATCATGTAATTATGAGGTACTTACAGCTAGCTAGTTTCACAGATGTTGCTAAGTAACTGAAAATATTGAATGTATATCCTATCTCTTATATGTGCTAAGATGGAATCTGACTGAACACAAAAGAGCACATGAACATGCAAAGGGTCAACATAACTGACAGGTTCCTCACCTTGCAGAAGGAGGCATCACACTGTTCCCAGCACTGGACAGCTCGGGTGCAGCCGGAGGGGGTTCTGAAACTATTATTTTCTTCATAGCTGAATTGAGTTTGCTCACTGAACTGGATTGATCTAAACTGATTATGCATTCGTTCTGCAACATATTCTGCGTTAACTGAACTTGATTGAACTCAATGGAGGATGCCTTCTCACGTATTGGTCCATCTGTCGCCACATATTTCACAGTGGACTTGGTTTCGCTTGGATCAATCCTTTTGAGAAACAGAACTTTTGGTCTCTTGGGATGCTTCTTCGCTGCAGTTTCCCACATTTCTACTGTTTTTGTACTGACCATAGAATCCAGAGCAACTTCCTGCAGACAGTGATGCTGTTCGATCTTGATGCCTGAAAGGTCAACAAGATCTTTACAGAGCAGCTGAAGTGAGACGACACACGGCAAAGCTCCTACTCCAATTGCAGGCAGGACGGGTATTTGCACAATAAGGCATAAGCTTAACAGGCTTGGGAAACCCCTATCTTTTATGATGAAGCCACTAAGGTCAGCTTCAACCAGTTTGAGATAAAGCAAGCAGGGCATCATACACAGGTTTGATAGATCATTCCCCACCAGATTAGTTGATGAAAGGCACAGCTCCGTAAGGCCACACAGGGATGTAACAAATTGAGGCAGTCGAGTCAGCCTGCCACGCAGTTTCAGCGAGCTGAGAAAGCAATATTCTTGTATAGAACCCAAGAAGTCCCCCAAGGAGTTTCCAAAATCAAGTGACAGAGAACGGACGTCTGCCGTGTCCATACCATCCTGAGCAAACTTCTGAACTGCCTCCGAAATGTGAGGCATGCTCTCATTGTTTGCACCAGTGGACCCACAACACCATATCTTAACCTTTTTCAATTCTTTCATATGAGACATGAGTTGTAGAAATCCAGGATTCTCGTCTGCAACAAATCCTGCTAGGGTCTGCAACTTGCTTTTCTTGGGTAAGAACTTCTCTAGTTCACCCAGTTTCAAGTCCTTCCCAAGCTTAAACTTTCCAAAAAGGTGAGCTAGGTGAGGCAACCCAATGACTTCCACAGGCAATATCTCTATCTTTGTCTTCCTAAGGTCCAGCGTCTCCAAACAGTGTAACTTCTGAATATTCCTTGGAAGGTTGCTGATAGTACCCCCAAGGCTCAGATATTTCAGATGCCACAACTTATGTATGTCCTTGAGATGCCCGTCCTCCAAATCATCACATTCTTCCAGATCCAACACACGCAGCAGCTCACACCTGCAAAACTCAGCAGCAGCTTCTCCCATATTCCCGAAGATTGTCAGAGACCGGGCACGGAATTTTTCACTGCTATCAGATACGTTGTCGCTTGCTGGACTTGTATGCTGGTGGTTCAAGCCCAATGTGCTGCCACTTGCAGGGTTCTGGATGAAGAGGTGACGGAATTTGCTTCGATTTTGATCATGAAGAGACGCGATGAAGTTATCAGACATAGACTTGTGCAGCATGAACTCGTGCATAATACCATGAGTTTTGCACGTCTTCACTTTTGTGTTGTTGCTACCATTGATCGGCCGAATGATATTCCGGTCGATAAGCTTCTGGAAGTTTTCGTCTGCTACCTCCAGGTCACTGCGCTTGTACCTACACTGCACATACCCTTCTGCTAACCATCGCCTGATTAATGTATTCTTCCTGATTGGACGACCGTTTGGAAACACACTTGTGTATAGCAGGGAGGTCTTGAGAGGATAGTCAGACAGGCTTCTGTAGTTATTTACAAGAACCTGTTGCAGTTTTGTGAAGTCTGCATCCTTCTCCATATGAAGCCCGAGGTTGCGGCAAACTTCCACACAGTGTCTTCCTGTGAGCTCATTCTTGCCTAGCAGAAATCTGGCCACGCTAACAAGAGCAAGTGGGAGGCCGTCGCACTTGTCCACAATTGCTGTCGAACCTCGCTCCAGTTCAGGTGAACATCCTCCAAAGAATACCTTCTTCGTAAGCAAAACCCTGGAGAGTTCTGCATCAAGAACACTCATCTTGTAAACATAACCATCACCTGAGCTGCAAGCATTAGCTACTGAGTGCAGAGCCGTGGTTACAATGATTCTGCTTTTTGTTTCCCCATGTAAGGTAGCTCTTACGGCATCCCAGTGTTGCTTGTTGATGTCATCAATTACAATTAAGCACCTGGCAGGCAGACAAACTGATAAATTAACAAGGTATTATATGATTATATCCGCCGGCTAGAAGAAATTGGTTGCCAGTTCACTGATTTGCTATATGCAGATATAAACATGCACAAACGCTCAAATGTACATAGAATCATCAACTGTTTATAGGTACATGGCCGGAAGGAATGTAAATTAATACTTGAACTTAAAAGGGCTAAATTCTTTTTTTTTCCTGAAAATAGAGGATTGCGACGCTGTTCCTCCAAGTACAGAGCTATACTTTTATCTGTAGGGGGCGACAGTAAACCAGACCATATATGTTGTTTACACCATTTTTGAAGATGGCCGACTCTTGGATTGTAACCAATTAGTAAAGTTGAACTTATATGACAGGTAAATATATCGCACCATAAAGTTAATGCGGGAAATCAGTCTGAATTGCTGACTAATCTTTCAATACAGACACTGTAAAAGCAGAGCAGCAGGTGACAAATCAGACTTTGCTCTTATTTTCAGTTTTTCACAGCATTTCACTGATTCATCTCTCCTTTTCTCGACGATGGATCTTCAATCAGGCACCCACAAACTTTGTAATATGGCAAGATTAAATTACGCGCAGGCAACTCTTTCTTCCAAAGCCAAAACAACACTGGTAAGTTTTTCAGTAACAATTAAGCGGCCAAAGTATGTGCAAAAATGATTCTTGTTCCCTAAAAGAAGATTCTTCTGAGGTACTCCCTCGGTTCCAAATTACTCGTCGTGGTTTTAGTTCGAGTAATTTGGAACGGAGGAGTAGGAAGGAGGTCAGTGCAGAAAATCCTCACTCTGTAGTCCCCAGGAAATTATTGATGGAATCTTGGTCCTGTGGCACATGGGCGGTGTGGTGGAGCTGCCGGAGTATGGCCGTCAGGAGCCCGCCGGCGTCCGTGTGCTCGGACCCCGCGGCCCAGGCACGGGCAGGGAATCTCTGGACGACACCGGGGCAGCAGTACACCGCCCTGGCGAGCGTCGTCTTGCCCGAGCCGCCGAACCCCACGATGGATATCACGCTGGGAGGCCCCGGCTCGCTGCCCAGCAGCAGCTCCACCAGCTCCTGCCTGGGCTTGTCGATGCCCACAGGATAGGCCTCGGCCGCATCTGTGGCCGCAGGGGGAGCTGCTGCTCCGGCGGCAGATCTCACGCCGTTGACGCCATAGTTGACCCTTCGCTCGTGGGCGTCCTTGACCCTCTGCCTGAGCTTCCGGATCTCCGCCGCGAACCGGGATCTGTTGCCGGTGACCGCCTTCTTGACGCGGCGGAGGACGGAGGCTGCTGCCGCTTCCCCCTCGCAGGCGGCGCAGGGGAGGAACCGGTCGATGCAATCCTCGATGTCGTGCGCCAGATCGCGCATCTCCTCCATGGACACCACCTGCGGCCGCCGTGAGCTGTGGCTCGGATCTCCAAGGTGCTCGTCCATGTCGCACAGGATCATGTGGAGCTCGGTGTGGATGAAGCGGAGGTCGTCCTTGAGGCCCTTGGACAGCTTGTGCCTCTCGCTCAGCAGCGTGACCAGCTTCAGCACCACCTCCTTGGTCAGGGCGCTTGCCACCGCAGCCTCCATGCCTGCTGCCGGCCCTGCCCAGCTCCGACGACAGCCGCCGGAGGGGAATGTGAGTTGGACTGGGACAGCAAAGGGGGAGCAGAATAATTAACCGCTGCTGAAGGAGTACATTTTTTTTTGAGGCAAGAGCACTATGGACCCACGCTGGCCACGTCGTGTCACACCCGCTCAGCCCGGCGTTTTTAAAAAAAAAAAACCCTCCATCTTTATGCAAAAAGGCAAAAAATGCTCAATGCTTGCGGTTCCTAATTTGCTGGCCCATTCCGGCCGCTGCTTGACGCGACGCTAGACTGTGTCTCGCTACAAGCGAGACAGTCGCGCCCTCGCCAAACCCGATCCAGCATACGCCGGTGTTATGCGAGCCCAACCTTCTAGATAGACGTCTTGCCTGTCCAGCAAGTTTTTTGTGTAGATGCATCAAGTTCGGTCACACACACACACACAAAAATAAGTATAACCTTCCCTAGAAACAAACTAAATATAACCATTAAAAACATTTCACCCGAATGAACCACCACCACTGTCTATCACCCGCTCGACATCCTAGCGTGATGTAATGCAAATATGCAATTCTCGCCAAAAAATGCAAATATACGTTGCCCGAGAAAAATAAGCATAGACTAATTGGTCGCATCTGTAAATGTTAAGTGGGTTACCACCATTTATATGAAAATGGTCATTATCTCGTGCTTGTTTAGTAGGATCTGTCACCAAATGCCAGTAAGACCCATTTGAGGCGCTCTCTGGATACTCAATCTCAGAAGTACATCATCGTGTGGATTGGACACCAACAAGGAAAAACGTGTTGGACTATGTCGTTGTTGAAACCAGTACTGAAATCGTGTTAATTACTGCCAGTGGCGGAGGCAGGAATAATTCTTAGGTGTGGCGATAACTATGAAGGAGAAAACCATGTACATATAATGTAATTACGCAAGAGCTCACTAAATATTAGTTATATAAATACTTTGTGTTTAGCAAGCACAATCAAAGTTCAAAACCAATCAATTAGTTTTGTCAATAGGGGATACCTAAAATATTTGAGCTTATTTTGGCAGACGGCAACAAAATTTGCTTCAAAATTCAAAGTTCAATTTCAATCCTAAATTAACTTTCATTGTTTACATTTTTGGAACGATGTCATTCATTACTTGATCTTCTTATTCTATGCCATTTTTTGCTCAGTCGCGCTTGCGTCCTCGTATGGCCCGATTCAGTGCCGGCCACTGCCGCTCCCTGCTTGTTGCTGCTGCACACATTCGGCCATGCAGCGAAAGGATTTCCACTTTCCAGAGTTTCGGCGAACGTGTGTTGATTTGTGCGTGGAGTTGAACTCGCAAGACCACTTGCCGATCCATCAGGACCATCATCAAGTCAGCAATCAACTCTACTTGCTCAACACGGACAATACCTTATCAATTATAATCAATATGCACACATACTAGTACTCGTATATATACCAGTATATTTTTTGGTGGAAATTGAGGTATGGCAGTCGCCAATCCTAGCCAGATTGCTAGCACCGCCCTCTGGCACGTAGGCACAAGTGCAATAACGTTCATAATTTCTATAAAGGTGGAGGGGGTTTTCATAAAAATGCTGGGCCGAGCGGGTGTGCCACAACGCTGCCAGCGTGGCGCCATTTGTCAACTTGTGATTGGCCCTGGACTAAATCTTCACATAGATTGCAAGTTTAGGGATGAGGTGATCACATTTTGCAAGTTTATGGACTAAACTATCACATCCATTGCAAGTTTGTGGGTCTGTAGTGCTCTTGCCTCATTTTTTTCCGAGAGTACGCCTGTGCATACAATATTTTTAGAGAAATGATTAATCCCGAGCGTTTGGATTGTAAGCATGACAATCCGAATGTTCTTCATGGCAACTTCAGTTCACGCGAGGTTGGCAAACCTGACAATTTTTTGAAAAAAAATGAAGCCATGCTGTAACAACTAAAATTGTCACCTCATGATAACTAAAGTTGCTATGAAAAACATTTGGAATGACATGCTTAAAATACAAACGTCTGGGATTTATCGGGGTCTTTTTTATGAAGTGCAGAAGATCAAGTACAAAGAGATTACGACTTGTCGCGAACAACAAGTATAGTTAACTCCACACTCACATTTACAACAACACTCACAAACACAACGCAGAGGAGCCTATCTGTTGGAAATATACCCTAGAGGCAATAATAAAAGGATTATTATTATATTTCTTTGTTCATGATAATTGTCTTTTATTCATGCTATAATTGTATTATCCGGAAATCGTAATACACGTGTGAATAAATAGACCACATTATGTCCCTAGTGAGCCTCTAGTTGACTAGCTCGTTGATCAATAGATAGTCATGGTTTCCTGACTATGGACATTGGATGTCAATGATAACGGGATCACATCATTAGGAGAATGATGTGATGGACAAGACCCAATCCTAAGCATAGCACAAGATCGTGTAGTTCGTTTTGCTAGAGCTTTTCCAATGTCAAGTATCTCTTCCTTAGACCATGAGATCGTGTAACTCCCGGATACCGTATGAGTGCTTTGGGTGTACCAAATGTCACAACGTAACTGGGTGACTATAAAGGTGCATTACAGGTATCTCCGAAAGTGTCTGTTGGGTTGACACGGATCGAGACTGGGATTTGTCACTCCGTATGACGGAGAGGTATTACTGGGCCCACTCGATAGTGCATCATCATAATGAGCTCAAAGTGACCAAGCGTCTGGTCACGGGATCATGCATTACGGTATGAGTAAAGTGACTTGCCGGTAACGAGATTGAATGAGGTATTGGGATACCGATGATCGAATCTCGGGCAAGTAAAATACCGATTGACAAAGGGAATTGTATACGGGATTGTTTGAATCCTCGACATCGTGGTTCATCCGATGAGATCATCGAGGAGCATGTGGGAGCCAACATGGGTATCCAGATCCCGCTGTTGGTTATTGCCCGAGAGCCGTCTCGGTCATGTCTACGTGTCTCCCGAACCCGTAGGGTCTACACACTTAAGGTTCGGTGACGCTAGGGTTGTATGAATATGAGTATGCAGTAAACCGAATGTTGTTCAGAGTCCCAGATGAGATCCCGGACGTCACGAGGAGTTTCGGAATGGTCCGGAGGTAAAGAATTATATATAGGAGTGGTATTTTGGCCATCGGGAAAGTTTCGGGGTCACCCGGTATTGTACCGGGACCACCGGAAGGGTCCCGGGGGTCCACCGGGTGGGGCCACCCATCCCGGAGGGCCCCATGGGCTGAAGTGGGGAGGGGAACCAGCCCATAGTGGGCTGGTGCGCCCC
>LR880971.1:29628950-29639030 GCA_904067115.1 Aegilops sharonensis
CCTGAGAACGAGATATGTGCAGCTCCTATCGGGATTGTCGGCGCATCGGGCGGTCTTGCTGGTCTTGTTTTATTGCTGTGAAATGTCTTGTAGCCGGGATTCCGAGACTGATCGGGTCTTCCCGGGGAGAAGGAATATCCTTCGTTGATCGCGAGAGCTTATCATGGGCTAAGTTGGGACACCCCTGCAGGGTTTTGAACTTTCGAAAGCCGTGCCCGCGGTTATGTGGCAGATGGGAATTTGTTAATGTCCGGTTGTAGAAAACCCGAAGTTGATCTCAATTAAAATACACCAACCGTGTGTGTAACCGTGAGTGTCTCTTTTCGGGGTTGATCGAGAGGAGAACACGGTTTCTGGGTTATGTCTGACGTAAGTAGGAGTTCAGGATCACTTCTTGATCATTAATAGTTGACGACCGTTCCTTTGTTTCTCTTCTCGCTCTCATTTGCGTATGTTAGCCACCATATATGCTTAGTCGCTACTGCAACCTCACCACTTTACCCCTTCCTTTCCCATTAAGCTTTGCTAGTCTTGATACCCATGGTAATGGGATTGCTGAGTCCTCGTGGCTCACAGATTACTACACCACCAGTTGCAGGTACAGGTTTGCGATGGTCATGACGTGAGAGCGATGTTGCTTGTTTTGGAATTCTTCCTCTGCTTCTTCGATCAGGGGATAGGTTCCAGGTCGGCAGCCTGGGCTAGCAGGGTGGATGTCGTTTGAGTTTCTGTTTATGTTTCATCCGTAGTCGGATGTTGTTCTTGTATATGATGTTGATGTATCCTTGTGGCATTTGTGCCTTATGTATGTATCCCACTATTATGTAATGTTGATGTAATGATATCCACCTTGCAAAAGCGTTTCAATATGCGGGTCTATCCTTGGTGGGACCGTCGAGTTCCTTTCAGATAGGGTCGCATATTGGGCGTGACAGACTTTTAGAGTCTCTCGATTATGAATCATTTGACACATGCGAACCATGCCTCATGGGCAAAATGACCAAGACTCCGTTCTCCGGAACAATGGAGCGAGCAACCAACTTATTGGAAATCATACATACCGATGTGTGCGGTCCAATGAGCGTTGAGGCTCGCGGAGGATATCGTTATGTTCTCACTCTCACAGACGACTTAAGTATATATGGGTATGTCTATTTAATGAAACACAAGTCTGAGACCTTTGAAAAGTTCAAAGAATTTCAGAATGAGGTAGAGAATCAACGTGACCGAAAGATAAAATTCCTACGATCAGATCGTGGAGGAGAATACTTAAGTCACGAATTTGGTACACACTTAAGGAAATGTGGAATCGTTTCACAACTCACGCCGCCTGGAACACCTCAGCGTAACGGTGTGTCCGAACGTCGTAATCGCACTCTATTGGATATGGTGCGGTCTATGATGTCTCTTACCGATTTACCGCTGTCATTTTGGGGATACGCTCTAGAGACAGCTACATTCACTTTAAATAGGGCACCGTCTAAATCCGTTGAGATGACACCGTATGAATTATGGTTTGGGAAGAAACCTAAGCTGTCGTTTCTAAAAGTTTGGGGATGCGATGCTTATGTCAAGAAACTTCAACCTGAAAAGCTCGAACCCAAGTCGGAAAAATGCGTCTTCATAGGATACCCTAAGGAAACCATTGGGTATACCTTCTACTTAAGATCCGAGGGAAAGATCTTTGTTGCCAAGAACGGATCCTTTCTGGAAAAAGAGTTTCTCTCGAAAGAAGTAAGTGGGAGGAAAGTAGAACTCGATTAAGTACTACCTCTTGAACGGGATAGTAGTGCAGCTCAGGAAAATGTTCCTGTGATGCCTACACCAACTGAAGAGGAAAATAATGATGATGATCAAGGTACTTCGGATCAAGTTTCTACTGAACTTCGTAGGTCCACAAGGACACGTTCCACACCAGAGTGGTACGGCAACCCTGTCCTGGAAATCATGTTGTTAGACAACGGTGAAACTTCGAACTATGAAGAAGCGATGGCGGGCCCAGATTCCAACAAATGGCTTGAAGCCATGCAATCCGAGATAGGATCCATGTATGAAAACAAAGTATGGACTTTGACAGACTTGCCCGATGATCGGCGAGCGATAGAAAACAAATGGATCTTTAAGAAGAAGACGGACGCGGATGGTAATGTCACCATCTATAAAGCTCGACTTGTCGCTAAGGGTTATCGGCAAGTTCAAGGGATTGACTACGATGAGACTTTCTCTCCCGTAGCGAAGCTTAAGTCCGTCCGAATCATGTTAGCAATTGCCGCATACTATGATTATGAGATATGGCAGATGGACGTCAAAACAACGTTCATTAACGGTTATCTTAAGGAAGAGCTGTATATGATGCAGCCGGAAGGTTTTGTCGATCCTAAGAATGCTAACAAAGTATGCAAGCTCCAGCGATCCATTTATGGGCTGGTGCAAGCATCTCGGAGTTGGAACATTCGCTTTGATGAGATGATCAAAGCATTTGGGTTTATGTAGACTTATGGAGAAGCCTACGTTTACAAGAAAGTGAGTGGGAGCTCTGTAGCATTTCTCATATTATATGTAGATGACATACTTTTGATGGGAAATGATATAGAACTCTTGGACAGCATTAAGGCCTACTTGAATAAATGTTTTTCAATGAAGGACCTTGGAGAAGCTACTTATATATTAGGCATCAAGATCTATAGAGATAGACCGAGACGCCTCATAGGTCTTTCACAAAGCACATACCTTGATAAGATTTTGAAGAAGTTCAAAATGGATCAGTCCAAGAAAGGGTTCTTGCCTGTACTACAAGGTGTGAGATTGAGCTCGGCTCAATGTCCGACCACGGCAAAAGATAAAGAAGAGATGAGCGTGATCCCCTATGCCTCGGCCATAGGATCTATTATGTATGCCATGCTGTGTACCAGACCTGATGAAAACCTTGCCGTAAGTTTGGTAGGAAGGTACCAAAGTAATCCCGGCAAGGAACACTGGACAACGGTCAAGAATATCCTGAAGTACCTGAAAAGGACAAAGGACATGTTTCTCGTTTATGGAGGTGACGAAGAGCTCGTCGTAAAGGGTTACGTCGACGCTAGCTTCGACACAGATCTGGATGACTCTAAGTCACAAACCGGATACGTGTATATATTGAATGGTGGAGCCGTAAGCTGGTGCAGCTGCAAGCAAAGCGTCGTGGCGGGATCTACATGTGAAGCGGAGTACATGGCAGCCTCGGAGGCAGCACATGAAGCAATATGGGTGAAGGAGTTCATCACCGACCTAGGAGTCATACCCAATGCGTCGGGGCCGATCAAACTCTTCTGTGACAACACTGGAGCTATTGCACTTGCCAAGGAGCCCAGGTTTCACAAGAAGACCAGGCACATCAAGCGTCGCTTCAACTCCATCCGTGAAAATGTTCAAGATGGAGACATAGAAATTTGCAAAGTACATACGGATCTGAATGTAGCAGATCCGTTGACTAAACCTCTTCCGTAGGCAAAACATGATCAACACCAGAACTCTATGGGTGTTCGATTCATCATAATGTAACTAGATTATTGACTCTAGTGCAAGTGGGAGACTGTTGGAAATATGCCCTAGAGGCAATAATAAAAGGATTATTATTATATTTCTTTGTTCATGATAATTGTCTTTTATTCATGCTATAATTGTATTATCCGGAAATCGTAATACACGTGTGAATAAATAGACCACATTATGTCCCTAGTGAGCCTCTAGTTGACTAGCTCGTTGATCAATAGATAGTCATGGTTTCCTGACTATGGACATTGGATGTCAATGATAACGAGATCACATCATTAGGAGAATGATGTGATGGACAAGACCCAATCCTAAGCATAGCACAAGATCGTGTAGTTCGTTTTGCTAGAGCTTTTCCAATGTCAAGTATCTCTTCCTTAGACCATGAGATCGTGTAACTCCCGGATACCGTAGGAGTGCTTTGGGTGTACCAAACGTCACAACGTAACTGGGTGACTATAAAGGTGCATTACAGGTATCTCTGAAAGTGTCTGTTGGGTTGACACGGATCGAGACTGGGATTTGTCACTCCGTATGACGGAGAGGTATCACTGGGCCCACTCGGTAGTGCATCATCATAATGAGCTCAAAGTGACCAAGTGTCTGGTCACGAGATCATGCATTACGGTACGAGTAAAGTGACTTGCCGGTAACGATATTGAATGAGGTATTGGGATACCGACGATCGAATCTCGGGCAAATAAAATACCGATTGACAAAGGGAATTGTATACGGGATTGTTTGAATCCTCGACATCGTGGTTCATCCGATGAGATCATCGAGGAGCATGTGGGAGCCAACATGGGTATCCAGATCCCGCTGTTGGTTATTGCCCGAGAGCCGTCTCGGTCATGTCTACGTGTCTCCCGAACCCGTAGGGTCTACACACTTAAGGTTCGGTGACGCTAGGGTTGTATGAATATGAGTATGCAGTAAACCGAATGTTGTTCGGAGTCCCGGATGAGATCCCGGATGTCACGAGGAGTTTCGGAATGGTCCGGAGGTAAAGAATTATATATAGGAAGTGGTATTTCGGCCATCGGGAAAGTTTCGGGGTCACCCGGTATTGTACCGGGACCACCGGAAGGGTCCCGGGGGTCCACCGGGTGGGGCCACCCATCCCGGAGGGCCCCATGGGCTGAAGTGGGGAGGGGAACCAGCCCATAGTGGGCTGGTGCGCCCCCCTTGGCCCACCCCCTGCGCCTAGGGTTGAAACCCTAGGGTGGGGGGGGGGGGCGCCCACTTGCCTTGGGGGGCACTCCACCCCCTTGGCCGCCGCCCCCTTGGGAGATGGGATCCCCAAGGGCCTGCGCCCCCCCTTGGGGGCCTATATAAAGGGAGGGGGGAGGGGGCAGCCGCACCCTGAAACTCTGGCGCCTCCCTTCCCCTGCTACACCTCTTCCTCCTCCGTCACGTGCTTGGCGAAGCCCTGCCGGAGTGCTGCTGCTCCACCACCACCACGCCGTTGTGCTGCTGCTGGAGCCATCATCATCAACCTCTCCTTCCCCCTTGCTGGATCAAGAAGGAGGAGACGTCTCCAGTACCGTACGTGTGTTGAACGCGGAGGTGCCGTCCGTTCGGCACTCGGTCATCGGTGATTTGGATCACGGCGAGTACGACTCCATCATCCACGTTCTAGTGAACGCTTCCGCACGCGATCTACAAGTGGTATGTAGATGCAATCTCTCTCCCATGACTCTTTGCTTAGATGAACTCATAGATGGATCTTGGTGAAACCGTAGGAAAATTTTTAATTTTCTGCAACGTTCCCCAACACTATCCGCGTCTCGACCAGCACCAAATTCAACAAAGAACAACAACTACAAACGAGCATTACTTGTCGATTCACCAACCATCCATGATTGCCAAAGAGAAGATGGTGAATGGGTAGTGGGACTCAGAAGGACCATAAAAAGCCGTCATCTATGATACCCCGACTGCTACATACATAGCGCCCAAGAAGATTTGTCTAGACCAGCGGCCAACACTGGATAACCACACCACCGAGCCTTGAAACCATGTCTCCATACGCGATGCTGCCAACAGAGTAATGCTGCCAAGACACCGCCATCGCCGATCCATCAACTAACCAAGGCTTTCACCCGGAGATAATCCTAGCAAGGAGGGAGATGCCGACACACCATCACGACGCCTCCAAGGAGGGGAACGACACCCACGGGCGCCGTCGTCTCAAGCACCTACCAAAGTTGTGCATGATTTTCATCCAACCTGTCGCACACCTTCCGTCCATCGCGTCGGAATAAGGCCAAGCAGATCATGATTTGTAACACCGCCGCCGTCACAACACCTCGTCATCGTTCCCAAGAGTTGCAAAACACGGACTCCCCGCACTGAGGACACACATCCATCATCAACCTCCATCCAAGACCTTGAACCAACAACTCTTGCTCCAACCACCATCATCAAGGCCGCCAGCACTGCAAGCACCAGCCAGCCAGCCACACCACACCAGGCGGCCAACCACTCCATGCCACAACAACCAACCTCACCCGGTGGCAAGCCACACCACCAGGCGGCCAACCATGCCACGGCTGCGCCCTGGGGACCCGGATAGGGAAGACCCAGATCCAGAACACACCATTGCCTCCATCTCCCTTCCCACATCCTCCACCACCTTGTCGGTGTTGCCTGCAACCAATGGGCTCCACCACTCTGTAGCCACTGCCGACAACCGCTTGATATGTCCCAAACGTATCTACTTTTCCAAACACTTTGCAAGCTCTTGTTTTGTACTCTAATCTGCATGATTTGAATGAAACTAACCCGGACTGACGCCATGGTGTATTCTTGTGCAGAAATTAAAGTTCTCGGATTGAGCTGAAAATTTATGGTTATTATTTCCAGAATATATATAAAGCGAAGAGATCTACTGGAGGGGGGCTACCCAGGAGCCATGAGCTCAGGGGGGCGCATATCCCCCAGGGCGCACCCTGTGAGCTCGTGGGTCCCACAGGCCTCCGTTTTCCCTAATTCCAACTCCATAAGTACCGTTTCATGGAGAGAAAAATCAAAGAGAAAATTTCATCGCATTTTACGATACGGAGCCGTTGCCGCCTTGATACTTCCATTTTGCATCATGTTTTCCTAATGTTATTTATAATATTTTTATGCATAGTTATGCTTTGAGGACTAATTCTGATGCCTTTTCTCTCATAATATACAAGGTTTACCTAAAGAGGGAGAATACCGGCAGCTGGAAGAATTGAAACGTTTAACTAAGAATCTTCCATAATTTGCCCTTGAAAAATTTCTTGATATAGATCTAGAGGAAATTTATATGTATTGTGCGGTGAATTGCATTGAAAATCCTTATATTGCCAATTACCTAAAGAAAATAAATCAAATAGAAGATGAAGAGAATACTAATGAAAGGGAAGAGACCTCCCAATCTCCTCCTATTTTTTCTTATGATGAATCAGGTAATGAGGAGGAGCTTTCTATTCAACCAATCTCATCATTAAGGAGCTCAAAGAAGAAGGTTGAACCCACACATAATGTGAAGAAGAAAAAGAAAAAAACAGAGAAGCAAAGGTAAAAATGTGTCCCTCCCAAATGATGTTGCTCCTACTACTCATTGTGATGATGATAATTTCTATACTATTGGTGCTATCCATACTATTAATGATGAGAGTGATTATGCTTATGATATGAAAAGGCTCAAGCTTGGGGAAGCTATGTTTGCTGAGGATGACATATTTGAGAATATATTTGCTGCAATTAATGTTTGTCCCAAGCTTGGGAATGCTACGTTTAATGAAGATGATATTTTTAGCCTCCCAAGTTTTGATATGCAAAGTTGTTATGATGATAGCATGCCTCTTACCTATGATGATTATATTGATGAAAGTGGGTTTGGAAGAGTGTCAAATTTAGGAAGTAATGATCCCACTATTTTGGAGGATGTTGAATCTTATAATAATTATGAAAGTGGATTTGGAGAGGTCATGACTTTATTTAGTGATGAATCCACTATTTTGGAAGAGGTTCCAATTAATTATGAGAACAAAGTTGCTATCTATGATGATTATTGTGATGACTTGTATGCTATTAAGAATAATGATAACCATGAAACTTGTCATCATGATTTTCAATTTTCAATTGGATTATGCCTCACATGATAATTATTTTGTTGAGTTTGCTCCCACTACTATTCATGAGAAGAAATTTGCTTATGTGGAGAGTAGTAAATTTTCTATGCAAGTAGATCATGAAAAGAATGCTTTAGGTGTTGGTTATATTGTTGAACTCATTCATGATGCTACTGAAAATTATTATGAGGGAGGAACATATGCTTGTAGGAATTGCAATTATATCAAGTTTCCTCTCTATGTGTTGAAAATCTTGAAGCTATGCTTGTTTTACCTTCCTATGCTAGTTGATTATTGTTCCCATAAGTTGTTTGCTCACAAAATCCCTATGCATAGGAAGTGGGTTAGGCTTAAATGTGCTAGTCATATGCTTCATGATGCTCTCTTTATGTTTCAATTCTTATCTTTTGTGTGAGCATCATTGTCATCATCATGCCTAGCTAGAAAGGCATTAAAGAAAAGCACTTGTTGGGGGACAACCCAATATTTACCCTTACTGTTTTTGTGTGTTCACATGATTATGCTACTGTAGTAATCATGTTTTATATCTTTTGTTTCAATAAAGTGCCAAGTAAGACCTTTAGGATAGCTTACGGTGATAGTTGTGTTGATCCTGCTGAAAATCAGAAACTTTTGCACCCAGTAAATTAATTTCGAAAATGTTAACGCCCAAACGTGTGGGCGTTGACCATCTCGACCACACGCATCCATCACCGTCCAGTACTTTATGGACGAATCTTGGCACAATCTGGTCGATTTTCTATGCCACGTAGGACAATGCGCGTGTGTGGTGTGTGAGATAGTTCGCCCGCACGTTCGTTGCCCCCCGCGGTCAACGGTTTCCACTCGGGGGCGTGCGGTGGAACTGCTATGCGCCCGCACGCCACACGCCGGCCGTGGTTGACGTCAAACACGTCGCGCACTTCTCCCCCCTCCCCCTCACGGTTCCATTTACTCATCCCCGCAGTTACTTGCACAACCCAATTCGCATTTCAAACCATTGGAGGAGAAGGTGAGGGGAGAAGGCGAAGGCGGAGGCGGAAGAGTCGACGGTGTTCGCGGCCGTCGGTGGTGCTCGCCGGACCGGAGCGGCTTCGCCGGAGCGCCTGCAGATTGAAGGTAATGCTCGCTCACACTCTCACAATCCTTGCCTGCATTTCCCCCCTTCCCTCCCTGTTCGATGCTTCGCTCGATATTCGTAGAGATTCAGGCCATTTGGCGATGCGTCGGCGTTCCCGCCGGCGGCGGAGTCCTGTGCTTGCTGTTTTCGGTGGCACTGGGCAGTTTCGTCGCCGCCGCGGTGGCGGTCTCGCCGGTGTGGTTCTGCCTGTCCGGAGACACACACTGGTTGTGCCTTGGGATTGGGCCGTTGTTTTCGGTCTGATAGTTGCGCATTGGTTCGAATTGGTATTTGTGATCAGTTCGGGGAGAATTTTGGGGTCAAATTTCAAGTCATTATAGTTGCCATTGAACCCTAGATCTAGTTAGTTGTTTTTCAAACTGCAGTATGAAGGCAAACGTGGTAGTTTGAGTAACTATCATGACTGTATGGCAACTATTTTCTTGAATGACTGTGATAGTTGCCACAAACATGCTTTCTCATGTGGCAACTAATTTATTGAATGACTGTGATAGTTGCCACAAACATGCTTTTCCATGTGGCAACTAATTTCCTGAATTACTGTGATAGTTGCCACAAACATGCTTTTCCTTTGTGGCAACTAATTTTCCTGAATGATTTTGATAGTTGCCACACTGTATGAATGGTAAAGTGTAGTAAATCGGTAGTCACTGCAGTTTCAGCAACCAACTGCACTGGATGGCAACTAATCTGCACATCAACTGTGTCTGTTGCCACATGGATAGTATATTCTTATGGCAAATAGAATGTGAACACACTGTGGCTGTTGCCGTGTTGTAGACAAGATAATGTGGCAAATTGGCTGCATAACATGGCAACTAATTTGCACATCAATTGTGTCAGATGCCATACATATGCTTTCCATGTGGCAAGTATTTTGTCTGAACACAGCATGTCTGTTGCCATGTTACAGTCAGTATAATGTGGCAAATTCATTGTATGGCAGACGCAATTTTCGTGTTTTGCCATGATGACTTGTGATATATGAACACACTGTGGCAATTTCAGGTTGTTCATTAGATGTTTTTCATCGCTTTTTTGTATTATGTGTTGCATTTTTACATGGCAATTTCAACCTAGCACATTTTTGCCACTGAACACATGGCATTTCATTGGTGTATTTAGGACAGGGTGTGAGCTGCCACATCTTAGGTTTTGTGCAGTGGAGGATTTTGTGACTTTCTTTCGTACTATCTTGTGCTAACATGGCAACTTCAACATTTTGTTTTTAAGTGCATTTACGATCTGTACACTTTTTTCAAATGTAACCAATGTGCTTAATTGCCACATTTATGTTTT
>LR880971.1:29639495-29650753 GCA_904067115.1 Aegilops sharonensis
ATGTTCATGTGATATTTTGCATTCACTAGTTGTCATTTTCTGTTATGTGGCAACTGCTTACTTCATGCATTTTCATTTCCACCGTGACAATTTGGTCTGTTCCACTTGTTGATCTTTCACCCTTGGATTCTGCCCCGCAAGTTGTTCGTGGTCCGGCCAGTAGGCATGAGAGGCATCCAATGGCCTTCACCCCACCGAGCTTCAGCCTTGCCATCAGTCAAGATCAACCAGTGGTGCCAGATCCTATGCCAGTTGCCTTTGCTTTCCCGGGAGGCATGCCCGCAATGATGGCGCAACCAATGGTCGAGGGCAGGAAGGCTGTCAAGTTCGCAGAGCCGATAGTCCAAGGTACATTTCTCATGTGCTTATCATTTTCTTGTATACATCTTTGTAGTTTGACTTTTGTTCCAATCATATTTTTTGGGGTTCTCACTTGTGATGGCAACTGTTATGTGATGACATGGCAACTGGATTTGATGCACCATGTCACCTACATTTTTTTGTTGCCATGCTGCATTTTACATTCGGCAACCACATGGCAACTGAAGTTTATTCAACATGGCAACTGTAGTTTTTGTCACATGGAAACTACAGTGCAATACACATGGCAACTGGATTTGCTGCACCATGTCACCTGCATTTTTGTTTCCATGCTGCATTTTCCACTCGGCAAGCACATGGCAAGTGGATTTGACACAACATGGCAACTGTAGTTGCTGTGACATGGCAACTACAGTGCACCACACATGGCAATTGGATTTGCCCTCCACATGGCAACTCCCGACATTTTGTACCTACGTTTCACATCATGCACCCTATCTTCTCACAATCCATCTGTTTTTGATTTCCAGGTATCCTAATCCACTTTTTTGATCCTTGCGGGCACCCCTGAGGAGATTTCACCGTCACTTGATGAATCTTACCGCAAGATCGAGGAGGCAGCATGGCAGAGGAGGTCCTCACGAGGTCAGGGGCAATCAAGTTCCAACGTGCCTGCAGATACAGTATCTGAGGATACCATTAGGAGTGCCACCCCTGGTTCTATGAGGCAGGAGAGGGTAGTTCACCCACCTCCCGCCGAATAGTACGAGCCCGAATTCAGGGCCACAAAGGAACAGACCCAGCTATACGATATTGTCAAGATATTTGGAAATGCGAGGGCCAGCAGCAAGCACATGAAGGAGCTGAAAGCGTAAATGACCACACCACATAATCTCTCATTTTGCTTTGCTCTTTTTTTACCATTCATCTTCTTCATACTTTCTATACATGATCCGCTTACGTTTTAGTTCTTTTATTTTTTTACTTAGTAGGCATGATTCTTTCATGTTATATCATTTTCATACAGCTCATGTTTGGACAGAACCAAGGTCATTCAATGCGAAGCAACGTACGTCGACCTGGGTGATCTTGCCGAGTCTGTGAGGCCAAACGGTAAAATGTCGACGAATGTAGTTGCATGCGGGATTGACTACATCAACAAGCATATGGATATGTCTCCCAACAAAACAATTATGCATTACTGTGTGACCTGCAAAATATGGGATGGTGACTTCCACCACAAAATCCTGAGGAAGAATTTTGCTCAACACGGTGAATTCAAGCTCACACTGAAGAAACATGTGAGTACTCCTTCCCTGTTTGCACTTTTTTTTTCACATGGTATGGTTTTTTGCCATTATCTGCACTCTGTTTATGTGGCAGATGTTTCATGTGGCATCAGCTGCCGTGCAAACTGACTTTTTGATTTTTGCATCCCGTGCAAACTATGTGGCAACTTCAAAGTAAAATACACGGCAAATTTTGTTCATACATGGACGACAACTTTCTTTCAACTACCCACTATAAGTAAACATTCTACGTGATTCTACTTTTTTGTCCCTCTGCTGTTCTTCATGTGAACTCTGCTTCTCATTTCCTTCACTTTTACATGCAGGTCATGTTCCCCATGTTCCAGGAGCTTGCACCACATGACCCACATGACAAGTGTGGTCACCACTATGCGATATGTCTTGACCTGAAGAACCAACACTTTGAGGTGCTTGATTCAATCCGTTCGGCAGCTGATGCAGACCTTACTTCGCATGCTGAATTCTTCATCAACAACCTCAAAGAGACATGGAACCGTCACTAAGAAAACTCAAAGGTCCAGATCAGACACTTTCCAATTGAGTACGTGGCGACTACGAAGCAAGGGAACACGTAATTTCCTACCTCTTTCTTCATGTGCCATTTACATCAATCCCACCCTCTTTGTTGTTACATCTGAATTGAAGTTTATCATTGCTATGTCTGTCCTTTTTGCGAGTTCACCTGACTCTTTTTCTTGTGCAGGACGTACTGTGGCTTTCACACGTTGGAATACCTTGCAAAGTGGGAAGGTAGACTTGTTCCCGCTGTCACAGCTGCAACGGTCGTTGAGCTCCGGAAAATTTACACATGGAACTGGTTGACGAATGAAGATTTCAACAAGCGGTCCGGAGCACGCGAGGTCGTGGAGGAAGCTGTCAACAAAGTCATCAAGAAGTACAAATGATCACGTGGCGTTACACACCGGACGCATACCTTGCATTCTGTTGTTGAGGAATGTAAGGTACTATCTTTGTTCTTGTCAAAACTATGTTCGTGTGCTATGTTATGACTGCAACCCCGCGTAGCCTAGTATGTAGTGGTGGTGTGTGAGCGACATTTGAATATTTTCTGTAATATATGTGTGGATGTGAACCTATTTTAGGCGTGACAGCAGATACGTTTTATGTTTATCAGTATTATTATGGTTTCATCGTTTGTAGCAACAGTTTGCTGCTTCGAATGCGTCTACGATGTTTTAAAACATGGCAAATGTAGTTCATCAGATATGGTTAGTGAAAGTCATCGTCATTTTTCATTTGGCTGTTTTGCTTCTTCTTTTTCATCGCTAACTGTACCGGCTAGCATGGTAGTTTGATCATGTAGCCGTAACCTTTCCTGCGGTTGATGCACGTTATGCTTTTTTCAACTTGTTTCCCGTACATTGCACACAACACACTATGTGTGACTAAACCGCGTCGAACTAACATGGAAATATATGCGATGCAGAGTCATTACAAATAACATGGCATATTTCAGTACAGCTAACATGGCAGATTCAGTACAAACAACACGACAGATTCAGCATAAGCAACACGACCGATCCAGTATAAGCAACATGGCAGATCCAGTATAATTAACATGGCAGATCCAGTACAATTAATATGGCAGATCCAGTACAATTAACATGGAATATTTAGTATAAAATAGCATGGCATATTTAGTATAAAATAGCATGGCAGATTAACTACACAACATGGCAGATTAAGTACCCATAACATGGCAACTGCATTTATCCATTCAATGTATTTTCCTTCAACTTCTGATGCCCCTCAAGAGTCATTCTCCCAATTTAAAAAAAAAATTCACAACATCCAGGGTACAAAGCAAAATGTCCACAAGGACCATGTCACAACGCCCCAATTTTGCTTACGGATTGCCCGTCCCTTTCTTTGTTTTCTTGTGTTTTGCTTGAATCTCCAATCCCGATTTGGGCGGGTTCCTGACCTGGGTTTGTGTGCTTGCTATTCCAGATCCTATCTCCGAGTTTTCAGATGATGGCCCCGTGGATGAAGGCACACTTGATGTGCAGGGGAACCGGTGTAAGGCTTCCTCAGCTTTCCTCTTCTTGATCTCATCAAGCTCTCTTTTCAGGGCCTTCCTGTGTTTTTCTGCGACTTTCGCTGTCTCATCACTCTTGCACGCTTCATCAATTAGCTCAGCATAGTTCCTTGTCATCACAACGTGCCTCACGGCTTCCATGGTTGACTCAGGTCTCTCGTCATGCACAGCCAGAACTGCGTTTGTTGTCTGCGGCTAACGCGTCGTCAGCGTCCCAAGTCCATCGCCGCCTTATGAAATGGCGGGGCATCCGCGTCACAGTTTTCATGTCCATTACTTTTAGTATGTGACAGCACACAATGCTGTCCCGTTCAAACTTGCATCATTGGCAGCAGTATTCGCCTTGGCCTATCGAGGCTTTCACGAAGTAGTTCCTTCCTTTGTCCGGGTCTTCAGGTTCTGAATCTGACATGCCCAAAATAGAACACACCTTGAATGTATGTTCGTCCACCTGGAAAGCCGTGAACATGCTGGCACGATTTATTTCTTCCTAGAATCTGCAAGTTTTGTGTGTTTTCTGTTAAACTATCGTGCGCTCTTTTTTTGTAGCACCTTATGTTGTCATGGAAATAGAAATACATTTTGTTTGAACATGGCAAACATAGTACATTG
This sequence comes from Aegilops sharonensis, assembly GCA_904067115.1. Classification (NCBI taxonomy): domain Eukaryota; kingdom Viridiplantae; phylum Streptophyta; class Magnoliopsida; order Poales; family Poaceae; genus Aegilops; species Aegilops sharonensis. The sequence continues at coordinate 29,643,798 of LR880971.1, forward strand.
AACATGGCAAATATACTATCTTGAACATGGCAACTGTAGTATATTAGACATGGCAACTGTAGTACATTAGACATGGCAACTTTAGTACACTAGACATGGCAACTGTAGTACACTAGACATGGCAACTGTAGTACATTTTCAACTGGCCATCGTCATTTCCACACCAACATTCCCAATGGAAGCACATTGCATAAAACATGGCAACTGCATTTTATTAAACATGGCATCTACACTTGAGTAAACATGGCAATTGCATTTCAGCAAACATGGCAGTTGCATTTTAGTAAACATGGCAATTGCATTTCAGCATATGTGGCAACAATATAACATTTTTCAGTTGTCATTGTCATTTGCATACCAACATGCCCAATGGAAGTACAGTGCATTAAACATGGGCAACTGCATTTCATTGAACATGGAAAATGCATCCGAGCAAGCATGGCAAATAGAATTTTCATTGAACATGGCAACTGCAGCTGAGTAAGCATGGCAAACAGTATTTCATTAAACATGGCAACCACATATCATGGCAACTGCATTGCATTCTATATGGCACCTACTGCCTTCGTGCTTTGCGCAAATAAGACTATAACGCAACTGACTTACTTGTTAAAGATCTTGTTGGTGTATATCTTGCTCACTTGCCTCTCCATCGGTAAATATTTTAGCAATTTTGGCTGCTTTAGCGCGGTGTTCGCTTCTTGCTGTAGCTCAGATCCCAGTATTTTTTGTTGCAAAGCTGTGTACTGCTTGGCAAACTGTAGCAATGAGTTGCCAGGGCTAACGTACCGCTTCAAAACAGCATTTAACCCGTCGCTGCGCTGCGTAGTCTGCAGAAATGGGAAGAAGCACTGCATGAAGTAGGCCGGCACCCAGTACGTTCGCTTCTCCCACAGGCTAGCAAGAGTCTCGTTGTCTTGGACTTGATATGTTTCAATCATGGCCATCCAGCTCCTTTCAAACTCCTCCACCGTCAAGCTATGGTCCACGGACATCTCGAATGCCTTGTGCAGGTCTGGACGGTCAGAAAAGAACGGTCCTAGCGTCTCCTCAGCCTTCTTTATAATGTGCCACCTGCAGTGCCTGTGCACTGCCAACGGAAAGACCTCCTCTATGCCTGCACGCATGCTAAAATCCTGGTCTGTTATTATGTTCATCGGAGCAAGTCCATCCATGCACTCCAAGAAGGTCTTGAACAGCCAAACGTACACATCCGTGTCTTCGTTTCGAACGAGCCCGCAGCCGAACTGCAACGACTGATTGTGGTTATTTATTCCTATGAATGGAGCGCATGGCATCTTGTACATATTAGTGAGATACGTCGCGTCGAATGAAATGCAATCTCGGAAATGTTTGTAGGCTCTTCTTGCAGCACCATCCACCCAATACATGTTCCTGACACGGTCCTCATCGTCCAACCTTATCCTGTAGAAGAAATCTGGATCTTCCTTCGCTTTCTCATCAAAGTAGGCCATTGTGGCCTCTATGTCAGCCAGCTTGCTCTCTCTACGGTACTTTGCCTCTAGGTTTGTGACGTCAGCTGGTATGTAGGGCATGCTACTCAGAGTCCCCTTTTTGCTGTGGATGAGTGATAGTATCTGGACCATTCTTGATGGACCGACGTTACAATCATGTAGAAGCTTTATGAATTTCCTTTCGAGGGGGTGAATCCTCTGTAGGTGGTCAGAAATTTTACCAGGTCGAACTTCTTTATGAGTTTGTGGTTGTTCTCGTCAAAATATTCAGTGACCACCCACTGTGCTCCATCCACGTTTAGCTTACACCGGACAGGGCATTCCGTCTTGAGAATGATACCTCTCTTTCGTTCCGGAACGACAGGAGGAACACCTTTCCCCTTCTTATTCCTTCGTGCCTTGTGGCACCTCATCTCACCTCTGCTGTACTCGTTAGTTTTCTTAATTTTCCTATGGTATTCGGTGTTGACCGCAAACCCATGGAACTTTGCATATGTCTGGTATAATTCCTTTGCTTCTTCGAACGATTCAAATCTCTTCCCAACGTACGGTGGCTGACGTACCATGATCTCTGATTGCCCATCATCTTCATCCCCTTGTGCTTCGTCATCAGTTTCATCATTCACTTCAGTATCGGCGGCAGTTTCATCTACTTGAGTGTTGCCAGTGCTTGTGTTCTAAGGGGTGCCTGTCGGCATTGCTGGAATGATTGCCATTTCCGACTCTGACTCGGCATTGTTTGCAGCATGATTGTCTGCTGGCTGGTGGAACGCGTCTTCCGTGTGCTCAGAGCTCCCCGCAGTAGATGTTCCCGCGCCTCTGTTCACTGTAGTTGTAGGCCCTGTAATAGAAAAAACAGGTATGAGAGTAAGATTTTGCTTGAATAACATGTTTTATCGCAACAGATCACATCAACTTCGAGTGATTTGACATGAGATCATTCAAACAACAAGCTGTGAGTCTGCGTGTGGACAGGCATGGCAACTGTAGGTGTCCAGTCATGGCATCTACATCCAACAAACATGGCAACTATTGTTTGCCAATGCACGACAACCATCTCCTTTTTAGCACGAAAACTTGGATTCTATATGCATGGCAGCTGCAGTCCTTCATACATGGCAAATACTGCAACCAATACATGGCAACCACTGTGTTTTAGCATCAAAACTTTTGCATTCTAGGCTTGATCTCACTAAGCAAATGCGATCAACCATTAGTGCTGCACACATGCTTTTAGCAGTTGGCAAATTTCCGAAGACAATATATGACTCATTGCACACAACCACTTGTTTGCATTTTATGCTTGATTTTGTCCACCATCACTGCTACAAATCTTCTCTTTCGTCACGTGCTTTTTTTTGCGACAAAAACAAATGTAGTGCTCTTTTTGTGGTTCAATTTTTTCCTTACCTTGTTGTGCTGCATGTGCCCATCTTGTGTGGTCTGTCACACCAAATTGATGTGCTCTATCTACAATCTATGAAGCTTGGCACGAGACGTTTGCCGGGGTACCACCACCGTAATAACTTGTAAGCATCGTAGTAGTTGGTCAATACATGGCAACTGCAGTTTCTGCTGGCATGGCAACTACAGTTGTCCTGGCATGGCAACTGCAGTTGTTCCTCCATGGCAACTGCAGCTGTCCAGGGAGGGCAACATCAGTTGTCCAGGGATGACAACTGCAGTTATTTATTCATGGCAATTGCAGTTGTCCAGTCATGGCAACTGCAGTTGTCAACTATGCTCCTTCTGCTAATTCACCGTCCGTAACTTCACTTTTTATGGACTCACCTGTGTATGATGTCGATGGCAGGTACATGGGTGCTGCCTGATGCCACGTGCTGCATGAAGGCTCTGCATTTCCCCCCGTCATAACTCGTGAGTCTTTTGCCAACCTTTGCAAGTTTATTTTTCATGTCCAGACCAGTATGTGTTCTTTTTCGTATGCGTTACCTTGATTAGCTATATTAGCTAGTTGAAGTTGGCTGCCCGTACATTTGTCAGTGTTAGCGCCCTCTGACTGAACTTGCCACGGAGGCCCTTGAGTGTGTTTTGGTCATAAGAACCTGCGAAAAAATGACAGTGTACGACATAATTAGAATGTCATCTTCATCGTTGCGAACATGGCAACTGTTCTTTTCTTTTGTTATCACGCATCATACCAATGCCTGCATACTGTTCTAGTAGTGGCAGCAACGGCCCTGCAGAAATGAGTTGACTGTACTCTGATGCATCCCAAGGGAGCGTTTCTGGCCTTTGAGAACCCCAAGTATCAGCGCCATCTTCGTGATTCATTCTTTCCGCATCTCGTTTCTTCCAATGTGTTCTCAATCACTGCATGAACAATAACGCATCAACAATCCACAAAAATTGTATTCTTCTTCTGCTTGCACGTAGAAGATAACACGTCAATGTTATCACATTTTCATGTGTAGGAAACCAACACATCGCGGCAAGTAGGACATGCACATCCACACTCTTTTTCTAAAATTTGGGTGCTAGCTATCCGTTCGATTCGTTGGCAACATCCACTACAATAGGATGGAAAGCAACATGTTAACATGGTGGCAGTTACTAACAACGAAAGGTGGCAACTGACGTTAGAGACAAGTGGCAATTAATTTTTCCCACCCCCTTTATTCCAAATTTGTCATTCCTCTCCTTTTTTTAGGGATTACTATTCATCCATTTCATTACCAACTACTTGTGTCAAGCGAACTAGGAACTTAAGTTAATCTCAAGCGTAGTACATGGCAGATCTGGTGTATTCTGCTTGGCAAATGCGAAGAATACACAGAACCATGTAGTGTTTTACCCCTATAGCGTGGATCCAGTCGCCACCTTCATCTGTAAATTTGCAATTTTCTGCCCAGAAGAAGGATGAGAAACAATATGAGATCGGGAGATTTCACCTGCTTTTAGCTGATCGTTTTTGGAGGGCGGGGTTGGAGTGGGGGGCGGGGGTGGGGGAGGGTTGGGGTGTGGTTTGCGGTGGGAAGGCCCTACGGATCTGCTCTGGTTGCCATGGCAACCAGAGAAGGCCGGCGATGGAGGTAGGGGTTCGAGAGGTGGGGGACGATGGGGCAGTCGAGAGTGGGGATCGATCGGAGGCCGGGACCGGCTGGGTCGTGTGGGCAGCGGGGTCGTCTGGCCCGGACGGGGTCGTGCGGGCGGGGTTGCCACACACCGGACGTGCGGGCTGCGCCATTGCGCGCCCGGACGCGGTCGTGCGGGCGGGTTCCTGTCCATGCCACACGAGGCGTGCGGGCGGGTTCCTGTCCATGCCACACGTGTGGCAGTTATCGGGATCCATTAATTTTGATAATTCACAGAAATGTGCTTCTGATCTGATTCTGTTTGCTCTGGATTGGTACGCAAATTACGCAGGTCTTCCTAATTTGGTAGGATATTTGGAGTCCCATAAGTATACGTTTAATACAGATTGCTACAGACTGTTTTGTTTTTGACAGATTCTGTTTTCCAAGTGTTGTTTGCTTATTTTGATGAATCTATGAGTAGTATCGAAGGGTATGAACCATAGAGAAGTTGGAATACAGTAGATATTACACCAATATGAATTTAGAATGAGTTCATTACAGTACCTAAATGGTGGTTTTATTTTCTTATACTAACAGAGCTTACGAGTTTTCTGTTGAGTTTTGTGTTGTGAAGTTTTCGAGTTTTGGGTAAAGATTCGATGGACTATGGAATAAGGAGTGGAAAGAGCCTAAGCTTGGGGATGCCCAAGGCACCCCAAGGTAATATTCAAGGACAACCAAGAGCTTAAACTTGGGGATGCCCCGGATGGCATCCCCTCTTTCGTCTTCGTTCATCGGTAACTTTACTTGGAGTTATATTTTTATTCACCACATGATATGTGTTTTGCTTGGAGCGTCATTTTATTTTGTTAGTTTTGCTTGCTGTTATTTAGAATAATGTTTTGCATCTTTATTTTCAATAAAAATGTCAAGGATAGCCTTTACCATGCTTATTTTGCAAGTATACATGTTGCTGTTTGAAAACAGAAAGTTTACCGCTGTTGCAAAAATTCCCTAGAAAATTTAGAGAATGATATAATGTTTAAACTTTTTTCATAATGAGCTCTGTTAAATCTTCTACAGCGTATTATTTTTCTCATAATTTTTGGAGTTAGGGATGTATTGATACTCTTGCATTCTTTACAGACTGTACTGTTTTGGCAGATTGCTGTTATGTTTGCATTGTTTGCATATGTTTGCTTGTTTAATGATTCTATTTGAGGATAGGAGTATTAAATATGCAGAGAAATTTAGTATAAAATGTGGAATAATAATTTTAGTGATTTGTTACAGTAGAAAATGATAAGGTTTTGCATTGGTTTATACTAACTTATCTCACGAGTTCTTGTTGAGTTTTATGTGGATGAAGTTTTTGAGAAATAGAGAAACCATGATATGAGAGGGATTAAGGAGAGACAAAAGCTCAAGCTTGGGGATTCCCAAGGCACCCCAAGATAATATTTCAAGAAGTCTCAAGGATCCAAGCTTGGGGATGCCCCGGTAGGCATCCCACCTTTCTTCTTCAACAATTATCGGTTAGTATCGGTTAAACCTAAGTTTTTGCTTCTTCACATGAGTTGTGCTTGCAATGTCATTTTATTTTGCTTTGCTTGCTGTTTGAATAAAATACCAAGATCTGAAATTCTTAAATGAGAAAGAGTCTTCACATAGTTACATAATTATTTAACTACTCATTGATTTCCACTTATATCTTTTTGGAGTAGTTTGTCTTTTACTCGTGTGCTTCACTTATATCCTATGAGTAAACGGTTGAATGTCATAAATCTGAAATTTTATATGTTTCATTTGCTTATCCCATGGGGAGTAATGACTTCACATCTAATAAGTAGAGGTTGTAAATTTATTGAAGGTTAGTAAGCATTGTATTGGTCATTTGAACAATTCATGAAAGAATATCGAAGGAAGAGAAATTTCACATATAAATATACTATCTTGGACATCTTTTATAATTGTGAGCACTCATTAAAGTATGACATGCTAAAGAGTTGATGTTGGACGAGGAAGACAATCGTAATGGGTTATGTTTTCTCACATCTCAGTTAAAGTATATTGTCATGGATCGTCCAGCATGTTGAGCTTGCCTTTCCCCCTCATGCTAGCCAAATTCCTTGCACCAAGTAGAGATACTACTTGTGCTTCCAAATATCCTTAAACCCAGTTTTGCCATGAGAGTCCACCATACCTACCTATGGATTGAGTAAGATCCTTCAAGTAAGTTGTCATGTTGCCAGCAATAAAAATTGCTCTCTAAATATGTATGACTTATTAGTGCGAAGAACATAAGCTTTATACGATCGTGTGATATGGAAGTAATAAAAGCGACAGACTGCACAATAAAGGTTCATATCACAAGTGGCAATATAAAGTGACGTTCTTTTGCATTAAGATTTTGTGCATCCAACCCTAAAAGCACATGACAACC
>LR880971.1:29716728-29732238 GCA_904067115.1 Aegilops sharonensis
TGGGGGGGCGCGCGGCCTGCCCTAGGCAGCCCCTCTCTCTTTCCCGCAGGGCCCAATAAGGCCCAATACTTCTCCCCGCGAATTCCCGTAACTCTCCGGTACTCCGAAAAATACCCGAATCATTCGGAACCTTTCTGAACTCCGAATATAGTCGTCCAATATATCGATCTTTACGTCTCGACCATTTCGAGACTCCTCGTCATGTCCCCGATCTCATCCGGGACTCCGAACTCCTTCGGTACATCAAAACTCATAAACTCATAATATAACTGTCATCGAAACCTTAAGCGTGCGGACCCTACGGGTTCGAGAACTATGTAGACATGACCTAGAACTATTCTCGGTCAATAACCAATAGCGGAACCTGGATGCTCATATTGGTTCCTACATATTCTACGAAGATCTTTATCGGTCAAACCGCATAACAACATACGTTGTTCCCTTTGTCATCGGTATGTTACTTGCCCGAGATTCGATCGTCGGTATCCAATACCTAGTTCAATCTCGTTACCGGCAAGTCTCTTTACTCGTTCCGTAATACATCATCTCGCAACTAATTTATTAGTTGCAATGCTTGCAAGGCTTATGTGATGTGTATTACCGAGAAGGCCCAGAGATACCTCTCCGACAATCGGAGTGACAAAACCTAATCTCGAAATACGCCAACCCAACATGTACCTTTGGAGACACCTGTAGTACTCCTTTATAATCACCCAGTTACATTGTGACGTTTGGTAGCACCCAAAGTATTCCTCCGGTAAACGGGAGTTGCATAATCTCATAGTTACAGGAACATGTATAAGTCATGAAGAAAGCAATAGCAACATACTAAACGATCAAGTGCTAGGCTAACGGAATGGATCATGTCAATCAGATCATTCTCCTAATGATGTGATCCCGTTAATCAAATGACAACTCATGTCTATGGTTAGGAAACATAACCATCTTTGATTAACGAGCTAGTCAAGTAGAGGCATACTAGTGACACTCTGTTTGTCTATGTATTCACANCTCATAGTCATAGGAACATGTATAAGTCATGAAGAAAGCAATAGCAACATACTAAACGATCAAGTGCTAGGCTAACGGAATGGATCATGTCAATCAGATCATTCTCCTAATGATGTGATCCCGTTAATCAAATGACAACTCATGTCTATGGTTAGGAAACATAACCATCTTTGATTAACGAGCTAGTCAAGTAGAGGCATACTAGTGACACTCTGTTTGTCTATGTATTCACACATGTATTATGTTTCCGGTTAATACAATTATAGCATGAATAATAAGCATTTATCATGATATAAGGAAATAAATAATAACTTTATTATTGCCTCTAGGGCATATTTCCTTCAATACTAATGCATGGATGTCATACGTCTACAATACTAATATACATAGTATATACTTGACATCCATAAATTTGAAGATCAAATTCCGACATGCATGAACAGTAAGTAATACAAGATAAGCTAACAAACATGACTTATTTTTGGCAACTCAAATTTATGATTTACAAATGTATAGCACATGCACTCTTTTTGCTATTGATACTATCTGTGTTGTCCACCAATTTCTACAAACCTTAACAAAGTTCCATGCTCTTATCTATATATCGGTTATATATTCAAGGTTGCTTGCCATAAAACATCAAGAATATTTATAGAATGTTGCTGCAAACCTAATGATTATGAAAGCTTAATGCATGCAAAATTTCTAATGACAAAGAGGTTGGAAAAGTATAAATCAATTTGTCTCTATGCCTAACCAAACGAATAGTTACATAAAAGCTTATTAACCATCCATACAACTTATTAGTTTTTCTAACACTTCTAACCTTAAATTTTTTCGCACGCAATTAATATCAAAAGTGCTAGCCCGTGCAGGTGCACGGGTTAATGACTAGTATTCATAATTAAGAAACTGAATATTCATACTTAAGCATCCATAAGCATGCACAAAATTCAAACTAAGCTTGGCATTGCCACTTAACATTCCCACTTGATTTCTTAACATCTTCACTCGTTCTTCTCCTTATTCTGCTTGATCCTCCTGATGCACTCAGAGTGGAGAATGATGACACGGATGTACTCCTCTACCACAATTAGCATGGTCCTGTCGCCCAGCTGTGGAATCGCCGACGCCACTACCATCGCGAGGTCATCGTTAGGCACCACCATCGCGAGGTCAGCGTCAGGCACCACAATCGCGAGGTCGTCGTCAGCCACCATAGCAGGGTCAGCGCCAGGCACCACAATCGTGAGGTCGTCGTCAGCCACCACCATAGCAGGGCCTTCGTCAGCCACCACCATAGCAAGGTCGTATAAGCCAAAATAGGCTGCACCTCCCCGCTCCGCTCCTCGTCATCCTCGCTCTTCTCCTCGTCATCCCCGCTCTGCTCCTCTTCTTGCCCACTCTGCTCCTCGTCATTCCCACTGCTGCTCCCATTGCCTAGCCAAATGCAACAAAGTGTGAACATGATGTTGTCGTCGTGCTGGTAGAGGAAGCCAAAAGGACAGGAAGAAGAGAGGCAGAGAGCTTACTGGCATCATTGTTGTGCTGGTAGTACATGCGGCACATGGTGTTGTCGAACATCTTCACGGTGAACATGGCGTCGCCGTCATAGCGGAAGATAAGGAAGTGCCTGAGCTGCAGCTCATGGGCGCGGGCGAAATGCTCCCAGCCGGGCCCTAGGTACAATGTGGCCTTCCCCTGTCGAACACCACCACCACGTTCCATAGCCTGCGACGCCCGCTGCCGGCCTCCCGCAGCTTCACTTTGTGGGGCTCACAGCCGGCGAGCATCTTCGCAAACTTGTCAGGCAGCCTCTGCAGCGAGGGTCAAGTAGTGGTTAATTGTGCCAATCAAGCACTAGACAGCAGAGTGATGATAAATATACCTGCATACTGCAAGATTTCTCAATTACGATCTTGAAGAAATCGAAACCTTCCAAGCCAGCCATCTCACTTCTCCGAAAAGAAGCATTGTAATTAAACAACAAGTTACCATAAACAGGACTGGACATAAATAGGAAACAAGCACTTCAAAACAGTGTTTGCCAGGGCCTCAATTTGGAATAATACTATAAATGGCAATGGCCTCAATTTGCTCCTACTCTATCTTGGCAATGACACACAGACTTGAGCATGTACACGCATAAATGTAATCTAACAAAGCAACAACAACATCGTTAGGTAAACACAACAAGAATAACAACAGCAGCATAGTAATCTAACAGAGCAACAGCAACATCATCAGGTTACCACCAACAGCAACAGCAGTCTCATTCACCACAGAATTCAACCACACATACACATAGACTTTCATCAACAACATAGTAATCTAACAGAAATACTGGTATTTGCTGCAACCCTAAGTTTGCTGGCAAGTACTCGATCAGCTGCAAAAAGCTTACTTTCTAAGTAGTACCTAGGAGAATGGCATTACAACATTAAATCCAGAGCATATATTTGGAGGAACAAACACTGGTACCCTAGGATCATTAAATCCAGAGCATATAATGGCATTACAACATTACCACATTTAATGGCATTAAAACATTACAACATTACTTTCTAAGTAGTTCCACCATAATTAATTAGCAAGCAGAGCATGAATAATGAACAAACTTATTTGGAGGAACCAGTGTATATGGGAAAGCAGAGCCTAATTAACAATAACATGAAATCCAGAGCATATATGCAAATTAATTAGCACTTGTAGCTCCTGCTTGACCAAGAAAGAAAGTCAGGAAATCAATCATTTCTCCACATCTAGTTTCACAGGGCCAATCTACAAATACCAGCGGTGGCAAGAAACCTAATCAAACATCTGCTGCAACCCTAAGTATGAACCCTAGGTATCTGCTGCTTGAGCATCTGCTACAACCCTAGGTATGAACCCTAATTTCCAAACAAATGTGGCAAGAAACCTAACCCAATCTAATCCCTAATCCATTCGAACCATAATTGAATCCAGTAAACAGTAGAAGAAAACCCTAACCTATCAGGAGAGGAAGGAGTTGCGGGAGAGGAAGGCAGCGGATTCAAACCTACAGCGGTCGGCGGCGGCCGCAGTCGGGGAAGATGAGCTGCGGCGGTGGCGGCGATGACGGTGTATCTTCCATCACCAAAACTTCATGATCACCAAAACTGCATCATTTTGCATTGTATCTTCAACCATCATCTGCCTCTCCATCACTACACAGTCTCATGCATTTTGGTACCTAGACAATTGTAGTACAAAAACTACATCAGGATCACATCAACAACAACTACCAAGGATACAAAATAGCTTTAGCTCACCAAGGAGACAAAATTTACCTTCGCTACTCATCGTCGTCGATACGAAAACAAGGAACTCTATGCCCACTCCTGTTTTCCTCATCATCACTACAATATTGCAACACACAATGATCAGTCATGTTTTCCTCATCCTCGCTCTAATGTCCATCCGCTGCCACCTTTCTTCTTTTCTTGATGCCTTCAACTGTTGCAGCATCAACGAGCACACGTTCCCGGCCCCTTCGCACTCTGCGTTGCACCGGAACTTCCATAGAGTCATCATCAGCTTGCAACGGAACTTCCGTAGAGTCATCATCCTGTTATGTTAGTCCACCACCACCGGGGCCCTTTTCCACTTCAGTTTCAGTCACACTCCACAAGTGTCTGTGCTCAAAGTTTTGCACAACTCGCCACTTTCCGTGCAAAAGAGTGTCTGGCAGATAAAACACCATTGTTTCTTGTATTGTTAGAATAAAGGGATCACTCTTATACCAGCACCTTACAGTTTTGATGCTTTTGAAGTGGCCATCATATTTGACAAAAGAGTCTCTCTTCTTCTTGCTACCAAGCTCAAACCAGTCACAGCAAAATAAGACAATCGAGCGATGGATGCCTCCACTAGAGTTGTACTGCAACTCTACGATGCTTCTCAACTAACCATAGAAGTAAATGATCTCACGGTCATGTGAACCCTTGGTGATGATTCCACTATTCTGTGTCTTCCTTTTTTCCTCGCGGTCAACGGTGTGGTACGGGACACCGTCAGCAATGCATGCTGAATACACTCTCACTCGCTTATCCGGTAAGCATGCCAAAGAAAATAGATCATCACTGACCTTCTTCTCCTCATGCAACTTTCCAATCTGGACAAATAAACCATTTAGCAAACAATTTAACAGTTGGTGAATAACATAGAAAACATCAAACATGTGGCTAAAGATCTCACATGATTCTTAAACCACTTAGAAAACCCCTTGGCAACCCTTTTATCAACATGGATCTTGCTTTCTTCCTGATTTAACTCTTCCTTGCATTTCCTGCAATGCAAACAAAACATGTGAATTAAAACATTAGGCTGGTGCCAACCCAAGCAAAAAAAATATATAATGAGTGCACAAGATATAACGTACTCGATATATGGTAGAACCTTGGCGCAATTGCTGAGCACATACCAAACCATCTTGTCATACTCATCACCAGCCTCCAAGTATTGTGAGGCTCCAAGAAAGTTCACACCATGGTTGAAAACAGAGACATCACCACTTTGTGAATCAGGCCGCTCTCTATTTCTGCCCAGCCGGTTCCATCTTGTTTCCACATCGCCTAAGTATCTAGAGCAAAAAGTCAAGCACTCGTCAACGACATATGCTTCAGCAATAGAACCTTCACGTCTTGCTGTGTTTCGCACATAACGCTTAAAAGTAAGCGGCCTTCTTTAGATTGGGTACATCCAACCGTATTGCACAGGGCCTCTAAGCATTGTCTCTTTTGGTAAGTGCACCGCCAAATGGACCATCACGGTGAAGAAAGCTGGAGGGAAAATCTTCTCGAGCTTGCAAAGAATAATTGGGATTTATTTTTCAAGTATTTCCAGGACAGTTAACTTGAGTGTTTTGCAGCACAGTTCTCTAAAGAAATTTTCCAGCTCAGCAACCGCTTCATATATATACTTGTCCATGATTCCTCGGAGGCCCGCCGGTAAAATTCTTTGGAGGAGGATGTGACAATCATGGGTTTTCAGTACTGAAAGCTTGAATCCATCAGAAGTAACACACTTTGCTAGGTTAGCCGCATAACCATCTAGAAATTTCACCCCTCTTAGGAATTCAAGAATGCAAGCTTTTGTTCTTTACTCATTGTATACCATGCTCATGGCATTTCAAATGAATCTTCATCTTCATTGTGTTGTAGATGCAAATCTTCTCTTATGCCCATGTCCTCAAAATCAAGCCTAGAACTAACTGTGTCCTTTGTCTTCCCTTCAATGTTCAGAAACGTCCCTAGCAGATTCTCGCATATGTTTTTCTCAATGTGCATTACATCGAGATTATGCCTTAATTTCATATCAGCCCAGTATGGAAGGTCCCACAAACAAGACCTCCGGTCCCAACATTGACCTTCCTCACGCTTTGTTTTCTTCGCAAGCTTTCCCGGTCTCACATCTTTCACCTTTTCAAGTTGCTTCTCCAGCTCTTCTTTAGTGAATTCAGCTGGCTTGTCACCGGTTTCATTCTCACCATTAAAAAATCTTTGCTTCTTCGCCAGCGATGGTTTCGGGGAAGAAAGCGGCGTGCCCAATATAGCATATCTTGCTCCTTATTCTCTTTGAGCAAGGGTCTTTGTCACAATGGACACAGGCCTTATAACCCACTGTGATCCTCCCAGACAGAGTGTGCAGAGTCGGGAAATCATGGATGGGCCATATGATTGCAGCACGTAGATTTAACTTTTCTTCCGGACTCAAGGCATCGTATGTAGGTACACCAGTCCAGAGCTGGAGCAGTTCTTCTACGAGGGGCTCCATAAAGACATCAAAATCCTTTCCTGGACACTCTGGACCCGGGATAAGCAATGACATCATGAAGTTGGACTGATCGATGCATGCCCATGGTGGCAGGTTGAACGGCACCACAAAAACTGGCCACATGCTATAAGACGTGCTTATGTTCCCAAACGGATTAAACCCATCTATGGCAACGCCAAATTTTATGTTCCTTGGATCTGCAGCAAAATCTACATGTATACGGTCAAACTCTTTCCATGCCTCTCCGTCCGCTGGATGGCTCAGCTCATTGTCCACAGGTTGCCGCTTCAGCTTGTGCAACTGTACCTCCAGCGATGATTTCTTCAAGATGAACATCCGTTGCAGCCTTGGTATCAACGAAAAAGTGCCTCAGTACCTTCTCCGGTATTGACTTCTTCCCATCAGCATGTTTCCACCTAGAGGCATTGCATTTTGGACAGTTGTCATGCTTTGCTAAATCCTTCCGAAACAAGACACAGTTATTTGGGCACACATGTATTGACACATAACCTAACCCCAGCCTCCAGATTATGCTCAATGCTTCATCATAAGATTTGGGAACACAACTATCAGGGAATTGCAAGCTCAAAAGGCGGAGTATTGCGTTGAATTCAGCATTGCTAATCCGGTAGAAAGACTTGATGTGGAGTAACTTCACGGTGAAGGTACATCTTGAAAATTTACACCCTTCATGAGCTGTGCGCTTCGCCTCCTCTAACACCTTAGCAAACAACGACTTCTGTCCATCAGCACGATCTTCAGCATCGTACAAATCCTTCAATAGGTCAGGAATCCTATCATCTTCATGCCCATCCTCTTCCTCCAAACCAGCATTATCTTGCAACACCTTTTCCATGAAATCAATGTCAGCATCACCACCACCCATCATATGAGGGGCCTCTGTATCAGCTTCAAAATGTTGAGGTTGTCTGTCTAAAGGTTCTCCATGATATATCCATCTATCATATGTGCTGGACATCCCATTAAGAAGCAGATGATCTTCCACTCTTCCTTGAGCCATTCTTGAACGGTTGAGGCATTCGCAGCATGGGCAAGGAATGTGAGCATCGTTGGCAAAATTTGCCGAAACAAATGCCATGAAATCATCAACTCCTTTAATATGTTCTTTCGAAAACTTTCTAACTACTTTTCTAATCCAGCTTCTGTCCATCTGCCAAAGAAACAAATTGTTGCAACTTAGTAAATCAATCTAAGTGCATCAACATTAATTAATGAAAATGGATGGAATTAATGGCACCCAACTTTATATGCTAACTGCCTAACCACAACATTCAGCTATTTCCAATTTCTCATTACTTTAGTCCAACTTGGTGGACAAAATAAATCAACATTCAATATTTACTCATGGCATGAATCAGTCAAATGGATCAGGATCCTATTTACTCAGCATTCATTATTTACTCCTGGACAAAATAAATCAGGAATTTATAACAGAGAGCAACAACAATTTCAGGATCATGTTTCAGGGAAAGACCAACATCAATTTCATCAACGCAATTTAATCTTGGAAAAAATAGAACAGAGAGCTCTGTTCTATTGATTGCTGACAACATAATTCACCGTTGTGAATTGACTGAATTCCAAAAGAATTCTTAACAATTTCATCAATAGCAATTCTCCTAACAATTTCATCAACAGAAATTCTATTCATAATTTCTAGCAAATTCATCAATGCCATTTCCAAGAGATTTTTCCAAGATTACAACAAACCTACATCAAATCAGTGTGTGTGTGTGTGTGTGTGTGTGCATATTCTCCTAACAAATCTACATCAAAGCAATGACATCAATAGAGAGGAGAGGGGGATAGGAGAGAGGGAGACGAGAGGGGGGAGGAGAGGAGTGCATACGTGGGCGAGGTCTGCTTGCGGCGGCGGCGAGTCCCCCATGCTCGGCGGTGGCGAGTCCTGATACGTCTTCAACGTATCTATAATTTTTTGATTGTTCCATGCTATTATATTACCCGTTTTGGATGTTTATGGGCTTTACTTTACACTTTTATATCATTTTTGGGACTAACCTACTAACCGGAGGCCCAGCCCGTATTGCTGTTTTTTTTTTTGCCTATTTCAGTGTTTCGAAGAAAAGGAATATTAAACGGAGTCCAAACGGAATGAAACTTTCGGGAGCGATCTTTTTGGAACAAACATGATCCAGAAGACTTAGAGTGGAAGTCAAGAAACAAACGAGGCGGCCACGAGGGTGGAGGGCGCGCCCGCCTACTGGGCGCGCCCCCTGTCTCGTGGGCCCCTCGAGCATCCACCGACCTACTTCTTCCTCCTATATATACCCATGTACCCCGAAAACATCAGATGCGACCATGAAAAACTATTTCCGCCGCTGTAACCTTCTGTATCCGTGAGATCCCATCTTGGAGCCTTCGTCGGCGCTCCGCCGGAGGGGGAATCGACCATAGAGGGCCTCTACATCATCTCCAAGGCCTCTCCGATGAGTTGTGAGTAGTTTACCATAGACCTTCGGGTCCATAGTTATTAGCTAGATGGCTTCTTCTCTCTCTTTGAATCTCAATACCATGTTCTCCTTGATCTTCTTGGAGATCTATTCGATGTAACTCTTTTTGCGGTGTGTTTGTCGAGATCCGATGAATTGTGGGTTTATGATCAAGTTTATCTAAGAGAAATATTTGAATCTCCTCTGAATTCTTTTATGTGTGATTAAGTTAACTTTGCAAGTCTCTTCGAATTATCAGTTTGGTTTGGCCTACTAGATTGATCTTTCTTGCAATGGGAGAAGTGCTTAGCTTTGGGTTCAATCTTGCGGTGTCCTTTCCTAGTGACAGCAGGGGCAGCAAGGCACGTATTGTATTGTTTCCATCGAGGATAAAAAAAGATGGGGTTTATATCATATTGCATGAGTTCATCCCTCTACATCATGTCATCTTTCCTAATGCGTTACTCTGTTCTTTATGAACTTAATACTCTAGATGCATGCTGGATAGCGGTCGATGTGTGGAGTAATAGTAGTAGATCCAGACAGGAGTCGGCCTACTAGTCACGGACGTGATGCCTATATACATGATCATGCCTAGATAATCTCATAATTATTCGCTTTTCTATCAATTGCTCGACGGTAATTTGTTCACCCACCGTAATACTTATGCTATCTTGAGAGAAGCCACTAGTGAAACCTATGGCCCCCGGGTCTATCTCTTATCATATAAGCTTTCAATCTACTTTTATTTTCATCTTTACTTTTCCTATCTATATTATAAAATACCAAAAAAAATTATCTTCTCATATTATCTCTATCAGATCTCACTTTCGCAAGTGGCCTTGAAGGGATTGACAACCCCTTTATTGCGTTGGTTGCGAGTTCTTGTTTTTTTGTGTAGGTGCGTGGGACTTTTGAGGAGCCTCCTACTGGATTGATACCTTGGTTCTCAAAAACTGAGGTAAATACTTATGCTACTATTGCTGCATCACCCTTTCCTCTTCAAGGAAAACCAACGCAAGCTCAAGACGTAGCAAGAAGGATTTCTGGCGCCGTTGCCCGGGAGGTCTTCGCTCAAGTCAAGACATACCAAGTACCCATCACAAACTCATCTCTCTCGCATTTACATTATTTGCCATTTGCCTCTCGTTTTCCTCTCCCCCACTTCACCCTTGCCGTTACATTCGCCCTCTCTTTCCCAATCTCCTCTCTCGTTCGCTTGCCTTTTGTGTGCTCGTCGCTATGGCTAGTCCTCCTATTATCGTTAATACTCCCGATCATGAAGTTCTCAATGTTAAACAAAGGGAGGGAGAAAATTTAAAAGATGCTTGGCATAGAATTTGCAATGCTCAAAATAGATCTACTAGGAAGCAATCCACTTCCGTTTTTCTTCGAAATTTTTATGTAGGCATTACTCCTTGGAATAGATATATCATTGATACCATTACCGGAGGGAATTTCTTGGGTAGCCATACCTTTGATGCTTACAATGCTATGTTAGATTTGTTTGGTCCACCCCCTCTTTTGGTTAATGGAACTGTTTTAACTTTGGAACATGTGATGCAAAGGCTTGAAATTATTAAGAATAAAGTTGCTACTGTTGAGTTAATTGAAAATTTGGATAAAAAGATCCACAATCAAATTACCCAATATGGATCTAGGGTTGGAGTTACCTTGAAATTTTTTAAAGAAAAAGAACCTTTATTTAATGAAAAACTAGATTTAGATTCTACAAAAATTGGTAAATTGGAGGACATTATCACCAACTTAGGGTCTGCCTTTTCATCTGTGAAAAATACCCCAACTCCTCCTACCAAAATTGCCAAGGTTATGTATGTTCCTAAAAATAAGGGTGAATCTTCTAGTAAAGGAAGTGCCGATCTCAAATCAATTAGTGTTCACCCCAATTGTCTTGCTATCATTAAAGAACCTTTTGCTACAAACGAATTTCTCGATTTCTTGCCTAGGAGCTTAATCATTACTAAAAAGAAAGAAACTTCTAAGGGTTATAAGTGCTCTATTGAAGAATTGAGTGCCAAAGATGGCACTACTTAGATCTATCCTTGCTTTTATGCCTAGCTAGGGGCGTTAAACGATAGCGCTAGTTGGGAGGCAACCCAATTTTATCTTTGTTTTTTGTTTTTGCTTCTATTTAGTAATAAATTTTGCATCTACCTTCTGTTTAGATGTGCTTTTATGTTTTAGTTAGTGTTTGTGCCAAGTAGAACCTATAGGATAACCTATGGTGATACTTAATTTGATTCTGCTGAAAAACAGAAACTTTGCGCGCACAAAAATAATTTTAGTAATTCACAGAAACGTGTTTTGGCATTGATTATTTTTGCTATAGATCAGTAGACAAATTTCCCAGGACTTCCTATTTTGGTAGGATTTTTAAAGTTACAGAAGTATTCGAGAGTTATAGATTGCTAGAGACTGTTCTGTTTTTGACAGATTCTGCTTCTCGTGTGTTGTTTGCTTATTTTGATGCATCTATGGCTAGTATGTAAGGGTATGAACAATAGAGAAGTTGGAATACAGTAGGTTTAACACCAATATAAATAAGGAATGAGTTCATTACAGTACCTTATGTGGTGGTTTTTCTTTCTTGCACTAACGGAGCTTATGAGATTTCCTATTGAGTTTTGTGTTGTGAAGTTTTCAAGTTTTGGGTAAAGATTTCATGGACTATGGACTAAGGAGTGGCAAAATCCTAATCTTGGGGATGCCCATGGAACCCCAAGATATTCAAGAATAGCCAAAATCCTAAGCTTGGGGATTCCCCGGAATGCATCCCTCTTTCGTCTTCGTCTATCGGTAACTTTACTTGGAGCTATATTTTTATTCGCCACATGATATGTGTTTTGCTTGGAGTGTCTTGTATGATATTAGTCTTTGCTTTTTAGTTTACCACAATCATCCTTGCTGTACACACCTTTTGGGAGAAACCCACTTGATTGGAATTTATTAGAATACTCTATGTGCTTCACTTATATCTTTTGAGCTAGATAGTTATTGCTCTAGTGCTTCACTTAAATCTTTTAGAGCACGGCGGTGGCTTAATTTTTGAAGAAATTGTTGATCTCTCATGCTTCACTTATATTATTTTGAGAGTCTCTTATAACAGCATGGTATTTGCTATGGTTATAAAATTGGTCCTAGAATGATGGGCATCCAAGTTGGGTATAATAAAAACTATCATAGAAAGTGAATTGGATGCTATGATCAATTTGATGCTTGATAATTGTTTTGAGATATAGAGGTGGTAATATTAGAGTTATGCTAGTTGGGTGATTATGAATTTAAAGAATACTTGTGTTGAAGTTTGTGATTCCCGTAGCATGCACATATGGTGAACCGCTTTGTGATGAAGTTGGAGCACAATTTTATTTGTTGATTGTCTTCCTTATGAGTGGTGGTCGGGGACGAGCTATGGTCTTTTCCTACCAATCTATCCCCCTAGGAGCATGCTCATAGTACTTTGTTTTTGATGACTTGTAGGTTTTTTCAATAATTACATGAGTTCTTTATGACTAATGTTGAGTCCATGGATTATACTCACTCTCACCCTTCCACCATTGCTAGCCTCTCTTGTGCCGCGCAACTTCCGCCGGTACCATACACCCACCATATACCTTCCTCAAAACAACCACCATACCTACCTATTATGGCATTTCCATAGCCATTCCGAGATATATTGCCATGCAACTTTCCACCGTTCCGTTTATATGACACGCATCATCATTGTCATATTGCTCTTTGCGTGATCACGTAGTTGACATTGTATTTGTGGCAAGACCACCTTCATAATTTTCATACATGTCACTCTTGATTCATTGCATATCCCGGTACACCGCCGGAGGCATTCATATAGAGTCATATCTTATTGTACGTATTGAGTTGTAATCTTGAGTTGTAAGTAAATAAAAGTGTGATGATCTTCATTATCAGAACATTGTCCCAGTGAGGAAAGGATGATGGAGACTATGATTCCCCCACAAGTCGGGATGAGACTCCGGATTTTACAAAAAAAGAGGCCAAAGAGCCCACCAAATAAAAAAAAGAAAGAAAGGCCAAATAAAAAAAAAGAGAAAGGCCAAATAAAAAAATGAGAGAAAAAGAGAGAAGGGACAATGCTACTATCCTTTTTACCACACTTGTGATTCAAAGTAGCATCATGATCTTGATGATAGAGAGTCTCCTATGATTGTCACTTTCATATACTAGTGGGAGTTTTTCATTATAGAACTTGGCTTGTATATTCCAATGATGGGCTTCCTCAAAGTGCCCTAGGTCTTCGTGAGCAAGCGAGTTGGATGCACACCCACTTAGTTTCTTTTGTTGATCTTTCATACATTTATAGCTCCAGTGCATCTGTTGCATGCCAATCCCTACTCACTCACATTGATATCTATTAATGGACATCTCCATAGCCCGTTGATACGCCTAGTTCATGTGAGACTATCTTCTCCTTTTTGTCTTCTCCACAACCACCATTCTATTCCACATATAGTGCTATGTCCATGGCTCACGCTCATGTATTGCGTGAAAGTTGAAAAAGTATGAGATTACTAAAGTATGAAACAATTGCTTGGCTTGTCATCGGGGTTGTGCATGATTAAATACTTTGTGTGATGAATATATAGCAACAGCTATACTCTACGACTTTGTAGGGATAACTTTCTTTAACCATGTTATTTTGAGAAGACATGATTGCTTTGATTAGTATGCTTGAAGTATTACTATTTCTTATGTCAATATGAACTTTTGTTTTGAATCATTTGGATCTGAATATTCATGCCACAATAAAGAAAATTACATTGAGAATTATGCTAGGTAGCATCCCACATCAAAAATTCTGTTTTTATCATTTACCTACTCGAGGACGAGTAGGAATTAAGCTTGGGGATGCTTGATACGTCTCCAACGTATCTATAATTTTTGATTGTTCCATGCTATTATATTACCCGTTTTGGATGTCTATGAGCTTTACTTTACACTTTTATATCATTTTTGGGACTAACCTACTAACCGGAGGCCCAGCCCGTATTGCTGTTTTTTTTTGCCTATTTCAGTGTTTCGAAGAAAAGGAATATCAAATGGAGTCCAAATGGAATAAAACCTTCGGGAGCGATCTTTTTGGAACAAACGTGATCCTGAGGACTCGGAGTGGAAGTCAAGAAACAAACGAGGAGGCCACGAGGGTGGAGGCCCCCCCCCCTACTGGGCGTGCCACCCTGTCTCGTGGGCCCCTCGAGCGTCCACCGACCTACTTCTTCCTCCTATATATACCCATGTACCCTGAAAACATCAGAGGCGACCACGAAAAACTATTTCCACCGCCGTAACCTTCTGTATCTGCGAGATCCCATCTTGGAGCCTTCGCCGGCGCTCCGCCGGACGGGGAATCGACCATAGAGGGCCTCTACATCATCTCCAAGGCCTCTCCGATGAGTAGTGAGTAATTTACCACAGACCTTCGGGTCCATAGTTATTAGCTAGATGGCTTCTTCTCTCTCTTTGAATCTCAATACCATGTTCTCCTTGATCTTCTTGGAGATCTATTCGATGTAACTCTTTTTGTGGTGTGTTTGTCGAGATCCGATGAATTGTGGGTTTATGATCAAGTTTATCTATGAGAAATATTTGAATCTCCTCTGAATTCTTTTATGTGTGATTAAGTTATCTTTGGAAGTCTCTTCGAATTATTAGTTTGGTTTGGCCTACTAGATTGATCTTTCTTGCAATGGGAGAAGTGCTTAGCTTTGGGTTCAATCTTGCGGTGTCCTTTCCTAGTGACAGCAGGGGCAGCAAGGCACGTATTGTATTGTTTCCATCGAGGATATAAAAAGATGAGGTTTATATCATATTGCATGAGTTTATCCCTCTACATCATGTCATCTTTCTTAATGCGTTACTCTGTTCTTCATGAACTTAATACTCTAGATGCATGCTGCATAGCGGTCGATGTGTGGAGTAATAGTAGTAGATGCATACAGGAGTCGGCCTACTAGTCACGGACGTGATGCCTATATACATGATCATGCCTAGATAATCTCATAATTATTCGCTTTTCTATCAATTGCTTGACGGTAATTTGTTCACCCACCGTAATACTTATGCTATCTTGAGAGAAGCCACTAGTGAAACCTATGGCCCCCGGGTCTATCTCTTATCATATAAGCTTTCAATCTACTTTTATTTGCATCTTTACTTTTCCTATCTATATTAT
>LR880971.1:29759599-29778760 GCA_904067115.1 Aegilops sharonensis
AATATGGGCATCCAGGTCCCGCTATTGGTTATTGACCGAGAATAGTTCTAGGTCATGTCTACATAGTTCTCGAACCCGTAGGGTCCGCACGCTTAAGGTTTCGATGACAGTTATATTATGAGTTTATGAGTTTTGATGTACCGAAGAAGTTCGGAGTCCCGGATGAGATCGGGGACATGACGAGGAGTCTCGAAATGGTCGAGACGTAAAGATCGATATATTGGACGACTATATTCGGAGTTCGGAAAGGTTCCGAATGATTCGGGTATTTTTCGGAGTACCGGAGAGTTACGGGAATTCGCCGGGGAGAAGTATTGGGCCTTATTGGGCCCTGCGGGAAAGAGAGAGGGGCTGCCTAGGGCAGGCCGCGCGCCCCCCCAAGGCCTAGTCCGAATTGGACTAGGGGGAGGGGCCGCACCCCTTCCTCCCTTCCCCTTCCTTCTCTCCTACTCCTACTAGGAAAGGAGGAGTCCTACTGCCGGTGGGAGTAGGACTCCCCCCTTGGGCGCGCCTCCTTCTCCTTGGCCGGCCCTCCCCTTGCTCCTTTATATACGGGGGCAGGGGGGCACCCCATGACACACAAGTTGATCTACGGATCGTTCCTTAGCCGTGTGCGGTGCCCCCCTCCACCATATTCCACTTCGGTCATATCGTCGCGGAGCTTAGGCGAAGCCCTGCGCCGGTAGAGTCATATCGTCGCGGAGCTTAGGCGAAGCCCTGCATCGGTGGAGCATCATCATCGTCACCACGCCGTCGTGCTGACGGAACTCATCCCCGACGCTTTGCTGGATCGGAGCCCGGGGATCGTCATCGAGCTGAACGTGTGCAGAACTCGGAGGTGCCGTACGTTCGGCATTTGGATCGGTCGGATCGTGAAGACGTACGACTACATCAACCGCGTTGTTATAACGCTTCCGCTTACGATCTACGAGGGTACGTGGACATACACTCTCCCCTCTCGTTGCTATGCCATCACCATGGTCTTGCGTGTGCGTAGGAAATTTTTTGAAATTACTACGTTCCCCAACAAAATATGTGTCTTGTCAATGCTTGATGATGTTAGTCATGCTGTGTAGTATAGCTAATTCTTTGCGTATCTTTATAACAATCAAGAGCTCTTTAGTCCTGCCAGGACAAGGTTTGATGGAAATTTGTCGGAGCCTTTCTTTGTTTCCTTGCTTGATGCAGCAGATTCGTACCTGCTATGTTTTTGCTTGCTTAGTTTAGCTATTGTATTTGTGATTTGTTATTTCGGGGTGAGATGTGGTTTGTTTCTAACTGTTGTGTAGAGATGCATGTGCTTGGAGCCTTGCTGTATATCTTTGTATCACCTTCTTTGCAAGCTACCCATTTTGTTTACCTTTTGTATAGTCCCAAAAAGGTTTTCAGGTTTTATAGCAAAGCTGAAGCCTATTGTGTTCATATGTTTCACTGAGGAAAACTTCAAACCTTAGTCTATAGAGAAAATGCTTTGTGTCACATGCTCAACACACTTTGAACTATATACCTGGTTCAGTTTTAGAGAAAAATGCTCCTGGTTGTTTAACACACTGAACTAATCAACCTACCAACTAACTACCATCGGTATCGACCAAACGGTTGTGGAAATAGCTTTTTCGGATAATCCTTTGTTTTAAACAAGTACTAATATTTTGGTAGGACAAGAAGTTTCAAATTCTTATGCTGGTTTATGTTCTCTATTTAGGTTATGAGAAGATATGCTGCTGGAGAGATGCTCTTAGCAAACTGGAAGGGTTGCAACCAAATCCAATCGAGAGCATGGCAATGGTCTCTGAATATCTAAGCTAGTGATCATCTTTTCAGCGATTCCTTTTCTATTTGGCTGGCCTTCTCGTAGGTTTGCACATAAGCGCAAGTTGGTAGTGTATATTAGCTGTTGTTGGAGCTGTGATGGCAGTATATCTTTGTTGTTGCTTGGCTGTCGCTTCATCTTTTTGTTGCTGCTGCTTATGTATAGATAATCTGATGAAGATGTAACTGTAACAAATGATATATGATTGTATGGCGAAACAAATATTGCTTTGATAGCAAAATAAAAAAACTCAACTGTTTCTTTGTTGTCTAGTCCTATGAATTAGTGGGCTGAAAATATTGATGGGCTGGAAGAGGCCTTCGCCCAAACAATGCTGGACAAAGATGAAACGAAAAAAGTCTTAAAAATAAAAAATGTACTGCAAAAAGGACGAGGGCCAAAATAATTGAATGAATCTCAAAAACTATAAAGGCCAAATTACTGGGCCAGGCCCATGTAGCTAGCGAAAATTAACAGAAAAAAATATATATTAAAAAGGCCGAATTAATGGGCTCGGCCCATGTAGAAAACCGAATTGGACCGGGCTGAATCTTGTGCCACATCAGCTTGCCACGCTGGATGCCTACGTGGCATGGGGAGGTTGCTAGTGACTAAAACGCCACAGTGGACATATTTTGGTCATAAACGTCTGCAACCATTCCAGAAGAAAGGTCGCTATAGTCAGTTTACGACCGCCGGCTTTTGACCATCTGTTTTTGGTCACAAAAAGGTCGCAAATGAAAAACCATGACCTTTCAGTGACCAATAGTGGTGGTCACGGGTTGACATATTTCTTGTAGTGTAAAGCTTTTCTAAATGTCAAGTATCTTTTCCTTAGACCATGAGATTGTGCAACTCCCGGATACCATAGGAATGCTTTGGGTGTACCAAACGTCACAACGTAACTGGGTGGCTATAAAGGTGCACTACGGGTATCTCCGAAAGTGTCTGTTGGGTTGGCACGAATCGAGACTGGGATTTGTCACTTCGTGTGACGGAGAGGTATCTCTAGGCCCACTCGGTAGGACATCATCATAATGTGCAGAATGTGATCAAGGAGTTGATCGTCGGGATGATGTCTTACGGAACGAGTAAAGAGACTTGCCGGTAACGATATTGAACAAGGTATCGGGATACCGACGATTGAATCTCGGGCAAGTACTATACCGGTAGACAAAGGGAATTGTATACGGGATTGATGGAATCCTTGACATCGTGGTTCATCCGATGAGATCATCGTGGAACATGTGGGAGCCAACATGGGTATTCAGATCCCGATGTTGGTTATTGGCCGGAAAGTTATCTCGGTCATGTCTGCATGGTTCCCGAACCCGTAGGGTCTACACACTTAAGGTTCGATGACGCTAGGGTTATAGGGACTAGATATACGTGGTTACTGAATGTTGTTCGGAGTCCCGGATGAGATCCCGGACGTCACGAAGAGTTCTGAAATGGTCTGGAGGTAAAGAATTATATATGGGAAGTCATGTTTTGGTCACCGGAAAAGTTTTGGGCGCTATCGGTAACGTACCGCGACCACCGGGAGGGTCCCGGGTGTCCACCAGGTGGGGCCACCGGCCCCAGAGGGCTGCGTGGTCCAAGTGTGGGAGGGGACCAGCCCCAGGTGGGCTGGTGCGCCCCCCCCCCCACCAGGGCCCAAGGCGAAGAGAGAAGGGAAAAGGGGGAAACCCTAGGCTCAGATGGGCCTAAGGCCCACCTAGTGGTGCGCCCCCCTCTCTCCCCCGTGGCCGCCCCCCTAGATGAGATCTAGGGCTGGCCGCCACCCCTAGGGGTGGAAACCTAGGTGGGGGCGCAGCCCCTCCCTTTCCCCTATATATAGTGGGGGTTTGGGGCTGCCATAAACATGAGAACATCTCCCTCTTGGTGCAGCCCTACCCCTCTCCCTCCTCGTCTCTTGCGGTGCTTGGCGAAGCCCTGCTGGAGTGCCATGCTCCTCCACCACCACCATGCCGTCATGCTGCTGCTGGACGGAGTCTTCCCCAACCTCTCCCTCTCCCCTTGCTGGATCAAGGCACGGGAGACGTCATCGGGCTGCACGTGTGTTGAACGCGGAGGCGCCGTTGTTCGGCGCTTAGATCAGAATCAACCGCGATCTACATCGCTACGAGTACAACTCCTTCATCCGCGTTCTTGTAACGCTTCCGCTTAGCGATCTACAAGGGTATGTAGATGCACTCCCCTTCCCCTCGTTGCTAGATTACTCCATAGATTGATCTTGGTGATGCATAGAAAATTTTGAATTTCTGCTACGTTCCCCAATAGTGGCATCATGAGCTAGGTCTATTGCGTAGATTCTATGCACGAGTAGAACACAAGTTGTTGTGGTCGTTGATTTTGTTCAATATGCTTACCGTTACTAGTCCTATCTTGTTTCGACGGTAGATGAAGCGGCCCGGGCCGACCTTAGACGTATACTTACGTGAGACAGGTTCCACCGACTGACATGCACTTGTTGCATAAGGTGGCTAGCGGGTGCCAATCTCTCTCACTTTAGTCGGATCGGATTTGATGAAAAGGGTCCTTATGAAGGGTAAATAGCAGTTGGCATATCACGTTGTGGTTTTTGCGTAGGTAAGAAACGTTCTTGCTAGAAACCCATAGCAGCCACGTAAAACATGCAAACAACAATTAGAGGAAGTCTAACTTATTTTTGCAGGGTATGCTATGTGATGTGATATGGCCAAAAGAATGTGATGAATGATATGTGATGTATGAGATTGATCATGTTCTTGTAATAGGAATCACGACTTGCATGTCGATGAGTATGACAACTGGCAGGAGCCGTAGGAGTTGTCTTTATTTATTGTATGACCTGCGTGTCACTGAATAACGCCATGTAATTACTTTACTTCATTGCTAAACCGTTAGCCATAGTAGTAGAAGTAATAGTTGGCGAGACAATTTCATGGAGACACGATGATGGAGATCATGATGATGGAGATCATGGTGTCATGCCGGTGATGATGATGATCATGGAGCTCCGAAGATGGAGATCAGAAGGAGCAAAATGATATTGGCCGTATCATGTCACTTTTTGATTGCATGTGATGTTTATCATGTTTATGCATCTTATTTGCTTAGAACGACGGTAGTAAATAAGATGATCCCTCATAATAACTTCAAGAAAGTGTTCCCCCTAACTGTGCACCGTTGCGAAAGTTTGTTGTTTTGAAGCACCACGTGATGATCGGGTGTGATAGATTTTAACATTCACATACAATGGGTGTAAGCCAGATTTACACACGCGAAACACTTAGGTTGACTTGACGAGCCTAGCATGTACAGACATGGCCTCGGAACACAAGAGACCGAAAGGTCGAACATGAGTCGTATAGTGGATACGATCAACATGAAGATGTTTACCGATGATGACTAGTCCGTCTCACGTGATGATCGGACATGGCCTAGTTGACTCGGATAATGTATCACTTAGATGACTAGAGGGATGTCTATCTGAGTGGGAGTTCATAAGATGAACTTAATTATCCTGAACATAGTCAAAAGGTTTTTGCAAATTATGTCGTAGCTCGCGCTTTAGTTCTACTGTTTTAGATATGTTCCTGGAGAAAATTTAGTTGAAAGTTGATAGTAGCAATTATGCGGACTGGGTCCATAAACTGAGGATTCTCCTCATTGCTGCGTAGAAGGCTTATGTCCTTAATGCACCGCTCGGTGTGCTGAACCTCGAACGTCGTCTGTGGATGTTGCGAACATCTGACATACACGTTTTGATAACTACGTGATGGTTCAGTAATGTTAAACGGTTTAGAATTGAGGCACCGAAGACGATTTCGAAATGTCGCGGAACATATGAGATGTTTCGAGGGCTGAAATTGGGATTTTAGGCTCGTGCCCACGTCAAGAGGTATTAGACCTCCGACGAGTTTCTTAGCCTGCAAACTAAGGGAGAAAAGCTCAATCGTTGAGCTTGTGCTCAGATTGTCTGAGTACAACAATCACTTGAATCGAGTGGGAGTTAATCTTCCAGATGAGATAGTGATGTTTCTCCAAAGTCATTGCCACCAAGCTGCTAGAGCTTCGTGATGAACTATAACATATCAGGGATAGATATGATGATCCTTGACATATTCGCGATGTTTGACGCCGCGAAAGTAGAAATCAAGAAGGAGCACCAATTGTTGATGGTTAGTGAAACCACTAGTTTCAAGAAGGGCAAGGAGGGATACTTCATGAAATGGCAAGTCAGTTGCCGCTCTAGTGAAGAAACCCAAGGTTGAACCCAAACCCGAGACTAAGTGCTTCTGTAATGAGGGAAAGGTCACTGAAGCATAACTACCCTAGATACTTGGTAGATAAGAAGGCTGGCAGGGTTGACAGAAGTATATTGGATATACATTATAGTAAATGTGTACTTTACTTGTACTCCTAGTAGCACCAGGGTATTAGATACCGGTTCAGTTGCTAAGTGTTGGTAACTCGAAATAAAAGCTGCGGAATAAACGGAGACTAGCTAAAGGTGAGATGACGATATGTGTTGGAAGTGTTTCCAAGCTTGATGAGATCAAGCATCGCATACTCCCTCTACCATCGAGATTGGTGATAAACCTAAATAATTGTTATTTGGTGTTTGCGTTGAGCATAGACATGATTGGATTATATCTATCGCAATACCACTACTAGGAAAAGGGTTATAGATGAAATGGACACTAATGGCGCACCAGACATGTGGTGCGCCACTACTATATACTAATGGCGCACCATGTGTTGGTGCACCATTAGTGTCCAAATGCTAATGGCGCACCACATCCCTCGTGCGCCATTAGTAAAAAAAATTTCAAAACTAGTAATGGCGCACCAGGGGATAGTGCGCCATTACTAGTTAAACTAGTAATGGCGCACCACATCCACGGTGCGCCATTAGTAAAAAAAATCAATTATTTTTCAATTTTTTTTATTTTTTTTTCAAAACTAGTAATGGCGCACCAGGGGATTGTGCGCCATTACTAGTTAAATTAGTAATGGCGCACCACATCCACGGTGCGCCATTAGTAAAAAAAATTCTAATTTTTTTTCAATTTTTTTTTCAAAACTAGTAATGGCGCACCAGGGGATAGTGCGCCATTACTAGTTTTAACTAGTAATGGCGCACCACATCCACGATGCGCCACTAGTAAAAAAAATTCAATTTTTTTTATTTTTTTTCAAAATTAGTAATGGCGCACCGTGGAGTGGTGCGCCATTACTAGTTGAACTAGTACGGTGCACCATTACTAACTTGGCCCCAAAATTCCACCGAATGCACCCCCCTCCCCCATGGACCGCCTTTTCAGTTTTAAAAAAATAAAAGAAAATGATAAAAATGTCAAAAAAAATAAAAGAAAATAAGTTTCCCATGTGATATGTGGTCTAGTTGTTGGGAAAATTTACAAATAAGAATTTCGACTTTATTTGCAAAATCTCTCTAGAAATTTGTAAAATGGGTATAACTTTTGCATACGAACTCGGATTAAAAAGTTTTTTATATGAAAAATCATCTACTCGAAAAGTTACATCCAAATTTAACCGGGGGAACCCCGTTAAACATTTTCAAAACCCCCAAAAACCTAACAGAAAAAAAATTACGGGGCTTTCAAGATCTAGAGGCAAAAAAATCAAAAAATTTCAAACTTACTAGTGGCGCACCATGGATATGGCGCGCCACTAGTAACAGAAAAAAATTGGTTTTGAAATTTTTTTTTGATTTTTTTTTCAAAAAATGATACGTAATATGACCGGGAAGTTTGAAATATTTTTCAAAATTTCATCATAGTCATGAACATGAACAAAGTCCTAGACATCAACAAGGTATAATAGGATTGATATGCTACATATATCAACAAGTGCCTGTGAAGTGAGCTGTTGCTGGGGTTGGATAGAACTCTAAAGTTAAGCGTGCTTGGGCTGGAGTAGTGTGAGGATGGGTGACCTTTCGGGAAGTTTGACCAGATTAAGCATATTGACCCGAGATTAAGCCATAGTGACCTGAGATTAAGAAAAAAACAAAAAAAATTGAAAAAATTTGGGATAAAAAACTAAAAGTTTCTGAAAAATAAATTTTGAAAAAATTGTTACTAATGGCGCACCGTGGGCTATACTAATGGCGCACCTATAGTGCGCCATTAGTAGCGAAAACAAGTGTGCCACTAGCAGCCCTTTTTGTAGTACTGTATGGTCATTCATTTAAGGAGAATAATAGTTACTCTGTTTATTTGAATAATACCTTCAATGGTCTTACACCTAAAATGAATGGTTTATTGAATCTCGACCGTAGTGATACACATGTTCATGCCAAAAGATATAAGATAGTGATGATAGTACCGCATACTTGTGGCACTGCCATTTGAGTCATATTGGTATAAAACGCATGAAGAAGCTCCAGGTTGATGGATCTTTGGACTCACTCGTTTTTGAAAAGTTTGAGACATGCGAACCATGTCTATTGGTATGTGCGCATGAAGAAACTCCATGCAGATGGATCGTTTGGACTCACTTGATTTTAAATCACTTGAGACATGCAGATCATACTACATGGGCAAGATGACTGAAAAGCCTCGTTTTTCAGTAAGATGGAACAAGAGAGCAACTTGTTGGAAGTAATACATTTTGATGTGTGCTGTCCAATGAGTGTCGAGGCACGCAGTGGATATCGTTGTGTTCTTACTTCACAGACGATTTGAGTAGATGCTGAGGATATTTACTTGATGAAACACAAGTCTGAATTACTAAAAGGTTCAAGTAATTTCAGAGTGAAGTTGAAGATCGTCGTGACAAGAGGATAAAATGTCTATGATATGATCATAGAGATGAATATTTGAGTTACGTGTTTGGTACAAAATTAAGACATTGTGGAAATTGTTTCACAACTAATACCGCCTGGAACACCATAGTGTGATGGTGTGTCCGAACATCATAGATGCACCCTATTGGATATGGGGCATACCATGATGTCTCTTATCGAATTACCACTATCGTTCATGGGTTAGGCATTAGAGACAACCGCATTCACTTTAAATAGGGCACCACGTAATTCCGTTGAGATGACACCGTGTGAACTATGGTTTAGAGAAACCTAAGCTGTCGTTTCTTGAAAGTTTGGGGCTGCGATGCTTATGTGAACAAGTTTCATGCTGATAAGCTCGAACCCAAGCGGATAAATTCATCTTCATAGGACACCCAAAACAGTTGGGTATACCTCCTAATTCAGATACAAAAGCAAAAGTAATTGTTTCTAGAAATGGGTCCTTTCTCGAGGAAAAGTTTCTCTCGAAAGAATTGAGTGGGAGGATGGTGGAGACTTGGTAAGGTTATTGAACCGTCACTTCAACTAGTGTGTAGCAGGGCACGGGAAGTTGTTCTTGTGGCGCCTGCACCAATTGAAGTGGAAGCTGATGATATTGATCATGAAACTTCGGATCAAGTCACTACCAAAACTCGTAGGTCGACAAAGATACATACTATTCCACAGTGGTATGTAATCTTGTCTTGGAGGTCATGTTGCTAGACAACAATGAACCTACGAGCTATGGAGAAGCGATGGTGGGCCCGGATTCCGACGAATGGCTCGAGGCCATATCCG
This sequence comes from Aegilops sharonensis, assembly GCA_904067115.1. Taxonomy (NCBI): domain Eukaryota; kingdom Viridiplantae; phylum Streptophyta; class Magnoliopsida; order Poales; family Poaceae; genus Aegilops; species Aegilops sharonensis. The sequence continues at coordinate 29,769,010 of LR880971.1, forward strand.
AGAGAGGATCCATGTATGAAAACAAAGTATAGACTTTGAAAGAACTACTTGATAGTCGTAAAGGCTGTTGGGTACAGATGAATTTTAAAAGGAAGACAGACAATGATGGTAAGTATCACCATTAAGAAAGCTCGACTTGTCATTAAGATGTTTTCTGACAAGTTCAAAGAGTTGACTACGATGAGACTTTCTCACTCGTAGCGATGCTAAGAGTCTGTTGGAATTATATTAGCAATTACTGCATGATTTATGAAATCTTGCAGATAGGATGTCAAAACATTGTTTCCTCGACGATATTCTTGAGGAAAGGTTGTATGTGATAAAACCAGAAGGTTTTGTCAATCTTGAAAGATGCTAACAAATGTGCAAAGCTCCAGCAATCCTTCTAAGGACTGGAGTAAACATCTCGGAGTTGGAATATACGCTTTGATGATATGATCAAAGATTTTGGGTTTATACAAAGTTTATGAGAAACTTGTATTTCCAAAGAAGTGAGTGGGAGCACTATAGCATTTCTGATGAGTATATGTTGTTGACATATTGTTGATCGGAAATGATGGAGAATTTCTGGAAAGCATATAGGGTTATTTGAAAAGTGTTTTTCAATGTAAAACCTGGATTAAGCTACTTGAACATTGAGCATAAAGATCTATGAGGATAGATCAAAACGCTTAATAATACTTTCAAATGAATACATACCGTGACAAGATTTTGAAGGAGTTCAAAATAGATCAGCAAAGAAGGAGTTCTTGGCTGTGTTATATGGTGTGAGTATTGAGTAAGACTCAAGACATGACCACGGCAGAAGAGAGAGAAAGGACAAAGGTCGTCCCCTATGCTTCAGACGTAGGCTCTATAGTATGATATGCTGTGTACCGCACTGGAAGTGTGCCTTGCCATGAGTCAGTCAAGGGGTACAAGAGTGATCCAGGAATGGATCACAGGACAGCGGTCAAACTTATCCTTAGTAACTAGTGAACTAAGGAATTTTCTTGATTATGGAGGTGGTAAAAGAGTTCGTCGTAAAGGGTTACGCTGATGCAAACTTTGACACTAATCCGGATTATTCTGAGTAGTAAACCGGATTCGTATAGTAGAACAGTTATTTGGAATAGCTCCAAATAGAGTGTGGTAACTGCATCTAGGAGATGACATAGAGATTTGCAAAGCACACAGGGATCTGAAAGGTTCAGATCCGTTGACTAATAACCTCTCTCACAAGCGAGACATGATCAAACCCCATGGGTGTCGATTCATTACAATCACATAGTGATGTGAACTAGATTATTGACTCTAGTGCAAGTGGGAGACTGTTGGAAATATGCCCTAGAGGCAATAATAAAATGGTTATTATTGTATTTCCTTCTTCATGATAATTGTCTATTATTTATGCTATAATTGTATTGACCGGAAACCGCAATACATGTATGAATACATAGACCACACCATGTCCCTAGTGAGCCTCTAGTTGACTAGCTCGTTGATCAACAGATGGTCATGGTTTCCTGACCATGGACATTGGATGTCATTGATAACGGGATCACATCATTAGGAGAATGATGTTATGGACAAGACCCAATCCTAAGCCTAGCACAAGATCGTATAGTTCGTATGCTAAAGCTTTTCTAAATGTCAAGTATCTTTTCCTTAGACCATGAGATTGTGCAACTCCCGGATAACGTAGGAATGCTTTGGGTGTACCAAACGTCACAACGTAACTAGGTGGCTATAAAGGTGCACTACGGGTATCTCCGAAAGTGTCTGTTGGGTTGGCACGAATCGAGACTGGGATTTGTCACTCCGTGTGACGGAGAGGTATCTCTGGGCCCACTCGGTAGGACATCATCATAATGTGCACAATGTGATCAAGGAGTTGATCGCGGGATGACGTGTTACGGAACGAGTTTAAAGAGACTTGCCGGTAACAAGATTGAATAAGGTATCGGGATACCGACGATCGAATCTCGGGCTAGTACTATACCGGTAGGCAAAGGGAATTGTATGCGGGATTGATTGAATCCTTGACATCGTGGTTCATCCGATGAGATCATCGTGGAACATATGGGAGCCCACATGGGTATCCAGATCCCGCTGTTGGTTATTGGCCAGAAAGTTGTCTCGGTCATGTCTGCATGGTTCCCGAACCCGTAGGGTCTACACACTTAAGGTTCGATAATGCTAGGGTTATAGGGAATAGATATACGTGGTTACCGAATGTTGTTCGGAGTCCCGGATGAGATCCCGGACGTCACGAGGAGTTCCAGAATGGTCCGGAGGTAAAGATTTATATATGGGAAGTCCTGTTTTGGTCACCGGAAAAGTTTCGGGTGCTATCAATAACGTACCGGGACCATCGGGAGGGTCCCGGGGGTCCACCAGGTGGGGACACCGGCCCCAGAGGGCTGCGTGGTCCAAGTGTGGGAGGGGACCAGCCCCAGGTGGGCTGGTGCACCCCCCCACCAGGGTCCAAGGCGAAGAGAGAATGGAAAAGGGGGAAACCCTAGGCTCAGATGGGCCTAAGGCCCACTTAGTAGTGCGCCCCCCTCTCTCCCCCTTGGCCGCCCCCCTAGATGAGATCTAGGGCTGGCCGCCACCCCTAGGGGTGGAAACCTAGGTGGGGGCGCAACTCCTCCCTTTCCCCTATATATAGTGGGGGTTTGGGGCTGCCATAAACATGAGAACATCTCCCTCTTGGCGCAGCCCTACCCCTCACCCTCCTCGTCTCTCGCGGTGCTTTGGCGAAGCCCTGCTGGAGTGCCACGCTCCTCCACCACCACCACGCCGTCGTGCTACTGCTGGATGGAGTCTTCCCCAACCTCTCTGAGGGAGTCCTTGATTAGGGGGTGTCCGGATAGCCGAACTATCATCTTCGGCCGGACTCCTAGACTATGAAGGTACAAGATTGAAGACTTCGTCCCATGTCCGGATGGGACTTTCCTTGGCGTGGAAGGCAAGCTTAGCGATACGGATATGTAGATCTCCTACCATTGTAACCGACTCTGTGTAACCCTAACCCTATCCGGTGTCTATATAAACCGGAGGGTTTTAGTCCGTAGGACGAACAACAATCATACCATAGGCTAGCTTCTAGGGTTTAGCCTCTCTGATCTCGTGGTAGATCTACTCTTGTACTACCCATATAATCAATATTAATCAAGCAGGAGTAGGGTATTACCTCCATCGAGAGGGCCCGAACCTGGGTAAAAACATCGTGTCCCTTGTCTCCTGTTACCATCCGCCTAGACGCACAGTTCGGGACCCCCTACCCGAGATCCGCCGGTTTTGGCACCGACATTGGTGCTTTCATTGAGAGTTCCTCTGTGTCGTCACCGATAGGCCCGATGGCTCCTTCGATCATCAACAACGACGTAGTCCAGGGTGAGACTTTTCTTCCCGGACAGATCTTCGTATTCGGCGGCTTTGCACTGCGGGCCAATTCGCTTGGCCATCTGGAGCAGATTGAAAGCTACGCCCTGGCCGTCAGGTCAGGTTTGGAAGTTTAAACTACACGGCCGACATCCGGGGAGACTTGATCTTCGACGGATTCGAGCCGCAGCCAAGCGCGCCGCACTATCTCGATGGGCATGATCTAACTCTGCCGCCGAACAGTGTCCTGGAGGCCGCACTAGTGTCCGCTCCGACCATTGATTCGGAGCCGATCTCGCCGATCGAGGATGGTTGGTTGGACACCACCTCGGGGGCTGAAACCTCAACGGCGATTGAGCCGAACTCCATCCCTGTCCTTTGCGAAGACCGTGACTCCAAGGTGCCGGACTCCTCTCCGGACTCCGAACCCTCCGCGCCCCCGCCGATCGAATCCGATTGGGCGCCGGTCATGGAGTTCACTGCCGCGGACATCTTTCAACACTCGCCCTTCGGCGACATCCTGAATTCACTAAAGTCTCTCTCTTTATCAGAAGAGCCCTGGCCGGACTACGGTCAGGAAGGTTGGGATGCGGACGACGAAGAAATTCAACGCCCACCCACCACCCACTTTGTAGCCACTGTCGAAAGCTTAAACGACGTGCTCAATTTCAACTCCGAAGACATCGACGGTATGGACAACGATGTAGGAGACAACCAGGAACCAGCGCCTATAGGATACTGGACAACCACCTCATCTCATGATTTATACATGGTGGATACACCTAAAGGAATTGACGACGAGGAACAACGGGACACTACGAAGGATAAATCCCTCGAAAAGCAGTCAAAACGGCAACGTAAACGCCGCACCAAGTCCCGCCTCGACAAAGACCCAGCCATAGAGCAGGGCGAACCGGTGGACGACGAACATGCTATCAAGCAAACGTCCGAACAGGACAACTTGGAAAAACAACCCGTCCCCGGCGAAGATAACAGTCCGGACGATCTCACGCCGGACAAATTGTTGGAGCAGAAGAACCTCCACAAAAGGCTCGTCGCCACTGCGCGTAGCCTGAAAAAGCAGAAATGGAAGCTCAAAACAGCGGAAGATGCACTCATAATCAGATGGAGCAAGGTACTCAACACCGCAGACAAATACGGCGACAGTCGCCGAACAAAGAGCTACACAAAGAGAAAACTACTACCCGAATTTGATGAGGAGTCCGTAGAGCCCCCACAATCAAAAAGCAAGAAGGCCACCCGGTCGGATGGACGACCCCACGGAAAACAGAGAGCGGCAAATGGCGCCGCACACAAGCCGGCACGCGATCCGCATAAGGATTCTCATCAAAATGATGGCCTAGTCAGGTCCATCTATGGGCCGAGAAAGCAAGCTCTTAAAAGCAATGCAACACGCCAAATCTCCGAACATCATGGCACACTCAAATACAGGGGAGCCGCACATCCCCTATGTTTCACCGATGAGGTGTTGGATCATGAATTTCTAGCGGGATTCAAACCCGTAAACATAGAGGCATACGACGGAACAACAGACCCTAGAGTCTGGATTCAGGATTACATCCTCCACATACACATGGCTAGAGGAGATGATCTCCATACCATAAAATACTTACCCCTCAAACTCAAAGGGCCAGCATGGCATTGGCTTAAAAGCCTTCCCGAAAACACCATTGGAAGTTGGGAAGAGCTCAAGGATGCGTTTCGGGAAAAAATTCAGGGGACCTATGTCCGACCTCCGGATGCAGACGATCTAAGTCACATAACTCAACAGCCCGGAGAGTCAGCCCGGAAATTCTGGAATAGCTTCCTTACTAAAAAGAACCAAATAGTCGACTGTCCGGACGCCGAAGCCTTAGCAGCCTTCAAACACAACGTCCGAGACGAATGGTTCGCCAGACACCTCGGCCAAGAAAAGCCAAGAACAATGGCCGCATTAACAAGCCTCATGACCCGCTTTTGCACGGGAGAGGATAGCTGGCTAGCAAGATGCAGCACCAGCGACCCAAGTACATCCCAAGTCAAGGATGGAAATGGGAAACCACGGTGCAACAAAGACCAACGCCGGATCAAGGGGAACGGTCCAAAGAGCGCAGCAGTCAACGCCGGATTTAAAAGCTCACGGCAGAACAATAAAAAACTGCCCCTTAAGGACAATAGCGATGAGCTATCCAACTTAAACACAATCTTGGACAAGATATGCCAAATCCACAGTACTCCCGGGAAGCCTGCAAACCACACCCACAGAGATTGTTGGGTCTTCAAGCAGTCCGGCAGACTCAATGCCGAACACAAGGGCTCGACACACCAAGTGAGGATGATGACGAACCCCACAAGAAGAGCACCGGAAAACAAAAGAATTTCCCACAAGAGGTCAAGACAGTAAACTTACTTCAAGTAACAAAAGGGGAAAACAGAGCGGCACCCATTGAATTACGCGCCACACAATCTACCCTAGCGGAGTACCAACACTGGTTGTCAAAACAAATCACCTTCGACCATCAGGACTACTCTGAAAGTATCTGGAACGCAGGATGGACTGCCTTGATATTGGATCCTATAATCGACGGATTCCAATTTACACAAGTCCTCATGGATGGCGGTAGTGACATAAACCTGATATATCATGACACAATCCGCAGGATGGGGATAGACCCAACCAAAATTCGCCATAGCAACACCTCCTTTAAAGGGGTAATGCCAGGCCCATATGCCCATTGTATGGGCTCCCTACTGCTAGAAGTTGTGTTCGGCTCATCCGACAACTTCCGCCGCGAAAACTTAACCTTCCACATCGCCCCATTCGAAAGTAGCTATCAAGCACTACTGGGGCGTGAAGCTTTCGCCCGCTTTAACGCAATACCGCATTATGCATCTCTTACACTCAAAATGCCCGGTCCACACGGCATCATCTCATTAAAAGGGAGTATTAAGTGTTACTCGAGTCCGGAAGAACGTGAGACTGCCTTGACAGCCCCACACCAATCCGGCTCCGCTAATCAAAGCACCTGAATATGTCATTCAAACCCCGGACACGGCTGGACGAGTTCGCCGCCTACTAGTGGCATACCCCATACAAGGGGCTGCACGCACGTACAACAAGAGACAATAAAGCTCAATTTTATTCACCTTTCGAACCGTACTCTGTTTATTTAATATAAAGTACATTTTTTCTCGCACGATATTTTTTCTTTTTTCAAACTAAGTTCCTCTCTTTTACAGATGAACGTCTTGCTATACCCGTCCAGGATACGGCACAACGGAGACGCAGGCGCAGACGTGCAGTAGGGCCCGTTGCAAGGATTCTTTTCAGATTAAGACCCTGCGTAAACCTTTTTTACTGTCTCTTGTTGTTACTCATCCCCCGGTTTCTTATTATAACCGAGGAGGAGGCTGACGTTTTGGCATCGGCCGCGTCAGAATTTTGCACGTACCTGGACACCAGGGGCTTATTACCAAGGGCATTGTTCTGCCCGCTTTATAAAAGACCGAATACCTTAGGGAGTGTTCGGCGTCTCGAGTTAGGCCTTATATGCATCAGCTCCGAATCATGTCTTTGGTCAAATGTTGGGTTTGCCCGGCTCCTGTGTTTTGCTGCCTTACGTTCCGTTCTATCGGCTAACGCGGCACCAGGAGAACTACTGCGATTGTGCCCCGGTTCGGCCGGGCGAGCACCTCAGTAGAGAAAGCTGAAAACTGACTGTCATGATATAGCGAGAGACTGGTCAACCACTCGATGACTCACCGGAATGTTTAGAATTCCTCCGCATTAACGAAGGACCATTTTTCGGTCAGGCACATACGCACCCCGAATTCGGGAGAGTGCGGTGCCACCAGGGGCTATATAGTAGCCCCACCCTCGAACCCCTATGGCTAAGTGAAAGTGATAAAGCATTATAGTCCGGTTGCCTAGTTTGCTACGCTATCACCTCCTTCACAGGACCAAGACGTTGGATCAAGTGTGAAAATGCGCCTTTTTTGCAAACACCCCCGCATTATGTGCGTGGGGGCTGAAGCCAAGGACTGTCATCTTTCAGGTTATATACATATAGACATCAACGGCCGCACAGGAGGTAGTTTATTACTTGAAGGCACAAGTATAAAAAGCTCTTACATTAAATTGAAACATTGTTTTCACAAATCATACATGCCATTAAAGCATAACATCCTTCGAGCACTGCGTCTCTATTAAATGAGCGCCCTGCAGGACTTCCTTAAAATAGTGCTCGGCAGGTACTCGGCTTCTGTCCGAATCTTGGGATGCAATTTCGGTGGCCTTCATCTTCGCCCAGTATGTCTTGACACGGGCAAGAGCCATCCGCGCTCCCTCTATGCATGCCGACCGCTTCATTGCGTCGATACGCGGTACCGCACCAAGGGTATGCTGCACTAAGCTAAAATAACTCTTCAGCTGGGGTCCGCCTGGCCACAAATGAGTCATGACATGCTTCATGGAAAGTCCGGATAATCGATTCAGCTCGGCCCATTCGGCCAACCGATCGGTCAACGGAAGAGGACGCTCCGGACTATGGAATTGCGACCAATATAGCTCTTCCCTTCTGTGCCCCTTCTGGCCTTGGAAGTGCTCAATCACGTCCGCAGTGCTCGCCGCTAAGTCCAGATAAGCATCCTCCGAACTCCACAACTTGTCCAACTGAGCATACTTCGGATCCATATATTTCCTCCGCAGCAGAAAAGGCTTTCCAGCAGCAACATCCACAGCCTCACGCAGCTCCTCCTTTGCAGCTCTCATTGCGGAGCGGGCATCCTTGGCTTCGGCGGTGGCCTTTTTCAGGTCCTCTTGCTCCGCTTGACGTTCTTTTTCAAGAACCCCGCAGCGGTCGGTAGCATTCTTCAACTTTATGGCCATATCGGCCATTTCCTCTTTGCTTCGGCAGTGAGCAGCCCGTTCGGCTTTTAGCTCTTCGGCCGCCCTTAAAGCGGCCGCACTACTATTTCTGGCTTGCTCTTTAGCTCGGGCGAGTTCCGCCCGCAGCTCCTCCACAGCAGCGGCGCCACCTGCATTAAGCATACAAGTCGTAAGGCACGGGCGTCAAGCTCCCTTACCAGGCGTCCGCAAAGAAGTCGCATACCTTGTGACTCGTCAAGTTGCCGCTTTAGTTTGGCAAATTCATCAATCCGGCTGGCCACCGGACGCCCCGCCACCTATTTAGGAGCGGCGATATGTTATAACTGAGATTATGATCCTCGGCATGCTGTCAATTTTGACAACATACCGAATCTCAGGGGCTACTATCTATACAGGGCGCATTCTATATGCATAACTGTCAGAAGGTACATCATTTTTGCGTACCTCGAATCCCGTCAGTAAGCTTCTGACGGCTTCATGCAATCCGCTCTCAGCGGATGCAATTCTTTCAATCACTGTACCCATTAGCGCACGGTGATCTTCTGAGATAGCCGCTCGCCCGAGCAGATCCTTCAGCTCCTCCGACCCCACGCCAGTTGGCGCCGGACCTTCCGGCCCCGCCGGACTCGGGGAAACCCTCCGCGTCGACACCTTAGGGTCGTCCGCCTCGCATGAAGGTGTGACAGGTGGAGGCGTTTCGCTGTCCATCATCTCCGGAAGAAGATCCCCCGAAGATGAGCTCTGCTGAGAAGGGCTGAGATCTGAACTACAAGGTACAATTTCAGTTATCTTTAGAAATAAATACAGGGATGTTCTTTATTCACAGGACCCCCTCTTTTTACTTACGGCTTGCTGGAGGGCTGATCCCCTTGGGGAAATAGTGCGGCTGGGATACTTCCCAGTGCCTGACTCTCTGACGAAGATTTCTTTCCCCTCTTTGAGGCCTTAACCTCCGGATCTTCCGAAGCGGTCCTCTTCTCTCCTTGGAGGGTGGAACTTTTGGTCCCTCCTTCCTTGAAAGCCTCCTTCGTGGAGGCAGTTGCTTCCCCGCTCCCCCCTTCGCCTTCTTTAAAAGGCGCGACCTTCAACATCTTGGTCAGCATGGGATCCGGCGTGGTCTCTGGGAGGGGAGCCGGACACCTTATCAACTTTTCCTTGGCTATCCACTCCTGTTCAAGAAACGGCTCCTTTAAAGGGCATATATATGATAAATGAATGAACAGCCTATCCGGGTACATGACTACTTACTTGAGTATCTGGGCGATTGCAGCTTAGTCATGCGTCCTCAGCCAGGTCCGGACACTTCTCTTGTGATCCGAAGAACAGTTTATACATCTCCACGGGAATCGTTCCCATAAAATGTTGGAGAGCTCGTGGTCCCTCCGGATTGAATTCCCACAGATGGAGGGGGTGACGTTTGCAGGGCAGAAGGCGCCGAATCAGCATAACCTGCGCCACTACGACCAGATTGATCTCTCTTTCTTGGAGGTCTCGAAT
>LR880971.1:29778954-29804429 GCA_904067115.1 Aegilops sharonensis
CCTTCAACATCTTGGTCAGCATGGGATCCGGCGTGGTCTCTGGGAGGGGAGCCGGACACCTTATCAACTTTTCCTTGGCTATCCACTCCTGTTCAAGAAACGGCTCCTTTAAAGGGCATATATATGATAAATGAATGAACAGCCTATCCGGGTACATGACTACTTACTTGAGTATCTGGGCGATTGCAGCTTAGTCATGCGTCCTCAGCCAGGTCCGGACACTTCTCTTGTGATCCGAAGAACAGTTTATACATCTCCACGGGAATCGTTCCCATAAAATGTTGGAGAGCTCGTGGTCCCTCCGGATTGAATTCCCACAGATGGAGGGGGTGACGTTTGCAGGGCAGAAGGCGCCGAATCAGCATAACCTGCGCCACTACGACCAGATTGATCTCTCTTTCTTGGAGGTCTCGAATGCGGCCCTGCAACAGAGGAACGTCCTTGGACGGCCCCCAGTTGAGCCCCTTATTGACCCATGACGCCAACCGCTGTGGTGGACCCGAGCGGAAGGCGGGAGGCGCCACCCATTTGGTGCCCCTAGGAGCGGTGATATAGAACCACTCCCGTTGCCACAAACCAAGCTCCTCTTGAAAAGAGCCCTCGGGCCACGGAGCATCAGCACATTTGCTTATGACCGCCCCTCCGCACTCTGCTTGTTGCCCCTCGATCATCTTCGGCTCCACCTTGAAGGTCTTGAGCCACAATCCAAAGTGAGCGGTAATATGGAGGAAGGCTTCACATACGACAATGAATGACGAGATATGGAGGATGGACTCCGGATTCAAGTCATGGAAATCCAGCCCATAATAAAGCATGAGCCCCCGCACAAAGGGATCCGTCGGGAAGCCTAAACCCCGAAGGAAGTGAGACACGAACACCACGCTCTCGCCGGGCTCGGGAGTGGGAATGACCTGCCCTGGAGCAGGCAGCCTATGCGAAATCTCGCTGGTTAGATACTTGGCGTCTCGCAGCTTTAGCACATCTTCTTCTGTGACGTAAGAAGACATCCATCGGCCGAGCTGGTCGGAGCCGGACATCGTCGAAGGTCCGAAGCGCCTAAATCTGAAGCTTTGGGTGTTGGAACTCGAAGCGTGGGGCGAACTCGATGGAGGGTGTAAAAAAGAAGAGGGCCTTGGTCTCATTATAAAGAGGTTGAATACCAAGAGCCCTCCCCGTGGTCTATTAGGACTCGCCTTCGATAGAGGAGGCGTGCCAAGGGGCACGGTTGGGTTACCCACGTCCGTATTGATGAGAATCCCGGAATAAGGGGGCACGATCTATGCCTTGATAAGACGTGCCAAGTAAACTGCCTCGCTAAACGCGCTGAGGTGGAACAGTAAAAAAAGATTCATATAAAGACCTGGCCATGGTGTGATGTCACGCCGCGGAATACGTCAGCGGATCTGTGCAAAAATTATTCTCTCTACGGTAGTATGTGGAACTTGTTTTGCAGAGCCGGACACTATCCTTGTGTTCAAAACCTTCTATGAAGAATTCGGAGGAGGAACCCGCCTTGCAATGCCGAAGACAATATGCGCGTCGGACTCATCGTCATTGAAGCCTGGTTCAGGGGCTACTGAGTGAGTCCTGGATTAGGGGGTGTCCGGATAGCCGAACTATCATCTTCGGCCGGACTCCTAGACTATGAAGATACAAGATTGAAGACTTCGTCCCGTGTCCGGATGGGACTTTCCTTGGCGTGGAAGGCAAGCTTAGCGATACGGATATGTAGATCTCCTACCATTGTAACCGACTCTGTGTAACCCTAACCCTATCCGGTGTCTATATAAACCGGAGGGTTTTAGTCCGTAGGACGAACAACAATCATACCATAGGCTAGCTTCTAGGGTTTAGCCTCTCTGATCTCGTGGTAGATCTACTCTTGTACTACCCATATCATCAATATTAATCAAGCAAGAGTAGGGTATTACCTCCATCGAGAGGGCCCGAACCTGGGTAAAAACATCGTGTCCCTTGTCTCCTGTTACCATCCGCCAAGGCGCACAGTTCGGGACCCCCTACCCGAGATCCGCCGGTTTTGACACCGACACTCTCCCTCTCCCCTTGCTTGATCAAGGCACGGGAGACGTCATCGGGCTGCACGTGTGTTGAACGCGGAGGCGCCATTGTTCGGCGCTTAGATTGGAATCAACCACGATCTGAATCGCTACGAGTACGGCTCCTTCATCCGTGTTCTTGTAACGCTTCCGCTTAGCGATCTACAAGGGTATGTAGATGCACTCCCCTTCTCCTCGTTTCTTGATTACTCCATAGATTGATCTTGGTGATGCGTAGAAAATTTTGGATTTCTACTACGTTCCCCAACAAATAGAACCCCTAAACTCTTAACTCTTTATACGGATTGGATCTGGGGTTTCCCTCCCAATCTGTAAAAGTGAGGATTGGAGAGGGAAACCCACCTCCAACCCACACTCCACCGGTCATTGCGCGGGAGGGAAATTTCCCCTCGCGCGTCCGTCCCGTAGGACGCCTCGTCGATCCCGTCGCCCCCGCGGCGAGCCATGGAGGCGCCGCCGGACTCCTCCGTCGCCCCGGCCGCCCCGCCCCATCCTCCCTCCCTCCGCCCGTCGCCTCGCCCTCGGCCTCGGCCTCAGGGACGCCTGCGTCGGCCCCGTCCTCGCTCCCTCCGCCCGCGTCGGAGGTGCTGTCGGTGGTGGCCGTCGACGCAAAGAGGCGGCGTGCTAGCTAGCACGTCGTCCTCCCCCAGCCCGCCCTGTCGTCGCCTCCGTCGCCCCAGCCGCAGCGGCGCCGAAGGTGAGGAAGAAGCCCTCCCTTGGGCCAAGGGGGCAGTGGCGCCGAAGGTGAAGAAGGCCACCTCCAGGAAGAAGCCGACGCCCGCCCCAGCCGCCCCGGCCCCCGCACCTCCGCCCGTCGTGCACGAGGTGCTCGACGGAATGCCTGCCCCACCAACGTCGTTCATGGGGCTTCTCGAAGAAGCGGAGGTGGACATCGGGGCTCCTTCTCTCGAACCCTTTGGGTTTGGTGATGACTTGCAGGAAGAGGGTGATGAGGAGGAGGAAGGGGAAGATGAGGAGGAGGTGACCTTGATAGAGGAGGAGGCGTTCGCCGCCGTTGCAAAACCCACCGTGCGCTCGACAAACTATAGCGAGGACGAAGTTATTCTCTTGGTTCGTGCTTGGGAACATGTGGGGTTGGATGCAAGCACCGGTACCGATCAAACCGGTAAACACTATTGGCAACGCATAGAGGATGTCTATTGCAAGATCAAGCCAAAGACCGGTGGGTACATCCCTCGTAGTTAACAGTCGCTTCAAGGCCGGTGGGAGTTGATGAAGCCCCATTGTGCTCGTTGGACTGCGGCAATGGAACAAGTGAAGGATGCACCGCCTAGTGGAACCGTGGAGAGTGACTATGTGAGTACATATATGTTTTTCACATTTATTTTGATTTTTTATGCTATTGTTATGTGAGTACATATATGTTTACTATGCTATTGGTGGGTTTGTAGGAGGCAATTGCCGACTTGAGGTACAAGGAGATGGTCGCTTCCAAGGGCAAAGCATTCCCATTTAAACATGTTTGGAAAATTCTTCAAACTTATGACAAGTGGAAGTTGAGGGATCAAGAGACCGCACCCAAAAAATTGGCAATGCTTAGGATGGATGATAGTGAAGAGGAGGGAAGGAACGAGCACAAGCCCGCTGGAAACAAGAAGGATAAGGTAAGGAAGAAGATGGAAGGAGAGGCGCCAAGCATAAGGGAGAAGATAGAACATATGATGAAGTCAAGGGAGGCATTGATAATGAAGACATTGGAGACAAAGCTTCTTATCAACGAGAAGAAGAAAGAGGTGAAGCTTGCACAAGTTGAAGCAAGGCGTGAAGATGCCAAGTGCAAGGCCGACTTGGAGGAGAGGATGATCAAGGTCAAAGAAGCAAAGGCATGCATGGAAAGAACTCATGGTGGAAGAGAAGGAGCACATGATGATGTCCAAGAAGGACATGGATGAAGATCAATTGATGTGGTGGAAGGAGTACAAGCAGGACATCGCGGAGAGGAAGAGGATATTCCGTGGTGCGTCCTCTACTCTTCGAGGTGACACTCCGATGAGTGGAGGTGGCGATGGCGTATTACACATCGTTTAAATGGATGTATTTAGCACTAAAATACGTCTAGATACATCGACAAATGATATAAATCAGAGGGAGTACTACTAATTTTCGGCCGCGGTCGGTATGCTCTTTCAATGATGCTGTTTTTAGAAAAACCAATTGCAATGTTTTCTTATGTCCTTAACTTCTTTATTTGATTTCCCACACATGCCAGACAGTCCATGTTTCCTTTTAGGATATTTTGAGAATTTATTTACAATCCTTCAAAGGATTTTCAAGTAAAATGTGTACATTGTGTGTGTGTTTCAATATTTTTGCAGTTTTAAATACTTATTTTTTTTCTAAAATTCAATACAATAAACAATTTATAAATTATATGGTTAGTCATGCATTGCATGTGCACGCTAAATAGTTCCCTATCAACCGCGGATGGGAGATGCACCGTAACGGTGTGTAACCGTCACGACGACAAACTCCCCTTTAATAATAGTATAGGTTCTATACCACAATCAATAACTTATATGTATTTTATTTTCAAAACGCATATTATTAATCAAAAAACTAATGTTTCATACAACCAAATCTCATTGAAATAATTGCAACAGATCTTGCAAAGAAGTTTTTATATTTTCTAGTGATTTAATGGGGGCTTCCTCCGTAAATGTCGGAACAACCAGAACTTTTTGTCCAAAAAGACCACCTGCCAACGCTATTGTCAAAAAGGACTACCCATTGATCAATTTGACAAAAAAGACGCCCTCAACTGTAGCGGCAGGCGACAAGTGGCACCTACTGCCATGCCTGGAGGCAGCGGGCTCCGCCTGGAGGCAGCGGGCCCCGCCTGGAGGTGGTCGCCCGGGTAAAACATGTCTTCTACAACGCCTTTCACCGGCACGGAACGGGGCAGGGCAGGTGGGCCATGCCGCCACTCAATGAGGCGGCCACCGCTGCTGCTGCCTCTCCCAGGCCGACAACTCCTGCTGCGGGCGAGCCCGGACAGCAGGCCAGGCCGCCACTGCATGAGGCGGCGGGACTGTAGCTGCTGCATGCGCTCCAACAGCTGCCTGTTGCGGACAGCGCTGATTGCTGCGGCCGACAAGATAGATTGCGACGTGCGGGAATCTGATGCCTTGTTTTGCTTTCTTTCACAAGTTACGATGCTCTGAAATCACATTCCCGTCTAAATTTGACGTCTTATGTACTGATTTCTACGCAGACGACACTGATTAAAGCATTGCATGATTCCCGCTTCAGTCTATTGCTGCAGCCGACGCGACAACACTCACGCATGCTTCCCAACAGCGTTGTTGTTGCTGCGTGTGATGAGACACCACGCGGTAGGTGAGTTCTAGCTCGTTCTGCGGACAATACACTGATCCTCTTCTTTTTATACGCATAACCGCGGCTCCATACACAGACGCTCTCTCTCGAATCTCTCTGGTTGCCTTCTCTGCCTCTCTGCTCTCACTAAGTCTACAAGAACACATAAAAATAAAAAATCGGTAGCCACTTTCACTCGTGATTTTGGGCGATTTAGAGATGGATTTTGAAGATGGTGAAGTTGAAGAAAAGATAGATTAAGGTAAGATCCATCCATTTTTGTTTTTTTTTGTTCGCATGCATGATGTTTTTGTTCTGTTTGATTAGTTCCTAAGTGTGTCCTCTATGTTGTTTTAGGCATTATTTCAGCACTTTGTGGACTTATTTGGAGTTTTTGGAGTAGGATTTGCCGGGCAAAGTGAAGTACGAAGGGGAAGATCAAGGTATGAGCTTTGCAATACATGAATTTTTTTCCATGCAAGGTGGTAATTAGTTAGTCTTTTAGCTCGTCATTAGCTATGCGATGTTAGTGCTTGGACGTTAGAAATAATTTCAAACAAAATATGTTGCATTTATACTATATTTTTAGAAGAGTAGGTTGAAGATGTTGTATTAATGTTAGCAGCGTCCGTTAGTATTAATTTGTAATTAGTACTTGTGTTGAACCTTTAGGTTCGGTTAGAGTCAGAATTTGGAAACCAAATATTTTACGGTATTGTAGATCAACATTAGGCTTTTGAAAGCATAAATTTTAGTTTGACATGCGAGGAGATCTTAATATGGTAATTAAGAAAAAGCTTGTATTGTAATTGGTCATTGCATGTGGTATGTTTATTAATAAGTGTATAGTTAGGAAACCGTAGGTCTACTTTGTTATGTCGCAATAATCTAAATTTTTATGTTAAGACTACATGCTAATGTAATTAATGATGTATGTAATTAGGTAAAAAAATCATCTTAGTAGCAAACATGGAGGAGATGATGTGATTGAAGAAATTGTGTTTCGATCTTCGTGGTCCCTTTTGATGTGATGACCACATGCATGCCGGTGCTATTTTCATACTCTTGATAACAGAAACAAATATCTGTGTATAATATTTATGTCCATGTGATAATAGGTTGACTGGTGACGGATATTTATTCGGACTATTGTGACGCTTAATTGCATTTGCAACAACATCCATATTGAAGCTGAGGCATAAATAATGCCGTAGTTTTGTGAATATTTTTTTATATTTGATGCGCAGTTGTGAATGATGTGCATGCCGCTGCGAATATTATTATTTGTAAATAAATTATTAGTATCGTATAATATGAAAAATTTATTAGAACCGAAAGATATTAATTATTTACCTCTTATGATATTAAAATGTTATTATCGTACTATTATGTTTAGAGTCCAAGCAAATGATTCTAAAACAAACCAAATATTTGCAACGAAAATACGGTTATTCTTTTAACCGGCTGATACTAAAAGAATCAATTATTACGAATAGAAATATTGTTATTAAATTATATGTATCGGATGATGTGAAAAACTTTTTAGAATCAGGTAATATAAAAAATTTCATCGTATTATTATAATTTGAGTTTTAGCCGACTGGTAATAAATATTCAGTTACTAATTATTTGAAATGTAAATATGGATGTTGGTTAGGTACTATGGAAAATTTGTTTGTGTACTATGGGGACGTGGGTTACACAGCAGTCAGAAGGTGCATCCGAGCAGTGTTTGGCCCAGGGATGCAGGGAAAAAATGACAATGAAGGTCTTTGTCGTTCACGGAGAAAATCATGGGACAGTTGCCCGTTGGGGTTTGCAGCCTAACACAGGTGGTCAGTCGTGGGAGTCGTACATGAGGTTTACATAAGGTCAGATGATGACTCTGCTAGAATATGTTTTGGACCAAGATCGTCATATTGACGGTTATTATGCCTATCGGGCTAATGCGGCGACTCTATTAGAGTTGCTCTTGGCTCGGTTAGAGTTGCTCTTGGCTCTCCATCAACTGTGAGGATTGGATTCCGCCGGCACCACGGGTATGCCCACAACTACTTATCCATCCCCACATTCAGCTGACTACTTGTTATACGAATTATTGGTCTTACTGTATCTTGTGATAAAAGTGTCATTCCCATCCCGAGCTCACATGCAACATGACAAGCAGTAAAATCTGAAAGAATTGTTTTTTTCAAAAATGCAGATCTTTTTTAGTAACAGACATTTGGCGAGTATTTGAGCTGCATGCAAATTTTCGTCTTGGGATGACATTTGTGGAGGCCGGGGCAACTAAAACATAATCGATGCTCCAAAAATGTTTTTTTGGAGCATCGATTTTTCCTTTTTCTGCCAAGATCTCCATGAATGTTATTCCATCAAAAAAAATGACTAAAAATAATTATTTTTTTATTTGTTTATACTCCCTTCGACTAGGTGTATAAATCACCTTTCGAAAATCAATTCATCGCAAAACACTTAGGCGCGGTGAATTAACTCCCACCTCTTTTTTTTCTTGACATAAATAAAGGAATCAACCAATAAGAGATGCGGGACGTGTATGGTTTTAATTATTTGAGACTACCAAACACGACATAGTGGTCAGCTCATTGCATGCAATCATATTAGTTAGCAAATAAATAATAAATTCTCTTGTTTTTCTCTCTGCCTTGGTCGCAATGCACAACCATAGATAACTTATGCACCTAGATGGGGGGAGTACTAATTTCTGGATTTTATCATCTCAGGTGCATACGAGCTCAGGATCAGAAACTCCATGTCCCTCTTGTGGATAGAAACTCCATGTCTCTCCTGTGGAGGCTACTCAAAGTCTCAAACACAAATCTTTAGACTCCATGACAGTAAACAATTAATCATTTTAAATAGCCGCAACAGAGATGCTTGGATTGTCCATCGATGCCTAAACAATAAAAGAAAATATATACAACGGGACCAAAGTGTGAAATAGCAAGGGAAGATTTATTTATAGTCGAATTGTTTAATTTATTATTCACTTGAAACCTGTAGCATACTTGCTACTAATTGTAACCTGGAAATCCAATTGCCTTATTACTACTACTGTGAGCTAGAAGAAGGGTCAAGTACATGGCCGGCAAAGACCACGGCCCCGGACACCTCCTCCACTATATAAAACGCGAACGGGTGGTCGGCGACGAACTCCCTCGCAGTCACCCTCATTGCACACTGCTTCCTGCGGCCACTGACGGCGCTGCAGGCCGCCGCCTTGGTGCCCTCCTCATTCACCTCGACGACCGCCTTGTGGAACACCTCGTCCAAGCGCACGTCACAGACGCTCCTCTCCACCAGGCCGGCAGATCGGCCTCCTTGCTGAACGCCAGCCGGAGTCCCAGGCTCTCGAGCACCTCGGCGAGGCGGCAGAAGAAGGACAGCTTGAACTTGGGCAGCAGGAGCTTAGTCACCTTGATCGTATGCTTCGGCACGTGGTCGAGCAGGGAGCCGCGGGATGCCAGCGCGTTGGCCATGGCGCGCAGCCCGTCACGCGCGTGCGGGAGGAACACGCACATCGAGTACCGGGCCGTGGTGTCACTGCCGGTCTTGTAGGGGAGCTTGAGCACGTCGAAGTCCTTGTGGTAGGAGACGAAGAGGTCGTGCAGTCCCGGATAAAAGGTCATGAAGGATACGATGATGGCGGCGCTGGCGCCGCCCAGGCGGTGGAACGTGCGGTGCTCGGTGAGGGCCTCGGGGAAGCGCCTCTCCCACACGCCCTTGAAGTAGATGGCGTTGGTGAGCACGAGCCTCGAGCCGTCGGACAGTGACCCCTCCGGCAGGATCTCCGGGATGAGATTGTCCGTCGCTGCCGCCGCCCACTCGTTGATCTCCTTCCTCGTCTTCTCCCTGCTGCCCTCCTACACAATACATAAGCACGCACGTTGTAAAACGGCGGGGATCAACGGCGTGTCGAGAAGATGAAGAATAGTTTCGCGATTGATATGATACCTGAGCGAAGTCGACGGCGCGTATCTCAGGCTCTCAGCCTTGTAGGACTCGGCGGCGGTGCGGAGGTAGGCCGGCGTGAGCCCCATGTTTTTCTGGTGGAACACGCCGTAGGCGTAGCTGATGAGCGGCCCCCCACCTGAGCCGGACGGCTCAGTGTCAGCGGCGGTGAGGCCACGCACGAAGCTGGCGACCTCGTGGGACGACGAGGCACCAAGCAGGGTGAGGAGCTCGTCCAGTGTTGTACCCCGTGCTCCGGCGGCCACCGCCCACCAGGCCAAGCGTGGTGTAGAGGGACAAGGGCGAGAAGGCGATGTTGCTGCCCCTGGTGTCGTCGCCCTCGGCGAGCTTCTTGGCCAGGCGGAGAGCAAACGCGGTCAATCTGCCGGAGCCCACCGCCGGCGGCGACTTGGACTTGCGTGCCTTCTTGCGCGGCCTCGTCTGAACCCCCTGGTCTTCCATGGTGCATGCACGTGCCGGCCAATGCGATTGAATTAACAATGAGACGGCCGAAATACATATATATATAAGGACGGTCTAGATCTAATAAACCCTAATCATAAGATGTTTTGGCCGCGAGGCGCCATCCGATCGTGATGGTCAAACAATGGTGTATGATCCACCGTTGGATCCAATCTTATCAACCGGACCAGTCAGTCAATAAACAGGTTCAGACTCACGAGTTTCAGAGAACGAAAAGGTTTATTCAGGTTTGGGGAAGCAGAGCGCCTCACAAAATACAATTAACTGAGACTTGAAGTTAAGTCGATGCTACATGAAGGGAGTATATATTAGTATAGACAAGTATTTTCGGACGGAGGGAGTATATATTAGTAGGATCTTACATGAAGATTCGTGTAGAATTTTCTTTTTAATTTTTCTTTTCTCTTTCCTAGATGTTGTGGCATTTGACTTTTTTTTTGAAACAGAGGCAAAAGTTTTGCCTCATCGATTAAATAAGTAGAAAAGAGTTGCTCGGTTAATTAGGGAAAACCGAGCGAAAACTAGATTGCACGGTTAATTATGGAGAATCAAGCGAAAACCCTCACAACCGCTGAGCGGCACACATAAGATACCACCCACACATCACTCCAAAAGAGGGTCTCGTCGAGACAGCACGCAGGCGTCATCGTCATCACTCCTCCCCTAGAGGAGTCATCGCCATCCCTACACTCTGAGCAAACGACTCCGACTTCGCCGCAGGCGATCGTCGACTCAACCCACACCAAAGCGGACGCGTAAAGCTACATGAAGATCTGCGCCAAATCTCAGCCACCTGCGGCCCGACAGCGCAGCTCCGACTCTGACGGAGAACTCTGAAGAACAAAACCAGGCACAGCTGGCGCCACGGGAGATCGCCGAACGGGCCACCTGCAGCCGGTCATCATATACCACAGGGCCCCGCCACCGCAGCTTCAACTCCACAGCAACAAACAACCCGAGGCAAAACCGCAGACACGCCGGAGAAGAGCCGACTACCGCAACTATTGCCGCGTCGTTGACATCGCTCCCACCGTCATCGTTGCCACAGAAGCCTGGTCGCCACAACCGCCGCCATCCACGGGTCCCGCCCACCGATGCCAGGCTCCCAAGACGAAGCCCCCAAGAGGGAAAACGACGCCAAGGCGCCGCCGTCGTCCGATCACAGATCAAGGGTTTCCCCCGGAGAGGCCGAGATGGCCGGATCCGTGCAGGAGGGGAGCGGCAATAAAACAGCGATGCCTCCAGGAAGGTGAACGACGGCCACAGCCGCCGCCATCACTGGTCACGACACAAGACCGAGACAGGGTCTTCACCCAAGCTCCCACACCACCTCGGCCACACATCATCCCGCACCGGCACCAGCGAGCCCACCATCCACCACCACCATCGGAGCTGCCCAACGACGAATCAGCATCACCCACAGCTGGGGCGCTCTTCGCCGACAACCCGGGCCCTCGACCCGCCGATCACCAGGGCGTCCTCGCGACGTCCTGCCGCGCCCCTCGCGGCCGAAGCCGCCGCCCGAGCCTGCCCCCGCACCACAGGGCTGGCAGGCTTGTCCACGCATCGCCACACAGCCTCCCTCGAGGAAGTGCAGCCACGCCTCCCACGGCCACAGAAGAGAAGCTGCGCGCCGCCCGTCCCGTGCGTCCCGCCGTGTCGCCATCCTCACTCGTGGCACGCCGCCGCCGCCGCCGCCACGAGCCTGCAGACGCCGACCGGAACAGCCGCGTCCCGACCAGCCTCCCACCGGCAAGCGAGCCGCCGCGCCCCACGCGCGCCTCCCACCGCCATCCCGCGCGGACCACAGGTGCCGCTCGTCGCCGCGCCAGATCCGCGCCCGGCCGCGCCCGCCCGCAGCACCGCGGCGCCAGGAAGCAGCAGCACCTGCGAGACGCCACCTCTGCGCCGACCGGCCAGCCACCATCTCCACGCCGATGGGCCAAACGCCGCCGCCCGACCCGAGCTCGCCCCCCAGATCCACCGCGAGTCAACGCCCCCTCCTCGAGCGCGCGTGAGAACCAGTAGAAACACCCGCCCGCCACCTTCCCCGGAGCGCGTGCGGCCTTCGCCGGCGGCCTCCTCGGGTGGCGGCGAGGCAGGGGGAGGGGGGGAGGGGGACTCGACGGCGCGACGGGGGGTTCCCCCGTGTCGCCAGAGGAGGGGCGACGCGGGGGGGGGGGGGGGGGGGGGGTGGGGGGGGGGGGGGGGGGGGCGGCCGGGGGGGGGGGGCGGGGGGCGGGGGGGGGGGGGGGGGGGGGGGGGCCGGGGGGGGGGGGGGGGGGGGGGGGGGGTGGGGGGGGGGGGGGGGGGGGCGGCCGGGGGGGGGGGGCGGGGGGCGGGGGGGGGGGGGGGGGGGGGGGGGCCGGGGGGGGGGGGGGGGGGGGGGGGGGGTGGGGGGGGGGGGGGGGGGGGCGGCCGGGGGGGGGGGGCGGGGGGCGGGGGGGGGGGGGGGGGGGGGGGGGCCGGGGGGGGGGGGGGGGGGGGGGGGGGGTGGGGGGGGGGGGGGGGGGGGCGGCCGGGGGGGGGGGGCGGGGGGCGGGGGGGGGGGGGGGGGGGGGGGGGCCGGGGGGGGGGGGGGGGGGGGGGGGGGAATCCGGGGGGCGGCGGGGGGGCCCCCCCGGTACACAAAAGGGGGGGGGGAGCGGGGGGGGGGGGGGGGGGAACAGTACGATATACCTACATTTTCTGGCACTTGACTTACACTTGATTAAGTCTCAGTCGACTGAGACCTAGCCACAGTCATTAACCAACTGCAGGGGCAACTAGTAATTTTGGATTGGTTACTGTATATATGGGGCATAATAGTTTATGTACATGCAATGCTGATAATGAGATGAAACCCGGCCGGCAGCACAAGGATGCTTAGTCATACATGCTGTCAAACAGATCAATATATCTGTACTGACCTAATAACATTCGACATTAAAATGGCATGCGAATCTCGATCCTAAATTCCTAATGCAACACTACATGAGTCGGCGGAGATGTAGGCGTACGGCAACGATGAACACCAGGATGTCGTCCAGGAGGACATCTGAAATCAAAACAGTGTGATCATAAACAAAAGGCCTTGGAATTTATGGAGATGGTCTTGAAAATCAGGTAATGGTTGTTTCTGTGATTCTCGCGGAACTTAACCCCGGTCCATCTCATCTTCGACAGTCCAAATCTAGATAGCAACCAAGCTATTTCTCTGTTTGATTTTGAAAACTTTGCATGGTGGATTTACAGTACAGTATATGCTACTCCCTCCGTCCCATAATATAGGACATCTTTTCAGTTTAGTTTGAACTGCAAAAACGTCTTACATTATGGGACAGAGTAATAGCATATTATCCAAGCAAGATGACTCACAATACAATAGAAAGGTTGCAGGGTTTCTGTCAAGGACCTCGGTACCCAAGACCGCAGGACCTCGACTACGTAGTTCGTAGCCTCGGTCGATAGGAGCGCTAGGGTTTTTGCCTGGCTGCTCAATGATGCGGGAGGAGAGGATAGGAATAGAGGAAGAGGTAGGAGATAATAACTTTATTGCTTGCCCCCAAAGGGTGCTGATTATCTGATATATAAAGGCCCCATGGGCTGCTAACAAACTAGAAACCTAAGCCTAAACTACTCCTTTATTGTAGGAACTAATGTATAAGAACCAGGACTCCTACGCCTCGCCTGTGGAGGCCGGCGGCTGCCGCTCCTGGCTGCGCGGGCCACGCCTGTAGGCAGTGCCCCACATGACATCTCTCCCCCCCTCGACAAGCAGCTCGTCCTCGAGCTGAAAAGCGGGGTAGCGCTCGACGAAGCTGTCAAGATCTTCCCATGTAGCTGACGACGCTGCTTCACCCTTCCAGTGGACGAGTAGCTGGCGAACGCCGCGTGCTAGTCGTGCACGAGTCACGCGCTCCGGTTCTGGAACCGCCGCCCCGTTGTGGATCGGAGGCAACCCCGGTAGTGCAGTTGGAGGCGTGCCGAAGAACTTCTTGAGGAGGCCCACGTGGAACACATCATGGAGTCGCGAGCGAGCCGGAAGCTCAAGGCGGTAGGCCACGTCGTTGATGACCTCTGAAATGCGGTATGGCCCATAGAAGCGTGGCTTGAGCTTGCCCCTGGTCGGCAAGTTGAGAGAGGATGCGGCGCGCTGGCAAAGACGAAGCCAGACCCAATCGCCCACGGCATGCCGAATGTCGCGATGGCGTCTGTCGTAATAGGACTTGTAGACCGCTTGTGCCTGCTGTAGACGATAGCGGACGTCCGCGAGTAACTCGTCGCGCTCCGCCATGCTCCTGGCCACTGCTGTCACTCGTGTATCGCCCGGCTCGTAAGAGCGAATAGTGGGAGGATCACGGCCATACACAAGCTTGAACGGAGTTTCTTGGGTTGCTGTCTGGTAGGCGGTGTTGTAGATGTACTCGGCCCAGGGAAGCCACCGGAGCCACTGCCTGGGACGATCCCCGGTGAGACAACGGAGGTACATCACAATGATCTTGTTAGCAGCCTCTGTTTGGCCATCCGACTGTGGATCAAACGTCGACGTCATGTGCAGTTTTGTCCCAGTGAGGCGCATGAGCTCTCGCCAAAACGCTGAGGTGAAGACGGGATCACGATCCGAGACCATGGACTGCGGAACGCCATGGAGGCGCACAATCTCGGCGAAGAACACCTGCGCCACTGATTCCGCCGTGTACGGGTGGGCCAGCGCCACAAAGCGGCAGTACTTGCTGAAGCGATCCACGACGGTAAGGATGACAGACTTCCCGCCCACGCGAGGAAGCGCCTCCACGAAGTCGATGCCGACGTCAGACCACACGGCCGTGGGTATTGGCAGTGGCAGCAGCAGACCGGATGGGTGCAGGTGCTCGGACTTGTACCGCTGGCAAGTACCACAGGCGCAGACATACTCCTGCACCGTCTTGCGAAGGTTAGGTGCATGGAAGTCGCGGCGGAGGCGATGCAGCGTGCGCAGGACGCCTTCATGTCCATCATCGTGCACTGCGGTGAGAAGCTCCTGGAGTAGTGGAGACGTTGGCGGGATGTAGAGGCGGCCGTTAAAAGTGACGAGGCCGTCGGAGAGCGCCCATGCCAGCTGCCGAGCGCCTGCCGTGATATCCTCGCGCAGCGCGACGAGTGCTGTGTCCGTGGATGAAGCTTGTCGTAGGCGGTCGATGAAGTCGAAGCGAGGACCAGATATAGCCATGACCCCCGTCTCTTCCATGTCGCGGAGAGAAAGGGCATCCGCCACCATGTTTGTACTACCGGCCTTGTACTCCACGGTGAAATCGAACCCCAGCAGTTTGCCGACCCAGTGGTGCTGCGGGATGGTTGCCAAGCGCTGGTCCAGGAGGAATTTAAGGCTGTAGTGGTCAGTTTTTACCACAAATTGGCGCCCCCAGAGGTACGGTCGCCAATGGCGAATAGCGAGCACCAGGCCAATGAGCTCCTGTTCATATGCCGCCAGAGAACGGTGACGAGGCGCTGCCGGCCGGCTGAAGAAAGCCACCGGGTGCTGCTCCTGTAGAAGGACGGCCCCGAAACCGTATGTAGATGCGTCACACTCGACGATGAACGGCCTTGTGAAATCTGGCAATGTGAGCACGGGAGCCGTGGTGACCGCCGTCTTGAGGGCGGTAAAAGCTGCTGCCGCCTCCGGCGACCATGAGAAGCCGTCCTTGCGAAGCAGGGCCGTCAGGGGCGCGGCGACCACGCCAAACTCCTTGAAAAACTTGCGGTAGTACCCCGCAAGACCGAGAAACCCCCGGACCGCGCGCGCCGAGCGAGGCTGCGGCCAGTCGGCCACGGCCTGCACTTTTTCCGGATCCATGGCTACTCCGGCCGTGGAGATGGTGTGACCCAAGTAGGAGATTGACTCGACGGCGAAGGAGCATTTGGACCTCTTGACGAATAGCCGGTGCTGGTGCAGGACGGTAAAGATGGTGCGCACATGGCAAAGATGATCAGCCCACGTCTCGCTGAAGATGAGTATGTCGTTGAAGAAGACGAGAACGAAGCGGCGCAGGTACGGCCGCAGCAGATCGTTCATGAGTGCCTGGAACGTCGCCGGCGCATTGCAGAGGCCGAACGGCATCACCAGGAACTCGTAGAGGCCGTCATGGGTACGGAAGGCGATCTTGGGGATGTCCTCCGCACGCATCCGCACCTGGTGGTAGCCGGAGCGCAAGTCGAGCTTGGTGAAGAAACGAGCGCCCCGGAGCTCGTCGAGTAGTTCGTCCACCACCGGAATCGGAAACGCATCCTTGACGGTGATGGCGTTCAGGGTGCGGTAGTCGATGCAGAATCGCCAGGATCCGTCGGGCTTGCGGACCAGCAGTACCAGCGAGGAGAATGCTGAACAACTCGCTCGGATGATGCCCTGGGCGAGCATGGCGGCGCACTGACGCTCCAGCTCGTCCTTGTGTGCGGCCGGGTAGCGATACGGACGGACGGCCACCGGGGCGGAGCCGGGCAGGAGGTTAATGCCGTGGTCGCGGCTGCGGGGTGGTGGTATGCCGGAGGGTTCGGCAAAGATGCCGTCAAACTCGGTGATGATGGCGTCGAGGAAATCGCGGCCATTGCAGGATTGCAGGGTTGGCCCGTCCGGTCCGGCAAGGCCGTGCCAGCAGACCCGATGGCCCCTCCACCAGAACGTCATGGAGAGGGCGCGGAAATCCCACAGGATCGGTCCGAGCGTCGCCAGCCACTGCGTGCCCAGGACGACGTCGTAGCCTGCGAGCGGCAAGGCAAGGAAATCCGCCGAGAACGCCTCTTGGTCGATGCTGAAGGACACGGCGCTGTATGCGCCCTGGCACAGAACACGCTCGCCGTTGGCCACCGTGACACGCCTCTTCTCGGTGGTGGGTGATGGCAGTGTAGCACGAGCGGCCGCCTCCTCGGCGATGAAGTTGTGGGTGGAGCCTGAATCGATCAGGGCGAGGAGGGAGACACCCCCTAGGGTGATATGCATCTGCATGGTCTCGCTTGTGCGCACGCCGGAGATCGCGTGGAGTGAGATCCGAGGGTCGGCCGGCGAGGCATCAGCGGTGGCGGGGGCCGTGTCGTCGTCGTCGTCGTCGTCCGGCGCCAGGTCGAGGAGAAAGATGCGCTGGCACGCGCGGTTGTGGCCCCTGCCAAACTTTTCATTACAATTGAAGCATAGGCCCAGGCGACGGCGTTCCTCCATCTCTGTCTGTGACAGGCGTTTGATTGGGCGCCCTTCCGGCAGACTGGGAGCATGCGGGGGCGCGGCTGGTAGAGCCGGTGCGGGGGGTGCAAGGCGTGGTACGGGCGCCGACAGGATGCCCTTTTGCTGAAAACGCACCGGTGGCGCGGAAGTGAGCGCGCACTGGTCGCGCAGCTCCAACTTGCGGGCGAGGCTCATGGCGACGGCGAGGGACTGCGGGTTGTGGATTTCCACGTCGAGGCTGAGGGGTGGCTGGAGGCCCGCGGTGAAGATTTGGACCTTCTGTGTCTCTGATAAGATGCCTGCCCGGGGGAGGAGCGCCTCAAACCGCTCCTGGAAGTCAATGACAGACGTTGTGCGCTTGCACGCCATGAGTTCGCCCAGCGGGTTAGCGCGCAGAGGTGGCCCGAAGCGGAGGTTGAGCAGCTCGGAGAAGCGGCGCCACGGCGGAGTGCCCTCGTCACGCTGGACCTGCATGTACCACAGCTGGGCAGATGCTTCTAGGTTGTAGGACGCCATCCAGACTTTTTCCTCCTCGGCGATCCGTTGTTGATGGAAGAAGGAATCGCATCGGTTGAGGAAAGCGAGCGGATCTGACTTGCCGTCGAACTTGGGAAAATCCATCTTCTGAAACCGGGGCGGGCGATCATTGTGGTGCTGCCCATCGTGGGCACCGTCAGTGCTCGACGAGGAGGCGGACTTGTCCTTCTGGAGCGTGGCGACGGACGTCTGCAGGGACGCCACCGTTGCAGTCAAGGCCTCAATCATCTTGGCCAGATCAGCGGTGGTTGGTTCTGCCATGCCGGAAGTGACCAAGGCGGCGGCGGATGGTGGCGATGGAGGTGCGGTTGGTGCGGGCGCAGGGGTGTCGGCGGGCGGCTGAAGGGGCGCGAACCGGGAGGAGGATCGCCTGGAACCTGATACCAAGTTGTCAAGGACCTCGGTGCCCAAGACCGCAGGACCTCGACTACGTAGTTCGTAGCCTCGGTCGATAGGAGCGCTAGGGTTTTTGCCTGGCTGCTCAATGATGCGGGAGGAGAGGATAGGAGTAGAGGAAGAGGTAGGAGATAATAACTTTATTGCTTGCCCCCAAAGGGTGTTGATTATCTGATATATAAAGGCCCCATGGGCTGCTAACAAACTAGAAACCTAAGCCTAAACTACTCCTTTATTGTAGGAACTACTGTATAAGAACCAGGACTCCTACGCCTCGCCTGTGGAGGCCGGCGGCTGCCGCTCCTGGCTGCGCGGGCCACGCCTGTAGGCAGTGCCCCACATGACAGTTTCAATATGCAATGCCTGTGGTGACATGCCAAATGAATTAGGCTCTCTGAGCTGAACCAACCCAGATTTTCCTTATAGTTCCTATCAAGAAATAGATTCTAAGTCATGCTAAATCAAAGCATGATGAGAATCGACTAGCACTTCCTAGAAATGAATTTCAGATGTGCAACCAATAGTTCTTCCAACAAAAGAGCACCTTTCTATTGGGAAAAATACGAACCTGATCCCACACTACTCAAAACAGAATTCTCAATGAGGTTACAGATGTTATTAAGAATGTGTTGCCTGAGTGATGTTACAGTTAAAAAACATGCAGGCAATATATACCACAGTAAAATATGAAGAAAAAAATGAAGGATAAACAAATGGAGGATAAATATTGGCCCACCGACAACTGTGGAATTATGAAAATTCAGAATAAAGAACAATGATGTATAGTACTCTCACGCCTTGTAACATTATACTTACAAATTTGAGCTGTGAAATTGGGTCTTTGACACTGATGACGGACTCTGTAATTTGCAGCGTAGCAACCTAAGAATCGACTTTCGGTTGGTACACCGCTAATCTAGAAACAATGACTCAGAATATTATGGGATTAATTACCTTAAATTTGGGAGTTACTGCTCCACTCACACCATGCAGAATCTAAGTAAACAGCGCACTGCAGCAGTATACAACCCACATGTACATTGAATTTTCAAGAACAAGGGAGATCGTTGGCATGCGTCTCTGAATTCTGTCAGCATCCTCCAGATGTAAAAGGGCTGGTCTAGCAACCACTGCAAACACAGGTACCCAGCAAATGCAAAGCATTGCCTGCCATTAGATGAGATGAAAAAAATGTGATGAAAGCATGCTTCTCTTTAACTCTTGCGATCCACATACAACATGCATCTGCAATGGATAGTGATTATGCCTAACAATTGCCGAGCACGCTCAATTCCAGATACATGAATAATTAGTAATTCGTTGTTTGACTTTTCTTTAGCGTATAACAACCAATTAAAGTTATTTCTAAAAGACAATTAAAGTTCAAGACTATGAACTTTCTAGCTGCACAGAACGGTTGTCTCATTATAGTCGAGTCTTATTAATATATGAACATAGAGTAACAAAGTAACATAATATCTCAACTCAGATAATGTTGCAGAAGCCAATTTACCAAGAAGCTAATTTACATCACTCAATTAGTTAGGTGTGACTACAGTATTTGAATAACTGAGTGCAAACTGTATCCTACTACACTCTGGTAGATATTTCACTCTCATTCACTGGATTCTTTTCTAAGAAAATTCAAAGGGTTTCTGTTGCAACAAGAGATAATAGAACTGCTTCTATAGACTGATGTGGAGTAATTAATAGGAGGCCATCAAACAAAAGTGACACAGTACAACTCTGTTTATTTATATTTTCAGCGGTAACATAACATTTCATTTGAAAAATATGCAACCAATCAAAGCATGAAAAAAGAAGCCAGCAACAAAAACATTTGTGTACTGATCTATTCTATACCCAAGGGCACTTGGGCCTTTTGCACTGCTGTGACCCAGACTGCAATGGCACAGAGTATATGTAGAAGGGTTGGGAAACATGGAACCAGGCACAACACTAGACATGAAAAGGAGTACAGATCAAACCAAAAATTAACTTTGGCATTATCCATGAACAACAATATCTCCATTTGAATCTCTCTGAAGATTACAGTTGAAAACGCAACAGAGCATCTTACCCATGGCTGCCTATTTTTTTTTATCAGCAGAACATCATTCATCAATTTGGAGTTCCCAACTGCATTCCTCCATCCAGTGGTAGGCGGGACAGCAGCGACACATATGGGAGAAATGGCCTAGACCTCTCATAGTCAGGGTGAATGTGATATACAACCGTGCTTTCATGATGATCCAGATCATATGCAATCAGCTCACCGTCCCAAAAAGATACCAAGAATATTGGCATGTGGGTGTACTCCAGTGAATTTTAGGGCCAAGTCGACCGTAAACCTCTTCTTTGGAGCAACATTTGAAAGCTTCTGCAACGATTCCCAAGGCACGAATATGTCATCAGGGCAAGACGCATCCCACTGATGAGTCAATTGCAAAATACCACCACATTTGTGGCTAGGTTTGCAGAAAACCACCAACTCGTTAATCCGTTGCAAAAAACACCACAAAATTACTTAAGTCGTTGCAAAAAGCACTGATCGGGTGATTTAGCCCATTTGATCGCTTTCTGACAGGTAGGACCGAGTTGTAAGGTGCTGACTTGGCAACCAAATGTCATATACACCCCTCTATCTAAAAATGAAAAGCAATCAAACCCTCCCACGGGCTCCCCTCGCCGCCGCTGGATCCCGTCGCCGCGCCGCCCCCACGGGCTCCCGTTGCCGCCGCTGGATCCCGTCGCCGTGCCGCCCCCACCGGCTCCCGTCGCCACTCCCACCGGCTCCCGTTGCCGGGCCACCCCCACGGGCTCCCGTCGCCGCCGCTGGATCCCGTCGCCGCGCCACACCCACGGGCTCCCGTCGCCGCCGCCACTGGCTCCCGTCACCGCGCCGCCCCCACTGGCTCCTGTCGCCGCCGCCGGATCCCGTCACCGCGCCACCCCCACCGGCTCCCGCCGCCGCCGCCGGAAGCCCACCCGCTGCCCTCCCTTGATGGCACAGACGCCGCGAGCGCTTCTGCCGTGGCAGCGCCAGAGCGGCCTCCGGCTCGAGCTCATCCTCTACAATGGAGGTGGGCGACGGGAACGGCTTGTCGAGCAGGTCGAGCTCGTCACCTCCTCCCCCTCCACTCTCTTCGTCGACCACATCAGAGGAGGCTGCCGCTCTTCCGCTTCGGCTCCCGACGCGTGCTCCACATCGCTGCAGCACCGGCAGGCCAACACCTCGAAAATGCGCACACCCCGGCCGCCTCCTTGTCCTCTACCGCGGCCGTACCCGTCTCCGACGCCAACGAGGGTGCCGCCGTGCCTACCGGACAGCAGGGCCCGTGCGCTCAGGTTGTCCACACCGAGGGGGCTGATTGCACTTTTGAAAAGGTCTAGGGGTGTGTGTGTCAATGTTTTGCCAAGTTAGCTCTTGACAGCTAGGCCCCACTTGTCAGAAAGCGATCAAACGAGCTAAATCACCCGATCAGTGCTTTTTGCAACGACTTAAGTGATTTTGCGGTGTTTTTTGCAACGGATTAATGAGTTGGTGGTTTTCTGCAAACCTAGCCACAAATGTGGTGGTTTCTTGCAATTGACTCCCCACTGATAAATCCCAACACTAAGAGCATAAACCGATACAGTGAAAATTTTATCTGAGCCCCGTCCTTGACGATCGTTGGAGTCGATATAAAGCAGTTTCCCGGCAGACTTACCGATGAAAACCTGGATGCTCGGATCAACGAATATTGGCAGCGGAACGGTTCTCCATCTCAGCCCTTGCGCATCAACTATCGCCAACGCAGACTGATCTGTGAGCAAGTGCAGACACCCCTTGCGGAAAACTCCGGGTTGTCGACAGCGCAAGCTAAATCCTTGCTTTCCCTTGCCACCCACGCACCAGTTTCTGAAGAGAAAATGTTCACCCTACTCACAACAGTGGGACGCAAAGCCTGGATCTTTTCAACACAAGCTCGAACACATGAAACTCTTGGGTGGGCGCATCGCCGTCGAAACCCAGGTAGGCATGGCGGTGGCCGCCAGTGTAGCCAGAGTGAGGCAGCACAAAGTAATCGCCGGTGGCTGGATTGGAGACCATGTAAAGAAACTTTTCGTCACGCCGGACGCAGGCAAGGGGTGGCGCGACGCGGGTGAGGAACAATCCGTCGGAGGAATCCGGCGGCGGAGTGGCTTTTCGGGCTGGGGATTCCGCGGAGCGGTGAGCAGTGACGGGACTGAGGTCTTTGGAACAGAAGGGTACGGGATGGACAAGGCCCACCATGAACTTGTTTAGAATAATTTAATAATTAAAATAATAGACAAAAAAGTTTGAATGTTTTTCTAGAACAAACTTGACATTCTTTTGCACTAGGATATAAATTTTTCCGAATGAAATCCAGCGTTGACTTTAGGGGGAAAACAAAATTTATTTGCTATCATAGGTCACTATTCACACTATTTTGGCCGAAAATTTGTTTTTTTTATAATAAGTCAACGGAAGGTCAGGTTTATTTCAACAAAAAATCATAATCAGTAGGGGTTTTGTAGTGATTGAATCTTATCGTATTGAAAATTCAAAATACATGAGTAGAAGGATCAGTGAGTTTTGTGGCCGCCGATGTACTCAACAATACTATGTGGTTGCACCAGCTCTTTGTCAGCGTCGTGGTTGGACTCCTCGTTGCCGTCGCGGTCGAACACATCGCAGACGGTGTCACAGCCGATGAACGGAAACAGTCTGGCCGGCACGGACAGCGTGCGGCGCATGCCGATGGACAGCTTGCGCCCGCCGAAGTCACCCCTGATGCTTGTCGTCGTCCCCGAGTCCAGATCCACCTGGTATGCTTTGGTGCTTTGCGTGAAGAAACCGAGACGAATAAAGGGTTTAAAGGCCAGGCGGCGTATTCGGTGAACCACCACCAGCTCCCCGCCATTGTCGACCAGGTGCAAGGTGTTCTGCAGACAATGAGAGGGCCATGAGCCCTCGATCATTGCGGCCTTGGTCAGCTGAGGCGGATGGTTATCCGGCAAGGTCTCCACTACCATGATGGTCTTATGCACGACGCAGTACACACGGCCTGCGAATGACAGGATCGGGCCGCGGATCCAGTCTTCTTCGCAGCGCAGCCTCGTCCAGTGCTCGTCGCCGGGCCTCGCGACGGCAAGCCGCCGGTGCTCCCCGAAGTTAACCACGACCGTCGAGTCGTGCGCGATCCCCACGCCGTACACCTTGAGCGCCTCCTCCTTGCCGGTTGATCTTGGGAAGAAACGGTCCCGCTTGCAGCCGGCGAGCAGCGCGGTCGCCGGCGGGAGGTTGGTGCGGGAGCCGGTGAGCGGGTTTAGCAGGCAGACGGCCTGGGTCTCGTCGTCGTTGAGCAGGAGGAGGAGGCCCTCGAGGGTGGGCGCGAGCACGACGCAGCCGTCAGCTCCGGCAGCTCCGTCCGGACGCACTCCCCGGTGGAGACGTTCAGGAAGCGGCTGTGGCGGGGCCGGACGCCGCCGACGCTGTCTTCGAGCATGATCCATCCTCGAGGGTGGAATCTGCTGTCCAGGGCGCCGCCGCGCGCGTCGGCACGCGGATCCTCGGTGCACCGCCGCCACGCGCTGCACACTGCGCGGAGGCGTATGTAGTCGGCGAGGTTGGCGGAGAGCACGCGCTCGGCGATCAGCCCGGCCGGCCCGCACGACAGGCTCCCCCAGTCCCTCCTGCGGAGGGCACGTACGCCTGAGTTAGGCACAAGATCTACAGATGACCAACGGGAGGCGGGCGATCGCGATCAACGATGCTGGCGCGCTTCGCCCGGCGGCGATGACGACCCCTTTTGATCGGCGGGCAGCTAGATGACGTCGGTGCCATGTCCGGCTAGATCGGTGAACCTGGCCTGCTGCGGAATTCCAAATTTTGTGGCCAACAGCAGAGAGATAGATGATGTCACGACGATGACATCTGAACTACGCAAAGGGATTTAAGCGTTTTGTTTTTACCCTCGAACGTAGGGATTGAAGAGTTCAGGGCTATATCAGAGGGGAATTTCCAAAGAAAAATCTAGACCAAACCTTTTAAAAAAGATCAAGACCAAACATCTTTAATTCTTTATCATGCACCGCTGCGACCCATACTTAAATCACACACATAAAGCTTCAACAAAAGGCAAATTGCAGTTAATTTGGTAGATTTATTTGTCCTACGAATCTTAGTTTACCAAAACTGTTCTTAGAAGAAGATGAAGAATTTGTTGGCATCGTGCCGAGCGGATCGCAAGATACTCGCTATAGCGTTTTGATTGTGCAGATTCGTGGAGACATTTTGGGAAACAGATCAAAATAAGTTTGAAAAGGAAGGGGAAACAAAATTGGATAATGAGAAGCGCTATGCGTGGGCCGGTGGTTAATAAGAAAAATCCACCGCCTCTCCAGCCATTGGATGGACACACTAATGGCCATCCGATCTACCCACATGAACAATCACCCTTAGCAAATGTTGCAAAAGGCCCTCTGCAACAAGGATGATGTTGCGGAATTTTTTGCAACAAATGTCTTGTTGTAATTTTTTTCCTCCGTCACCTTTTTGCAACAGAGATCGTGGTGCAATTTTTTTGCAACAACGGTTATGTTGCAGAATTTTTTTTTGTAATAGAGGTCTTCTTGCAATTTTATTCTTCTTCACCTTTTTGCAACGGGGGCCGTGTTGCATAATTTTTTGCAACAAAGGGCCAGTTGCAGAAATATTTTCTTAGACGCGGCACTCATCAATGGTTCACACGTTTGCAAAATATAGAGAAGAAAACAAGTGGATGGGAGAGATCATGAAGGGATAAGGTTGGGAAGGGAGAGATTGATGGATTCCACATGGGACACGTGTTGTTCACAGGAGGCGGATGATGTGTTTGAGTTTTTCGCCGGCTAAACCTAAGCTTTTAATAATCAATAGTAAAAGATTATAGTGGCTGGCTACCACTAGTCGCCAAAAAAATGCTTTCCTATGATTACTAGTACAATGCCCGTGCGTTGCCATGAGCCATTATTAAAAAAAATCTGATTGCATATATACTTACAAAGGTGAATTTTTTGCCCCTTCCGGACCCTTGTCGATGGATTCTTTTTGAATGTCGACATAATTCATCTCCATCTCTCTCACAATCTGTAAAAAAAATCCAAAAATAAACCTTTTGTACACTACATGTGCAACATCTGGACTACAAGAACAATTATTGGTACGCATATGTTCTAATTCTATAAAACTTGATGAGTTTTTAGTCCGGTCCATCATATTACGTCAGTGACTTTGTCAATCGAAAGGTCCGATGGTGCCCGCAAGCGTCATCGCGTCGGTGCCAGACAAGCTGACAAGGATTTCTCCCGATCCACAACCACCACCATCACCCCGGGAACTTCGAGATGCACCACCCCAACAGCCGCCCACCAGCCTGTGCCACCACAGTTACCGGACAAACCCCGCCGCCTCATTGGAGCTGCCAACACGAGGCCTAGCTCGGGCAAGGAGA
>LR880971.1:29847446-29867165 GCA_904067115.1 Aegilops sharonensis
TACCTAGTTCAATCTCGTTACCGGCAAGTCTCTTTACTCGTTCCGTAATACATCATCTCACAACTAACTTATTAGTTGCAATGCTTGCAAGGCTTATGTGATGTGTATTACCGAGAAGGCCTAGAGATACCTCTCCGACAATCGGAGTGACAAAACCTAATCTCGAAATACGCCAACCCAACATGTACCTTTGGAGACACCTGTAGTACTCCTTTATAATCAACCAGTTACGTTGTGACGTTTGGTAGCACCCAAAGTGTTCCTCCGGTAAACGGGAGTTGCATAATCTCATAGTTACAGGAACATGTATAGGTCATGAAGAAAGCAATAGCAATATACTAAACGATCAAGTGCTAAGCTAACGGAATGGGTCATGTCAATCACATCATTCTCCTAATGATGTGATCCCATTAATCAAATAATAACACATGTCTATGGTTAGGAAACATAACCATCTTTGATTAATGAGCTAGTCAAGTAGAGGCATACTAGTGACTGTATGTTTGTCTATGTATTCACACATGTATTATGTTTCCGGTTAATACAATTCTAGCATGAATAATAAACATTTATCATGATATGAGGAAATAAATAATAACTTTATTATTGCCTCTAGGGCATATTTCCTTCAGAGTCTCCTATGATTGTCACTTTCATATACTAGTGGGAGTTTTTCATTATAGAACTTGGCTTGTATATTCCAATGATGGGCTTCCTCAAAGTGCCCTATGTCTTCGTGAGCAAGCGAGTTGGATGCACACCCACTTAGTTTCTTTTGTTGAGCTTTCATACATTTATAGCTCTAGTGCATCCGTTGCATGGCAATCCCTACTCACTCACATTGATATCTATTAATGGGCATCTCCATAGCCCGTTGATATGCCTAGTTGATGCGAGACTATCTTCTCCTTTTTGTCTTCTCCTCAACCACCATTCTATTCCACATATAGTGCTATGTCCATGGCTCACGCTCATGTATTGCGTGAAAGTTGAAAAAGTATGAGATTACTAAAGTATGAAACAATTGCTTGGCTTGTCATTGGGGTTGTGCATGATTAAATACTTTGTGTGATGAAGATATAGCAACAGCTATACTATACGACTTTGTAGGGATAACTTTCTGTAACCATGTTATTTTGAGAAGACATGATTTCTTNTTGTTGAGCTTTCATACATTTATAGCTCTAGTGCATCCGTTGCATGGCAATCCCTACTCACTCACATTGATATCTATTAATGGGCATCTCCATAGCCCGTTGATATGCCTAGTTGATGCGAGACTATCTTCTCCTTTTTGTCTTCTCCTCAACCACCATTCTATTCCACATATAGTGCTATGTCCATGGCTCACGCTCATGTATTGCGTGAAAGTTGAAAAAGTATGAGATTACTAAAGTATGAAACAATTGCTTGGCTTGTCATTGGGGTTGTGCATGATTAAATACTTTGTGTGATGAAGATATAGCAACAGCTATACTATACGACTTTGTAGGGATAACTTTCTGTAACCATGTTATTTTGAGAAGACATGATTTCTTTGATTAGTATGCTTGAAGTATTACTATTTCTTATGTCAATATGAACTTTTGTTTTGAATCATTTGGATCTGAATATTCATGCCACAATAAAGAAAATTACATTGAGAATTATGCTAGGTAGCATTCCACATCAAAAATTCTGTTTTTATCATTTACCTACTCGAGGACGAGTAGGAATTAAGCTTGGGGATGCTTGATACGTCTCCAACGTATCTATAATTTTTTTATTGTTCCATGCTACTCCCTCCGTTCCTAGATATAGGGTGTATAGTTTTTGGCACGGAAATTAAAGAACGCACGTGGAGGGAAAATTTCACAAGTTTTGAGTGAGATTAGACATGACTAATTGACATGAGAAAATAGAGGAGCTTACAAGATATAAGGAAATGTAATCAAATCCCTAAAAAAATATCCAAACGAGTGGTGCAACGCAATACACCTTATATTTCGGACTTTTTCTCAAAAATCTATACACCTTATATCAAGGAACGGAGGGAGTATTATATTACCCGTTTTGGATGTCTATGAGCTTTACTTTACACTTTTATATCATTTTTGGGACTAACCTACTAACCGGAGGCCCAGCCCGTATTGCTGTTTTTTTTGCCTATTTCAGTGTTTCGAAGAAAAGAAATATCAAATGGAGTCCAAATGGAATAAAACCTTCGGGAGCAAGCTTTTTGGAACAAACGTGATCCAGAGGACTCAGAGTGGAAGTCAAGAAATAAACGAGGCGACCACAAGGGTGGAGCCCCCCCCTGTCTCGTGGGCCCCTCAAGCGTCCACCGACCTACTTCTTCCTCCTATATATACCCATGTACCCTGGAAACATCAGAGGCGACCATGAAAAACTATTTCCACCGCCGTAACCTTCTGTATCTGCGAGATCCCATCTTGGAGCCTTCGCCGGCGCTCCGCCGGAGGGGGAATCGACCATAGAGGGCCTCTACATCATCTCCAAGGCCTCTCCGATGAGTAGTGAGTAGTTTACCACAGACCTTCGGGTCCATAGTTATTAGCTAGATGGCTTCTTCTCTCTCTTTGAATCTCAATACCATGTTCTCCTTGATCTTCTTGGAGATCTATTCGATGTAACTCTTTTTGCGGTGTGTTTGTCGAGATCCGATGAATTGTGGGTTTATGATCAAGTTTATCTATGGGAAATATTTGAATCTCATCTGAATTCTTTTATGTGTGATTAAGTTATCTTTGCAAGTCTCTTCGAATTATTAGTTTCGTTTGGCCTACTAGATTGATCTTTCTTGCAATGGGAGAAGTGCTTATAGCTTTGGGTTCAATCTTGCGGTGTCCTTTCCTTGTGACAGCAGAGGAAGCAAGGCACGTATTGTATTGTTTCCATCGAGGATATAAAAAGATGGGGTTTATATCATATTGCATGAGTTTATCCCTCTACATCATGTCATCTTTCTTAATGCGTTACTCTGTTCTTTATGAACTTAATACTCTAGATGCATGCTGGATAGCGGTCGATGTGTGGAGTAATAGTAGTAGATGCAGACAGGAGTCGGCCTACTTGTCATGGACGTGATGCCTATATACATGATCATGCCTAGATAATCTCATAATTATTCGCTTTTCTATCAATTGCTCGACGGTAATTTGTTCACCCACCGTAATACTTATGCTATCTTGAGAGAAGCCACTAGTGAAACTTATGGCCCCCGGGTCTATCTCTTATCATATAAGCTTTCAATCTACTTTTATTTGCATCTTTACTTTTCCTATCTATATTATAAAATACCAAAAAAATATTTATCTTATCATATTATGTCTATCAGATCTCACTTTCGCAAGTGGCCTTAAAGGGATTGACAACCCCTTTATTGCGTTGGTTGCGAGTTCTTGTTTGTTTGTGTAGGTGCGTGGGACTTTTAAGGAGCCTCCTACTGGATTGATACCTTGGTTCTCAAAAACTGAGGTAAATACTTACGCTACTATTGCTGCATCACCCTTTCCTCTTCAAGGAAAACCAACGCAAGCTCAAGACATAGCAAGTCCCCCATGCGTGGGCGAGGTCGCCGTTCTTGTCGTGGGCGAGGCGAGCGGCGAGGTCGCCGTTCCTGTCATGGTCGAGGCGAGCGGCCGCCGGTCACCGGCCCTGCCCCCGACTCTGCTGGCCGCTTCACCTCCACGCACACCCCCCTACCTCGCCTCCGCCCCCGTTGGTTGCTTCCGCCGCGAGGCCATGGGCGAGGTCACCTACGGCAAGGTCGTGGGCAAGGCGAGCGGCCCCTGCTGGTCGCTTCGGTCGCCGACCCCACCGGTTGCTTCCGCCCGCCGCCCGCCACCCGACAGCCTCGCCCTCGTCCGCCGGCCCCACCCTCGTCCGCCGGTTACTTCTGCCCGCCGCCACCTGGTCGGAAGACCTAGAAAAACGCTAAGTGTTGCTCTATTCGATGCCACCTGGTCGGAAGGTCCCACTTCTCACTGATACGAGAGAGCTTCTAACGGATACGCATTATGTGGGAGGAGATATTCCCGTCGACGACGAGGTGCCTATGGTGACTTTGTAAATTTCAAGATGATATGCCGGCTCAGTTTTTTGAAGGTGCTCATAGGGATAGAATATGCGTGTGTACGTTCATAGAGATAAGTGTATACGCGTGTATATTAGCGCTTGCGTGTCTCAGGAAGATTAATCCCACAAAATAGATATTTCTTTAGGTAGTCCCGATTTGAAACGGGGCTTGGTTGCAGCAGAGGCAATATGCGGTAAATCAGGAGGCACCAGCCGATAGATATGGAACAGATCTCAGATGTAACGTGTTAGCTCTGGAAAATTGAGCGAATCAACTTGTGGTTGGATGGTTAGAGGGAATGTGGTATCCCCATCCCATCAGGGTTCAAGTCCTCGTGCTCGCATTTATTCCTGAATTTATTTCAGGATTTCCGGCGACGCACATTCAATGGAAGGAGATGTTCCTGTCGACGCGCATTCAGTGGGAGGAGACGTTCCCGTCGACGACGAGGTGCCTATGGTGACTTCGTAAATTTCAAGATGATATGCCGGCTCAGTCTTTCAAAGGTGCTCATAGGAATAGGGTGTGCGTCTGCGTTCATAGGGATGAGTGTATGCGCGTGTATATGAGCGGTTGCGTGTCTCAGGAAGATTAATCCCACAAAATAGATATTTCTTTAGGTAGTCCCGATTTGAAACGCCGACACGTTCAAAAACGCAGATTTTTCGTTCATCCGTATGACCGTATCCTGCATTCTTGCTTCTGCGTTGCTCTAGAAATCCATATCCCCTTAAAATCGGGAACATGCACCTAGTCCGCGTCACGGCATCGTAAGCTATCGCAAGAGAAAAAACAATGATAATTTTTTTTAATTTTTTTTGAACTTAACAATGATAATTATTGGTCCACCACAGTGACCCTGATCGAAAAGCAAACGATCGGCCGACAGTCATTCCATCTCATGTTTGGAGCCGTTGGATCGCATCGGTGTCATTGTAACACTGAACAGCCATTGCAACCTGCCCATCACAACACCGTCCATGTTGTGATCACTGTGTCACAGCGCCGCACAACGCCGTTGTCGCTGCACGATGCATCCTGGCGAGCTCCAGTGCCTTTCCCGACGTTGCAACCCGGTGACGTGTGCCTGTAAAGCACCGGCGACGTTGCAAGAGGCAATTCACGGCATACATCGCCGACTCAGACCACGTTGGCTGGCTTGCAGCTGAGTGTGTTTTTCTCGCTGTGATCTCGCAGCTGAGGGTGTCTTTTGCAATTTTATTAAGTGCAACTTTCAACAGACCCCTGTCTATAAAAAGACCGTTTCCAACAAATCCTGTAAACCTAGAATAAATTTAAGGGATTGTGTAAACTTGGCCCGAACTTCCCTCTGGTTTACGGGAAGATGTCCTTCCCCTAAACTTTTGACGTCAATGAAAACACCTAAAACTTCATAGCGCGTGGCTGCCCCGTTGCTCCGACGCTTCACCGCGCTATACAGCCGCCCCGTTAGGCCGTGCTGCGGCGCACCGATGTCGGCCTCCCCGCTCTGCATCTCACCGGCCACCATCACACATGTCACTAACTTGCAGGCCATAGGCCATTAGTTAGGATTGTTTAATAAAAAATAAGAACAAATAATTTAAGGGATAAATTTTATGGAAACTGACAAAAGTAGGTAGAGCTGTTGGAGTTGCTTTAAATTGATTTTGTAGCTCGAGGGGGAGAAAGGAAGAAGAAAGAAGAACGGCGGTTGGATTTTAATCTCATGATCGATAAATCGATTTACCCAAAATAAATTTCGATATGACTTCCGTGTAGGCGTTTGAGTGTATGGATGACATACTTAGCAATAATCTTTGTAGTGACTGAATAGTATCGTATTGAAAATTTTAAATACATCAATAGAAGAAGAATCAGCGTTTTTTGTGGCCGCCGAGGTACCTGCAAATGCACTCAACAATACTATGTGGCTGCACACGCTCTTTGCCTCGGTCCATCCGGACACAGTCGGACTCGGCGGTGATGA
The DNA here is from genome assembly GCA_904067115.1 of Aegilops sharonensis. Classification (NCBI taxonomy): domain Eukaryota; kingdom Viridiplantae; phylum Streptophyta; class Magnoliopsida; order Poales; family Poaceae; genus Aegilops; species Aegilops sharonensis. Next base: position 29,853,494 of record LR880971.1, read on the forward strand.
ACGGCGACAACCCGGCCGGCACGGACAGCGTCCGGCGCATGCCGATGAACAGCTTGCGCCCGCCAAAGTTGCCATTGACGATTGTCGTCGTCCCCGCCTCCAAATCAACCCGGTACGACTTTTCGCATATGGTATAGATATCGAAGCTGATGAAGGCTATGCGGGGTATTCGGTGCACCACCATCAGCTCGCCGCCATTGTCTACCAGGTGCAAGGTGTCCAACACATTATGAAGGTGCCGCGATGATCTTCCGATCGGGTCCCCGATCATGGCGACCTTGGCCAGTCGCGGCGGATGCTCATCCGGCGAGGTCTCCACCACCATGATGGTCTCACACACGATGCAGTACACGCGGCCTGCGAACGACAGGATCGGGCCGCGGATCCGGTCTTCTTCGCAGTGCAGCCTCGTCCAGTGGTCGTTGCCGGGCCTCGCGACGGCCAGCTGGCGGTGCTCCCCGAAGTTGACAGCAACAGTCGAGTCGTGCGCGATCCCTACGCCGTACACCTCGAGCGCCTCCTCGTTGCCAGTTGATCTTTGGAAAAAACGGTCCGGCTTGTAACCGGAGAGCAGCGCGGTCGCCGGCGGGAGGTCGGTGCGGGAGCCGGTAAGCGGGTTCAGCAGGCAGACGGCGTGGGTCTCATCGTCGTTCAGCAGGAGGAGGAGGCCCTCGGGCGTGGGCGCGAGGACGACACGGCCAGTCAGCTCCGGGAGCTCCATCCGGACGCACTCCCCAGTGGAGACGTTCAGAAAGCGGCTGTGGCGGGGGCGGACGCGGCCGACGCTGTCATCGAGCATTATCCATTGTCGAGGGTGGAACCTTCTGTCTAGGGCGCCGCCGCGCGCGTCGGCGCGCGGGTCCTCGGTGCACCGGCGCCACGTGCTGCACACCGCGCGGAGGCGCACGTAGTCGGCGAGGTTGGCGGAGAGCACGCGCTCGGCGATCAGCACGGCCGGCCCGAACGACAGGCTCGCCCAGTCCCTCCTGCGGAGGGCACATACGTCAGAGTTAGGCACAATAGAGGTACAGATGAGCAACGGAGGCGGGCGATCGCGATCTTACCAGTCAGAGTGGGCGATGGAGGCAACGACGCGGGAGCGCTTCGCCCGGCGGCGACGGCGACGCCTTTTGGCCGGCGGGATGCTTGATGGCGTCGGTGCCATGTCCGGCTAGATCGGATGAACCTGGCCTGCTGCGGAATTGTGATCGAAAATCTCAACATGCAAGTTTAATTTTGTGGCGAACAGCAAAGAGATAGACGCCTGACCTACGCAAAGGAATTCAAGAGTTTTTTTTTTACACTCCAGGGGATTGAAGAGTTCAGGGTTATATCAAAGGGGGGTTTCCAAAAATCTAGATCAAACCTTCTTAACAAAGTAAAGACCAAACATCTGTCAATGTCACCTAATGTTTTGTTGCTTCGGCATAGGTCTGTAGTTAGGGTTGGCCTAGTGTTTCCTTGAGGCGTTGTTTTCATGGAGGTGTTTGCCTCTACTCTTCCTCCATCTCATCGTCACTACAACTGTTGGTGTAGGGGGGCAGGTGGCCCGGTCGTCTCGCCGATCTTTGGATCCGGCGAGGTTTGTGTCTGGTGGTCGGCAGATGGCGCTCTCGCGGGTGACGGTTGCGTCGGCTGATGTAGTTGTGTTTACTGTCTTGCAATTGGGTGTGTGGATGATGGAAGCGGCGACGTTCCTCTTCGACTACATCGGATGAAGTTGACGGCATCGAGATCTGGTGACCACGGGAAAGATCCCCGGCCTACGTGCCACAAAGACTCGGTCTCGTCGCTTGCGGCGACCCGCTTCAATGGCTCAAAAAGCACCTTTGTATGTGATGGTGCTCTCCTAGATCTTGGTTTGACGGTTGTTCTCATCTTTTTCCGGCGTTGCCATGGTGGCGGCGGAGGATGTTTGTGGACTATGTTTCGGCGAGGCACGAGTTTCTGCAAGGGTGGAATAGTAGTTTCACATCTTGTGGAATTCTTTGTGCAAAGTTGCTTGACAAGCATTTGTGTCTCGAATGGTGACCATATGTGTAATCTCTGTAAACAGTTTGTCTAATGAAACATATGGTTGCTTCAAAAAAAAGTGCATCATAAGGTTTCATCATGTGCTTGTTTCTTTCAATGAAGTTGTCATGATGTGTTTCCTCGAAATAAATGAATGTACTTGTTTCTAACCGAATAAACCAGTACACAATAACACACAGCAAAGCATTTTGAAACGCAGAAACAAGGAAAAGAACTAATGTAATTCTGAAACCAGACAAAATTTGCCACACACAGAGACAATATAATGTGAATCTTGAAGCATCAATGGACGGCACAAGATAATAGTGTTTCACCAATATATTATTGACCACCGAGAAAAAAAGGGACGCTCAGGTGTCAACATGCACATGGGAATACACATAGGTTAGAGCATGTCTAGTAGCGCCCTTAAACCCTCAAATAAACAGAAATAACCGTTTTTTACGGGTTGAAACGAAAAAACGGTAAATAATAGTGTTGGAAATATGCCCTAGAGGCAATAATAAAATGGTTATTATTGTATTTCCTTCTTCATGATAATTGTCTATTATTTATGCTATAATTGTATTGACCGGAAACCGCAATACATGTGTGAATACATAGACCACAACATGTCCCTAGTGAGCCTCTAGTTGACTAGCTCGTTGATCAACAGATGGTCATGGTTTCCTGACCATGGACATTGGATGTCATTGATAACGGGATCACATCATTAGGAGAATAATGTGATGGACAAGACCCAATCCCAAGCCTAGCACAAGATCGTCTAGTTCGTATGCTAACACTACAAGAAATATGTCAACTAGTGACCTTCTGTCAGTGACCCTGGAAGAATGGGTCATAGATCTATGACCATTTCAGACCAATTGGTCAAAAGCTGTTCGGGGGGCTCCAAACCCTAAACCATTGCGATCATTTTGGTCAGAAAGGTCGTAATTTCCTTACACAAAATGGTCACAAAGCAAACATTGCAGGTCCGCTGCCTTATTTCTAGTTGTTAACGACCAAATAGATGGTCATAGCCTTGTAGATTGTGGTGGGTTGTGATGACTAGGCGCCATCCCATCAGTTTTGCCTATGTGGCATGTCCATGTGGCAGTTTTTGCCCTAGGTTGTGAAGCAACCTATATTTCTGTTATTCCAAAAATTCCCAAAAAATTCTCATAAATTTTTTGGATCATCTTCATCAAATATGTCAAAAACCTTCCTTTCCTAGTTCAAAAATAACTCAACAATATTCATTTTCCTATCCTGTTCAAAGCAGCACTTTGTGAAGGAAGTACCACTTTGGCATGTCCAAATGGTATCCATTTTGTACAGTGCTTTCCTATGCCCAAATAACCATCCTCCACTAGATGTCAGCTCAATCCATTCATTATTTTGAGCCCAGATTCAACATTCGAATTTATGTCCAATGTGGTACTTTGCAAAGCAAGTACCACCTAGGCTCCTCCTTTTGAGCTGAAGATTTGTGAAGACGGTCTTCTTAGTAACTGATCATCCTCAGCCGAAACTCACGCCCATTAGCCATGTGCATTTCCCGTACCGCAAATCAAACACTTGGCTGCTTATTCATGTTTGAGCATCGATCGGTCTCCTCATGAGAACCTTATGTTGTGATTTTCTTCCTAGCACCTACCCGGGGAGTGCCCAACCCACTAGGCATGCCTAGGCCGCCCAGAACACATGGCAACGCCACGGTTACGCGGTGACCACGCGGCGGGCATGCGAGTTTACGCGCTCTAGAGTTGGGGCCCTCGGCCACCGCCCAAACCTCGACGTATCGCCACCAAACCATGTATTTATGATTAAATAGGTACTTGTGTACCTAGAAATGATTTTTTGAAAAAATAAATAGCAAACTATGAGACAGCTGCAGTTCAAATTTGACCCGCTTCTATCTGAATCGGCGAAAATTTGTCTTTTTCACCCGAGGTGGATCAAAACTTTTTACATCCAACCATTTTGTCAATTGTGCATTAAATATGGCCTAGTATTTTAGAAAATTGATTTGGTCCAATTTTGCAACAATTATTTGGGAGGTCCTTCACAAAAAACCTCCTTTTGGGCACTCGAAAAATGGAAAATGGTTTTTTCGTCCAAAGAAAATGAAAACTTCTTTAGGTAACATTGTTTTCCATTCCAATATGCACCCTTGTGCACAATATAAGATCGTTTGAACAAACTATGCCATGAATGTGGCCATAAGATTGATCATTTGGCTTGAAAGCCATTGATCTCCACACGTGATAGCTCATTTTTGAGAACATTTTTTTAAAATAATTTCCGTATTACAAGTTTATTATTTTTCCTGTAAACTTGGTCACATATAATGACACAATGCGAAGGGTTTCCAAATTTTTGATTTGTTTTGAATTTTTTATGCCCGTTTCAAAATGCGGTTAAAAATGCGGGAATGACCGTTCGTAGCTAGTTGTTGAATCTTGGAATTTTTTTGGTGTTTATCTGATTAAATAGATACTTATGTACCTAGAAATGATTTTTGGAAAAAATAAAGAGCAAACTATAAGGCAGTTGCAGTTCAAATTTGACCCGTTTCCAACTAAATCGGCGGGAATTTGTCTTTTTCACCAGAGGTGGATCAAAACTTTTTACATCCAACCATTTTGTCAATTGTGCATTAAATATGGCCTAGTATTTTAGAAAATTTATTTGGTCCAATTTTGCAACAATTATTTGGGAGGTCCTTCACAGAAAAACCTCCTTTTGGGCACTCGGAAAATGGAAAATGATTTTTTCGTCCAAAGAAAATGAAAACTTCCTTAGGCAACATTGTTTGCCATTCCAATATGCACCCTTGTGCACAATATGAGATCATTTGAATAAACTATGCCATGAATGTGGCCATAAGATTGATCATTTGGCTTGAAAGCCATTGATCTCCACACGTGATAGCTCGTTTCTGAGAACACTTTTTTAAAATAATTGCCGTATTACAAGTTTGTTATTTTTCCCGGGAACTTGGCCACATATAACGACACAATGCGAAGGTTTCCCAATTTTTTGAATTTTTTTGAATTGTTTATGCCCGTTTCAAAATGCGGTCAAAACGACGGGAATGACCGTTCCTATCTAGTGGTTGAATCTTGGAATTTTTTTGGTGTTTATCTTATTAAATAGGTACTTATGTACCTAGAAATGATTTTTTTAAAAAATAAATAGCAAACTATGAGGCACCTGCAGTTCAAATTTGACCCGCTTCCAGCTGAATCGGCGGGAATTTGTCTTTTTCACCAGAGGTGGATCAAAACTTTTTACACCCAAATTTTTTGTAAATTGTGCATTAAATATGGCCTAGTATTTTAGAAAAATTATTTGGTCCAATTTTGCAACAATTATTTTGGAGGTCCTTCACAAAAAAACCTCCTTTTGGGCGCTCGAAAAATGGAAAATGGTTTTTTCGTCCAAAGAAAATGAAAACTTCTTTAGGTAACATTGTTTGCCATTCCAATATGCACCCTTGTGCAGAATATAAGATCATTTGAACAAACTATGCCATGAATGTGGCCATAAGATTGATCATTTGGCTTGAAAGCCATTGATCTCCACACGTGATAGCTCATTTTTGAGAACATTTTTTAAAATAATTTCCGTATTACAAGTTTATTATTTTTCCTGTAAACTTGGTCACATATAATGACACAATGCGAAGGGTTTCCAATTTTTTGATTTTTTTTTGAATTTTTTATGCCTGTTTCAAAATGCGGGAATGACCGTTCCTAGCTAGTTGTTGAATCTTGGAATTTTTTTGGTGTTTCTCTGATTAAATAGATACTTATGTACCTAGAAATGATTTTTGGAAAAAATAAAGAGCTAACTATAAGGCAGTTGCAGTTCAAATTTGATCCGTTTCCAGCTGAATCGGCGGAAATTTGTCTTTTTCACCAGAGGTGGATCAAAACTTTTGACACCTAACCATTTGGTCAATTGTGCATTAAATATGTCCTATTATTTTAGAAAATTGATTTGGTACAATTTTGCAACAAATATATTATAGGTCCTTCACAAAAAAACTCATTTTGGGCACTCGAAAAATGGAAAATTGATTTTTCGTCCAAAGGAAATAAAAACTCCCTTAGGCAACATTGTTTGCCATTCCAAGATGCACCCTTTTGCACAATATGAGATCATCTGAACAAACTAAATCATGAATGTGGCCATAAGATTGATCATTTCGCTTGAAAGCCATGAATCTTCATGCATGATAGCTCATTTCTGGGAACACTTTTTTAAAATAATTGACGCATTACAAGTTTATAATTTTCCCTGATAACTTGGTCACATATAATGACACAATGCGAAGGTTTTCCAATTTTTTGATTTTTTAAATCTTTTATGCCCGTTTCAAAATGCGGTCAAAACGGCGGGAATGACCGTTCCTAGCTAGTGGTTGAATCTTGGAATTTTTTTGGTGTTTCTCTGATTAAATATATACTTATGTACCTAGAAATGATTTTTGGAAAAAATAAAGAGCAAACTATAAGGCAGCTGCAGTTCAAATTTGACCCGTTTCCAACTAAATGGGCGGAAATTTGTCTCTTTCACCAGAGGTAGATAAAAACTTTTGACACCTAACCATTTGGTCAATTGGGTATTAAATATGTCCTAGTATTTTAGAAAAATGATTTGGTACAATTTTGCAACAAATATATTATAGGTCCTTCATAAAAAAACTTATTTTGGGCACTTGAAAGATGGAAAATTGATTTTTCCTGCAAAGGAAATAAAAAATCCCTTTGTCAATATTGTTTGTAAATCCACGATGTAAACTTGTGCAAAATATGATATCATTTGAACAAATATTTGATAGGACTTTCACAAAAAAACTAATTTTGAGCACTGGAAAATGGAATGAATTTTTTTATCTTGAATCGATCACGACCAATTTATATGGTCATAAGGTCATCAAATGGTTTGCCGCGTTCTGATTGGACCATGAGCATATCACGCGGATCACGCATCAACCACCGTCGGATGCTTCCGGATCCAACGGCCCAAACCACCCGAGCGGAAACCCTAGGTCTGTCCTCATGGACATTTTCCACCCACCCCCCCGCCTCCATTCTTTCTTTATTTCTTTCTCTCCCTCCCCCCTCAGATCCTCTCCCCTCTCCCTCGATGCAGATCCAATCTCTCCCCCGCGCCTCCTGATCCAACCTTCCACCCACCGCCGACCTCGCCGTCCTCCTCACCCACCGCCGCCGACCTCGTCCCTCCCTCCCCTCACCATCTCTACCTCGTCTCTCCCTCTCCCCCGCACCACTCGTCGCCTACTACCCCAACTAGATGGGCCAGACACTGCGCCTCGTCCGCCCACCCGTGCTCTGCATCGTCGTCGAGGCCGGCAAGCCCACCCTCGTCCCCCTCATCGCCTAACCCAGCAGCTACCAGCTCAGGCCTAACCCCTACCCCGCGGCCATGGCCATGGCCCCGCCGCTAGGGTTTCTCACCCAGCCTTCCCTCGCCGTCGCCCGTGCAGGAGGAAGGAGCCCGAGTCTCCAGTGGCCATGAGCGACGGCAAGGACACCCTCGACATCTCCGCCCTCGGTGTCGCCGTCCCCAACGCCACAGGTTCGTTCGCCGCTCCCGCTCCCCCCTTGCTGATGTTGCCGTTGATGGGGCGTGTGGTCTTATTGGTTTCGCTGGTGGTGGTTTCGATGCAGAGCTCTGCGCGTGGACTCCTGAGCTCAGCGCCGAGAGCTCAGGCAAACGCTGATTGTTGAACCTTTCTGCAGTTCTTTCACCACAGCCCGGATTATGGAGTTCGACGAGCGCTGCCAGGAACCCAAATTTGATTGCCTCCTCTTCGGTAGGCAGCCTGTTCTCTGCAGAATGCCACTCGCCATATATTCTCTTATTTATTTATGTCTACCTTCTGCTCTGAAACTTTTTTATATCTTTGTGTTTCCTCCTTTCACAACTCTGTTTTTCTATTACTGAATGAATGCACAAGTTCTGATCATGTTTCTCTGCTGTAGACCTCGACGACACTCTGTACCCACTGAGCTTGGGGATCTCATCACACGTCAAGACCAACATTAAAGGTAATACATACTAGTATATCTTACTGGCTAGTAGTAGTAGTAGTCTAATAAAGGATGCATTGATGCTTTATTTTATCCACAATTCCATCACTAGTAGTAGTCTAATAAAGGATGCATTGATGCTTTATTTTATCCACAATTCCATCATTCCAGCTTTTGAGATCTGGCGCTCTAGCCCATAAACTTAAAATAGTACCAGTGTCTATCGATGGGCTGCATCCAACATTTTTCATTGTGTTATTATCCACCAAAAAATGCTATGCGGAATGCATGGGCAGGAGATCAGTCTGCTTTGCACTGCCATTGTCATCACTAGCCAAGGCATGGTAGGAACTTTTGTCTGTTGGATGTCGTATGGATTTTTTTGCTACTAGAGCACTCCATTTAAGAGCAGTGTGCACCGTTGACAGTGATGCAAGAAGAGGGGAGAGGAATTTTTGAGTCACTGGGGAGTCCATTCTGTCTGGCTGCTGTATGCCTGTATATATGTAGAGATGACTGGATTTTGGTAGGTGTTTTGTCGCCTTCTTGGCTGTTTGTTGCTAGTACAAAACTGATCTTCAGATTGAAGAAGTGGCTACTCATTTACTAAGTTGGATACTGATGTCTGCACTAAATGGGAGAAGTGTGGTTGTTGTAGTAATTATGTTACCACTCTTGCTCTTGCTGGCTTTGTCTCCAACCACCTGGTGTCACATGCACAACTGGAACTAAGTATAGTTCCTATGGCCTCCACTACACAAGGATTTGTACTGCAGTGCTGCTGAAACATGATGCTGCGATTGCTATTTTTTTGGTCTTAATGCCCATCTGTTGTTATTTGCTTGGGGTGTTCTTCATTAAAATACAAACAGTGGCCGTTCTGAAATTCAAGCTATTGAAGAATGATGATAAAATACTTTTTTTAAACAGTGGGTTGAGGCTTAGTGTAATTGATGTACTAGTGCACTGCTTGGCGTAAAATTATAGCAGTACACATAGATATGCAATGAAATGCTTCTAGTATCTTACACATGTATATTTGACATGAATGTGTACTGCTTGGCTTAAAGTTGCAGCAACCATGTTTTCTGGATAACTATAGTTGCTTTCAAAAGCTGCAATTTTATTGGCGATGTTACCTTATTATTTGTTCTCTTTAATTGTTTTTGCAGGTCCATGGCATCTCGCTGAACCACTACTGGATGTGGCATCGACAAAGCACTACACCTGGCTTGCTCGTCGGCGCATGTGTGCATGCTTCGATGCGTGGCGCTTCGTCGAGCTGGAGACCGCGGCAATCGCTGGAGCCAGAGCCGGAGGAGGCGACAAGATGTTGTTGTTGCGGCTGCGTCCTCGAAGACAGCAGCTGCCCCTCGCCGACCTCACCAACCTCTGGCGTCCGCCATGAGCTCCGCGCAGGACCCCTTCTATATCGTCTGGGAGGAGATCCAGGGCTCGGTAATCCCCCCACCCCCGTCCGCCCTCCCTCCCTCCCTTGTGGCCCTTTCTCTTCCTCTAGTTGCGAATTTTGGTATGCTGCCGTTGTTTATTTGGCTACGTCGTGGCGTATTGTCAGCTGAAAACTGCTTCTGTATTTTCTACTCCAATACTGTATGGAGTAGTATATAAGGACGTCTTACTGTAGTATGGGCGAGGCAGTGCCAGCTTGGTAGTTAGTACTAGCTAAGAAAATTCATGATGCTGGCTGGGAGCAAAACATTTATAGGCCATGAGCCCACCTTCTCCTACATGTCTGTCGATTCTTTGTGGTACTCTACTCTATAACATCTTCCTATATTTCCTGTTTGCCTCTCACAGCTTTGTCCATGGAAGACTGCCCTACGAGAACATCAAGCCAGACCCCGTTCTGAAGCAGATTCTCAAGAACATGCGCATCCTCAAGCTTGTACGTCCCCTTCCCATGCTGATCAAACTTCATACTCGGAGCAAATGGCTAATTAATGGGCTCCTGACACATGTGTTTGTTTCAGATTTTCACCAACGGTGACATGATCCATGCCGTGAGAGCCCTCAAGAGGCTTGGCCTGGAGGACTCCTTCGAGGTGATCATCTGCTTCGAGAGAACATTGAAGAGAACGTACAAGAGATGTAAATGTTTTTTTTCCTAAGTTGAAATGCAGTACTCTATTTTTTTTCTATGTGGGTCAATTTGATAAGAGATGTGAAGTCTTGTGATGAGACCCTTATTTACTAACAAAGTTATATTTGTCCGCTGGATGCATACCTATGTTTTAGATATACGTTGGTTAGGTGGTTCATGAAACTGGGAAGAGATTTAATTTTTTGTGATGCCTTCTACATCAAGTTGCATCCTTCTGCACAAAATTTTGTATGTGTTATTGGTCTAGTGGAGGATTGGCATCCTTTTCTGGTTTGTTGTGAAAAGCTTTGGTTTACTCCCTGGTTTTGTTGTCTGTAGGAGTTTGAGTGAAATTCTGAACGTTGGCCTTTCCTGTACGGCTTAAAACTGCACTCTTTTTCACTAATGAGTAAACCAAGTTAACCATGAAGTTTTACTATGTGTAATCTATTCAAGTAATAAATTCAACTTCTGATTTGAAGGTTTAAAATTTCTTGTAATAAATTCTACTGAACCTAAACACTACTTCTTGTATTACTTGGCAAGTAAGAGTGTTTTTCTCGTGTTTTAAGATATCTGAAGGTTGTTCACCCAAGTGTTGCGCCTTTAGGGTCAACCCCACGATGAATTTAGATGGCGGTCATTTGGTAACTCTGTTTGAAATTCTGAACCTATGTAAGGAGAAAAAATACCATAATCTCTATGTTCCGTTTTGTCTGTTTATACAAGTGTTTATGGGGTGCTAAATCTGATGGGAATGGCGTCAAGGATCATAATATTCAGTTTTTGTTTTACTTCAGTTCATGTTGAGCTCCATAGCAGAACTGCTTGATGTTGTTGCCTGTGGGAATCTTGTTGCTTCTGGCAGCGTGCTCCCTTTGTTGTTAAATCAATTTTGTCTAGTTTCTGGCAGAGCGCTCCCTTAGTGTTGTTAAAGCAGACTTATTTAATCTTCTTCAGGTTTTCAAGGGGTTTTTTTTTATGACAGCCATGGAGCAGAAAAAACCGACATGCTAATAATGCTAAGATGGTACTGATTCTGATTCTCATATCATTTCGTGAACGAAATATGTGTCTTGTCAATGCTTGCTGATGCTAGTCATGCTGTGTAGTATAGCTAATTCTTTGCGTATCTTTATAACAATCAAGAGCTCTTTAGTCCTGCCAGGACAAGGTTTGATGGAAATTTGTCGGAGCCTTTCTTTGTTTCCTTGCTTGATGCAGCAGATTCGTACCTGATGTGTTTTTGCTTGCTTAGTTTAGCTATTGTATTTGTGATTTGTTATTTTGGGGTGAGATGTGGTTTGTGTCTAACTGTTGTGTAGAGATGCATGTGCTTGGAGCCTTGATGTATATCTTTGTATCACCTTCTTTGCAAGCTACCCATTTTGTTTACCTTTTGTATAGTCCCCAAAAGGTTTTCAGGTTTTATAGCAAAGCTGAAGCCTATTGTGTTCATATGTTTCACTGAGGAAAACTTCAAATCTTAGTCTATAGAGAAAATGCTTTGTGTCACATGCTCAACACACTTTGAACTATATACCTGGTTCAGTTTTAGAGAAAAATGCTCCTGGTTGTTTAACACACTGAACTAATCAGCCTACCAACTAACTACCATCGGTATCGACCAAACGGTTGTGGAAATAACTTTTTCGGATAATCCTTTGTTTTAAACAAGTACTAATATTTTGGTAGGACAAGAAGTTTCAAATTCTTATGCTGGTTTATGTTCTCTTTTTAGGTTATGAGAAGATATGCTGCTGGAGAGATGCTCTTAGCAAACTGGAAGGGCTGCAACCAAATCCAATCGACAGCATGGCAATGGTCTCTGAATATCTAAGCTAGTGATCATCTTTTCAGCGATTCCTTTTCTATTTGGCTGGCCTTCTCGTAGGTTTGCACATAAGCGTAAGTTGGTAGTGTATATTAGCTGTTGTTGGAGCTGTGATGGCAGTATATCTTTTTTGTTGCTTGGCTGTCGCTTCATCTTTTTGTTGATGCTGCTTATGTATAGATAATCTGATGAAGATGTAACTGTAACAAATGATATATGATTGTATGGCGAAACAAATATTGCTTTGATAGCAAAATAAAAAAACTCAACTGTTTCTTTGTTGTCTAGTCCTATGAATTAGTGGGCTGAAAATATTGATGGGCTGGAAGAGGCCTTGGCCCAAACAATGGTGGACAAAGATGAAACGAAAAAAGTTTAAAAATAAAAAATGGACTGCAAAAAGGTCGAGGGCCAAAATAATTGCATGAATCTCAAAAACTATAAAGGCCAAATTATTGGGCCAGGCCCATGTAGCTAGCGAAAATTAACAGAAAAAATATATATTAAAAAGGCCGAATTAATGGGCTCGGCCCATGTAGAAAACCGAATTGGACCGGGCTGAATCTTGTGCCACATCAGCTTGCCACGCTGGATGCCTACGTGGCCTGGGGAGGTTGCTAGTGACCAAAACGCCACAGTGAACATATTTTGGTCATAAACGTCTTCAACCATTCCAGAAGAAAGGTCGCTATAGTCAGTTTACGACCGCCAGCTTTTGACCTTCTGTTTTTGGTCACAAAAAGGTCGCAAATGAAAAATCATGACCTTTCAGTGACCAATAGTGGTGGTCACAGGTTGACATATTTCTTGTCGTGTAAAGCTTTTCTAAATGTCAAGTATCTTTTCCTTAGACCATGAGATTGTGCAACTCCCGGATACCATAGGAATGCTTTGGGTGTACCAAACGTCCCAACGTAACTGGGTGGCTATAAAGGTGCACTACGAGTATCTCTGAAAGTGTCTGTTGGGTTGGCACAAATCGAGACTGGAATTTGTCACTCCGTGTGACGGAGAGGTATCTCTAGGCCCACTCGGTAGGACATCATCATAATGTGCACAATGTGATCAAGGAGTTGATCGCAGGATGATGTGTTACGGAACGAGTAAAGAGACTTGCCGGTAACGATATTGAACAAGGTATCGGGATACCGACGATTGAATCTCGGGCAAGTACTATACCGGTAGACAAAGGGAATTGTATACGGGATTGATTGAATCCTTGACATCGTGGTTCATCCGATGAGATCATCGTGGAACATGTGGGAGCCAACATGGGTATCCAGATCCTGCTGTTGGTTATTGGCCGGAAAGTTATCTCGGTCATGTCTGCATGGTTCCCGAACCCGTAGGGTCTACACACTTAAGGTTCGATGACGCTAGGGTTATAGGGACTAGATATACGTGGTTACTGAATGTTGTTCGGAGTCCCGGATGAGATCTCGGACGTCACGAGGAGTTCCGGAATGGTCCGGAGGTAAAGATTTATATATGGGAAGTCCTGTTTTGGTCATCGAAAAAGTTTCGGGCGCTATCGGTAACGTACCGCGACCACCGGGAGGGTCCCGGGGGTCCACCAGGTGGGGCCACCGGCCCCAGAGGACTGCGTGGGCTAAGTGTGGGAGGGTACCAGCCCCAGGTGGGCTGGTGCCCCCCCCA
>LR880971.1:29916487-29926996 GCA_904067115.1 Aegilops sharonensis
CACGGTCTAAGGAAGAGATACTTGACATTGGAAAAGCTCTAGCAAAACGAACTACACGATCTTTGTGCTATGCTTAGGATTGGGTCTTGTCCATCACGTCATTCTCCTAATGACGTGATCCCGTTGTCAATGACATCTGATGTCCATAGTCAGGAAACCATGACTATCTGTTGACCAACGAGCTAGTCAACTAGAGGCTTACTAGGGACGTATTGTAGTCTATGTATTCACACGTGTATTACGATTTCCGGATAATACAGTTATAGCATGAATAAAGACAATTATCATGAACAAGGAAATATAATAATAATGCTTTTATTATTGCCTCTAGGGCATATTTCCAACACCCACCGCACCGCTTCGCTCCCTTCTCTCGCTTGTTGCCTCGTTCCCCAATCCCCACTTCCCCTCCTCGAGCCCTAGCCGCCCAGCGACAGGAAGTCAGCGACCCCCGCTCCCGCTCACCGGCCGCCGCCCCGCCCCGCCCTCAGGTCTCAGCCGCTCAGCGCCGCCGGTGCTCGGCGGTCGCCGCGCCAAGCCCCTCTAATCTTCACCAGGGTCGACCGGAGGCTGTGCCGACCGGATTGCATCGCCGCGACGCCGCCCCGCCCCGGCGGCCGCACATCGCCTACGGCGGCGCCGCCCAGCCCAAGGACCAGCGGGCAGCGGCAGTTTCTTTCTCCCCCCTCCCTGCGTCAGTGCCCTGCGTTCAGGTACAACCTTAAAGAAAACAGGGTTTCAGGTTTTTAGTTGATTCAATTTTTCTTACCTAATTATTGCAAGTAGTTGATTTAATTTGTAGATGCTAATTTCTTCCTTGTTTTGTTGTAATGTAGATGAAGAAGAAGAATGGGACTGGTGGTGGAAGTAGGATTCTTGCATTGTGGGAAAAGGCTTCAAAAGCAAAGAAGATTGATGAAACGTCTACACTGAATCAGAGTGCAGCTGCATCGGGTACTTGTACCTCTCATGTTCAGCTTGAGAGTAATTTGCAATTGACGTTAGTGCAAGCACCGGATGCGGAACATGAACCGGAGAGCCGAGAAGCAACCCCAAGCCCAATTGTAAAAGATGCTGAAACAAGTGATGTTGATGATGAACCAATGGAAGCAGATTTGGAGGCACTCGAACCTGATCCTGGGAAGCGGATTCCCATCTCAATGTATGCTGTCAATGGCCAAGATAGAGTAAGAAGAAGATATATTGAGATGCAGCCATGTCAACCAAAGAATCATAACTTTGAGTATACAAATAAAAGTGGAGTTGACCGTCGCTTTTGCCGTGCTTGGTTTAAAGAATTTCCATGGATTGAGTATACTGTGACAAAAGATAGTGCTTTCTGCTTTGTTTGCTATTTGTTCAAGGATAAGACAAAATATCCCGATGGAGATGCATTTGTGAAGAATGGATTTAGAAACTGGAACATGAAATCGAGATTGAAGAAACATGAAGGTGAGGTTAGTAGTGCTCATGCTGAAGCTCAAGAGAAGTATGATATGTTCACTACACCACAAGCATCAATTAGGGAGTCTTTTGCTTCAAACACCTCACAATATAAGGCTTTGTATAAGCAGCGTTTGACATGGACACTCAAATGTTTGAGATTTCTATTGCACCAAGGCTTGGCATTTAGAGGACATGATGAAAGTGAAAACTCACTAAATAAAGGAAATTTTCTTGAGCTTTTAAATTGGCTAGCTGGAAATTTTGAAGAGGTTGATAGGGTTGTTCTCAAAAATGCTCCACAGAACTGCAAGATGACTCACCATAATATACAGCATGAGCTAATAAAATGTTGTGCACAGGAGACTACAAAATTGGTCATTGAAGAACTTGATGGTGGCCACTTTGCAATACTTGCAGATGAGTCTAGTGATGTGTATCAGAATGAACAGTTGGCAGTTTGCTTGCGTTATGTTGATAAGAAAGGAAGGGTTGTTGTAAGATTTCTTGGTCTTGCTCATGTTCAAGATACTACCTCTTTGACACTTAAAGCTGCGATTGAGCGAATGCTTATGAAGTACAATTTAACCTTTGCAATGGTTCGTGGGCAAGGATATGATGGAGCTAGCAACATGAAAGGTAATGCTAATGGCCTAAAAAACTGATTATGGATGAGTCTCCTTCTGCCTATTATGTTCATTGTTTTGCCCATCAACTATAGTTAACTCTTGTTGCTGTTGCTAAAGAGAGTGGTGATTGTACTTGGTTCTTTCAACAACTTGCACACTTGTTAAATGCTCTTGGCATTTCTTGTAAAAAGATGAGAATGCTTCGTATAGCTCAGGCTGAGGAACTCATTGATGCATTGAAATTGGAAGAAGTAGAAACGGGGAGTGGGCTGAATCAGGAAATGGGTTTGGGAAGGCCATGTGATACACGTTGGGGCTCTCACTTCAAAACCGTGTACCATGTCATCTGTATGTATGGTGCAATACGACGAGTCCTCATCAAGATTGGAAAAGAGTACCATGGTGTGGAGGCGCAAGCGGCTCTAACCATTTTGACACCATTTCGATCATTTGAGTTTGTTTTCATGGCACAATTGATGCAAGAAATATTTGGATACACAGATGAGTTGAGTAGAGCTTTGCAAAAGCAAGACCAGGATATTGTTCATGCTATTGGGCTTGTTGATATCACAAAGTATCACTTGGAGGTTTTGAGAACTGGTCCTGGATGGGATGATTTTCTCAAAAAGGTCACATCTTTTTGCACAAAGCATAAGATCTAAATTGTTGATATGGAGGGTCCTTACTTTCCCGCTGGTCGGCCTAGAAGGGGTTTCTTTAATGGTGCAACGAATTACCATCGCTTTAAAGTTGATATGTATGTGAGTGTCATTGATAGGCAAATTAGTGAGTTGAATGGCAGATTTGATGAGGTAAACACAGATCTACTTTCTTGCATGGCAGCATTTTGTCCACTTCGTCTATTTGCTGCTTATGATCAAGAGAAATTGGTTAGACTTGCTACAAAGTTTTATGCTAATGATTTCACAAGTGATGAACTGGCAAGACTTCCATGGCAACTAAACATGTATGTTACTCATGTGCGTAGAGATGAAAGGTTTCAAAACTTGAAGAATCTATGTGAGCTTTGCTTGTTGAGACAAACAAGCATGAACAATACTATATTGTTTACAAGCTTCTTAAGTTGGTATTAATTCTACCAGTAGCTACTGCTAGTGTTGAAAGGGTGTTCTCTTCAGTGAACTATGTGAAGAATAATCTAAGGAGCAAAATGGGTGATGATTACTTGAACAATTGTTTGGTTATATTTGTTGAGAGAGAATTCTTCAATCAAGTAAAGGATGAGGATGTCATCAATCTCTTCTAAAAAGGCGATCGCAAAGTTATATTGTAAGATGAGATATCATCATTCTGTCAATCAAAAGGTACTGGTGTCTTTATGTTTATGTAAAATTAGTATGGTTTGATGCATTAAAAAATTACTATTGTCGTACTGGTGTCTTTATAGTACATTTAGAGTAGTTCTTTTGTGCCAATGAATACCCAGCCTCAAAATCCTGGCGCCGCCACCGGACAGCGGTGAGAAGGCCATGTTGCTGCCCTCGGTGTCGTCGCCCTCGGCGAGCTTCTTGGCCAGGCGGAGCACAAACGCGCTCAGTCTGCCGGAGCCCACCACCGGCGGCGACTTGGACTTGCGTGCCTTCTTGCGCGGCCTCGTCTGACCCCCCTGTCCTTCCATGGTGCATGCACTTGCCGGCCAATGCGATGGCATTAACAATGAGACGGCAGATGGTTTGCCGGATACATATATGAGGACGGTCTAGATCTAATAAACCCTAATCATAAGATGTTTAAGCCGCGAGCGGCCGTCCGATCGTGATGGTCCAACAATGGGATAGGATCCACCGTTGGATCTAATCTTATCAACCGGACCAGTCAGTCAACAATCACCATCTGAGCCGACAACAGCGAGGACAGGTTCAGACTCACGAGTTTTTGAGAAAGAAAAGGTTTATTCAGGCATGGGGATGCAGAGCACCTGACAACACAGTATATATACATGCAATGCTGATGCTGGGATGGAACCGGGCAACACATGGATGACACATTGTCAAACAGATCAATATATCTCTACTGACCTAATAAAATTCAACATTAAAATGACATGTGAATCTCGATCCTAAATTCCTAATGCAACACTACATGAGTCTACAGAGATGTAGGCGAACGCGACGATGAACACAAGGATGTAATTCAGCGGCAGCAGGCCAGCAGTACCCCAGGCCAGCTGAAATCGAAACATTGTGATCATACACAGAAGCACTTGGAATTCATGGAGGTCGTCTTGAAAATCAGGTAATGGTTGTTTGTGTGCTTCTGCAGGACATAACCCCAGCCCATCTCATCTTCGACAGTCAAATCTAGATCAACAAAGCTATTTCTCTGTTTGATTTCAAAAAAATTACAGTGGGGTTTCCAGTTGACTACATACTAGTATTATCCAAGCAAGATGACTCACAATGCAATAGAAAGGTTGTAGGGTTTCTGTATGCAATGCCTGCGGTGATATGCCAAATGAATTAGGCTGTCTGAACTGAACTAACCCAGATTCTCCTAGTTCCTATCAAGTAACAAATTTTAAATCAAAGCATGACAAGAGTCGACTAGCATTTTCAGGAAATGAAAATCAGATTTGCAACGTCAGTTCTTCCACTAAAAGAACACCATTTCTATTGCGAAAACGTGAAATTGGTCCCTCACTGCTTAAACCAGAATTTTCAAGATGAAGGACGAGGGCGGCGGCGAGGCGCACCTCGCAGCGGCAGAGGACGAGGATAACTGCTTCTATAGACTGATGTGGAATAATTAATAGGAGCCCATCAAACAAAAGTGAAACAGTACAGTACAGCTGTGTTTATTTAAATTTTCAGAGGTAACAATAACATTTCATTTGAAATTATGCCACCAATCTAAGCATGACAAAAGAAGCCAGCAATAAAAACTGTGTACTGATCTAAAACAAAGGGCACTTAGGCCTTTTCCACTAATGTAACCCATACTGCAATGGCAGTCAGCATATGTAGAAGGGCTTATCCAGAAGACATGGCATGTATACCTAAATCATACTGCGAGGAAATCTCACATAGAACATAAACAATTCTGGCTTAGCCAAACAGGGACTACATTAGACATGAAAAGGCGTACAGATCAGACCATAAAAACTAAATTTGGCATTTTCCATGAACAACACACCATCTTTGTGAAGATTTCACTCGAAAACGCAACAGAGCATCTTACCCATGGCTGCCTATTTTTTTTTATCAGCAGAACATCATTCATCAATTTGGAGTTCCCAACTGCATTCCTCCATCCAGTGGTAGGCGGGACAGCAGCGACACATATGGGAGAAATGGCCTAGACCTCTCATAGTCAGGGTGGATGTGATACACAACCGTGCTTTCATGATGATCCAGATCATATGCAATCAGCTCACCGTCCCAAAAAGATACCAAGAAGATTATATTGGCATGTGGGTGTACTCCAGTGAATTGAAGTGGCTTTTAGGTCTGGGGATTCCACGGAGTGGTGACCGGTGACTGAGGTCTCGGAGGGGAATGGTACAGGACACGGGGATACACAAGGCCCACCGTGAACTTTTTTACAATAATTTAATATATTTTTTTGCGGAAAAACATACAATCTATTCATCTTTAATGATTTAATAATTAAAATAGAAGACAAAAAAATTAGAGGGTTTTTTTAGAACAAGCTTGACATTCTTTTGCACTTGTATATAAATTTTCACAAATAAAAGTCCAATGTTGACTTCAGAGCTTTTTTCTAAAGAAGTCAACGGAGTTTTTTCTTTTTTTAGATATTTTTACAAGTACAATGGAAGGTCAAGTTTATTTCAAAAGTATTATTTTTTGACTTCTTATTTGGTTAGTAAATTTGTTTTCATATAGGATGCATATACACCCATAGACTAAAAAAATTCCCTCCTACTTGTAATGTCCTAAAAAGTCATCGGATGGAGCTATCGAGGAACAAGAGTTTGAATGGAACTTGTGTCAACTGTTTGACAGTCTTGTTAAATATAGCACTCTGGTACCAAAGCCATAGACACATTTACTCAATATGTAATGGTTCATGTAATATGAAAATAAATTATTACAAAAAGTCACTGGCAGGGGGAGGGTGAGGGTTCCGTGTGTCCGTTCCCGATCTCCAAGCGACGAGTTTGCTAGTCTACCAACACATGGCGGCGCACAACTAGTCCTCGATGAGGTGGGCCACGGCGTTGACACGCGAACGTGTTGTGTTGAGGAAATTTTTGTACCATGTGTTGTGTTACATTTCCTTTGCCATATCGCGCGACTCGATGAGGAGTTTGGGTGTGGTGCAAAGGTCTCCTGGATCCACGAGTATGGCGAGGGGTGGGGGATCGACGCTGCACTTAATCCCCTGCTAGGTGTGTGTGCCCTTCCTCATTCTCACCCAAAGTTCTTCGCAATCCGCACCCGCTCCCCATCAAGATCCACTTCCCCCAAATAGGGCGATGAGCTCATCGACAATCAGTGAATGTTTGCGGGAGGCGATGCGCGCAAGCTGGCGACGATATGCAAGATCCAATCCGGGTACAAGAGCTATATGAAAGAGTCCATAGCAATGCCAGAGGAGAGGCACATGCTGGAGGTGGCATTTCTCATGTTCCATTATTAGGCTTTGCTCCACAACAATGATCCAACCCAACCAAGGAGAAAGGCTAAATCATCATCGGCTAGACAACAATGACAGATACCGGTGATGGTGATGATGTTGGAGACGCAATTGTGTTCAAGACTTCCGTGTAAGAGATCATAGCACGCAAAATTAAGTTGGAGGAAGTTCAAAAATAAAAGGACTTGAAGTGGCCGAGGTCAAGGCAATGGAAGCGAGCGGATGCCAATGCCCTTGTTTTGGCTAACTCATTTACTGTATGTTTTGAAATGATGCTCAGACAACATTTGAATTATTATTGAGATGCAACAGACTCTCACTTCAAATTTTGAAGTTCTTCATCCAAACTTATAAACAGGAAGATTGTCCAGATTCAAAATGAAGTGCTCAGGATTGTGTCCTGTGTTACACTGCAACTGCATGCTACTGAAGTCTGGTTTATCAAAACGCAAGCAGTCAGCCTCATTAGAAGCGAGATATGTCACACAGCAACATAGCCCTCCAGAATTCACTAGATTGGAAAGCAGATGCCCTTTAAACCCACAAACAATTGTAACATTCAGACAAATTTGGTCTTAGATTCAGAGGTCAATTCCCAAACCCATGCAACAAAACATATCAGATCCATACTCAATTCTATAGCAACAATAGTTTAGGCGGGGTACAATTTCAAGCAAAAGTCTTTAAATTCTAGCTTCACGGGATTCCTGGTGGGGCAAAATCCAGACCTAGTTGGCCGCGGCCCTGTTCCTGGGGGCAGCCTCGGTACCTGAATTAACAAGATGCAACAGAAAGAAGACGCATCAGAAGTGCTTCAGATCTAGAAGGGTGTTTCCAGTGTTATAACTTTTGATATAGATGGCAAGGTACCTTCTCTGAAGTTGCTCTTGAACCTGCGAGGCACGTGGCGCATGTACCTCATCCTTCCAGTGCCGGTGGTCTTGCGCCTGATGGCCTTCACACTCCAGTTGTCTGAAGACATGAATCACTATGTTAGCACTGAGCCAATCAAAAACACCATGGCAAAAGCTCAAATCAATCTTAACACCAGTAATCCACGAATATGCAGAGGAAGTGCAATCCAATCAGAACTAACTACACAAAATTACTAACAATAGTTAGAAAAATAAAAGATTGCAGGGAACAGGGAACAACATAAGGAAATAAATTGTCAATGGTAACAGGGAACAGTCATTATCAATGGATCATGATCAACTGAAGTTAGCATTGGTAGTTAGAACCACAATACGGTTGCATTTCAGAAGACAATAAAAGATCGGATGCTTCAATCACAAAAACTACAAATTCTCAGTGTTCAACTACTGTCATTCTTGGAAGTTTATTGACCATCACTTGGACAACAAATGGTATCAGGGAATGCAGCAGAAAACAAGTAAGCAGACTTAAGAGGATACAGCATGGAGAAATCATCAGACTTAAAACTACGAATCATGGGAGTATAACTCCTGTCATATTGTTGCAGTTTTTCATCATCACTTGAACCAAAAAAGATATCAGGCAACGCAAAGAAGAGGAAAATGGCATTGAAAACTTGAATGCATGGCAACATTGCAGTTAAACTAAATCACATTATTCAATATATAATTTCATTGGAAAGCAATATATTTGGTGGGAACTGAATAGCAAAGGCGACAACACACAAGAGCGTGAGGTATCATCAGAGACTTAAATACTAAGAATCAGAGGAGCATAGCTCCCTCATATTGTTGCAGTTTATTCCTCATCACTTGACCCTCACAGACATGCACCAACAGATATATAGAAATATAAAATACGAATGAAGCTAAACTAACTTTGTCCACAACAGTATTGCTCAGAATATGAAATATCTTCTCATCAATGCCAAAATGGCATCTCCGAAGTCTGACATGCGTTGTAGATTTCATGATTCATCACAGCAGCATTTTGATACTGCGGGAACAGCATTGAGAAACCAATTACAAACGAGAATCTCATGAATCTCATCTATGTGGAGTACGCGACATATGGCGCAACAGATTATTAATAAGGCCTCACGAACATTTGTTAGGGAACGATGGTTTCCTTGCCATTCCAAAACTAGGCATCCAACAATACCAGCAAACCACACGAACAGGACAGATAAAAATAGAAATTTTTTGAACCGGCATAAGAGCAGATCGACTGGGTAAAATCTCACATCGAACAATCGCCACTAGATACCGCATCCTAATGCCGCGGATCCAATCGACACGCGGCGCGTGACTAGCAGTAAACAACTTGCGGATCTAGAACGGAGGGGAGGGAGGAGACAGGAGGGTCGCTGTGGGGGAGCTTACACTTGCGGATGCGGGCGGCGGGGTAGCCGCACGAGGAGCAGGTGCTCTTCTGGAGGTGGAAGCTGCGGCGGCCGCAGCGGATGCAGAGCGTGTGGGTCTTGTTCCGGCGCTTGCCGAAACTGCCGGTGCCCTTCGTCTGCAAAAACAAAACAACCACGGCGAGAGGAGAGGGTCAGCGACAGGCGACGACGGCGGAGCGGGAAGCGGCGGCGCCGGCCGGGAGGGGGGGACGTACCATCGCTTAGGGTTGGAGGAGACGAGCGAATGGGAGTGGCGGCGGTGGAGGCGGAGTGGCGTAAACCCTACCGCATCTTATAAGGGGCGGAGCAGCGGGGTGCCGTGGTGGGCTTTGTTTCTCTGTCTGGACTGTTGGGCCGTGAGAACGAGGACGCTGCATTCGGTCCATCTCGCTTCAGCACAAGCCCACCCTATTGCCCAATCAGGTGCTTGCGTGAAACACCTCAAAAAAAGGGTGCTTGCGTGAAGAAAAGAAAACCTTCGCGTGCACTTGTCTCAAAAAAAAAAAAAAGAACTTGTCAAAAAAACATGTCCAGAGTATAAGTGTCCCCACCCCCCTAACATCAGAATTTGATCACAATATCCATCATCAAATCACGATTCGCAAAGGTTGCCAGCGTGAAGTTTGTCTGTTGACGAGCGTTTGAATCCTTCGTTTTCACTTGGCTCGAGAGGGAAATGAGTGACTTTATCCTCATTCTGAAACATTACCGACATCCATTTCCACCCAGCGCGGAGCACCACCTCACCTCTTTGTTTTCGAGCAACTGGCACCGAAGGAGAAGCGCGGCGAGCCATCATCTGATGATGCCATGTCCAACCTGTGCAAGGATCGGCGCGGGTTAGTGGCGGAGGCGAAGCTCCCTTCGACGTTGACGGCATCCTGACCTGACCAGAGGGTTTGAAACAGCAGCGGAGATGGTGGCGGCTGCTAGAAAGATGACGAGCCGACTTCCCACCTGTATTCGCGGAGATGCTCATCAACAACAAGGTGCGCATGTGAGATGGTGATGGTTGGCGCTGGTAGGAGGGGGCAACCTAGATCCTCACTGGGATCGGAAGTGCCTCCTGTCAAGGTAGGGTGCAGTGGCAGGAGGTGCTAGTGGCGGCTAGCGGAGTTTGCTCCTGCTATGATGGAGTTCCCTATGTGAATGCTAGAAAAGGGTTGTTCTAGAGCGAAAGGTTGTCATCTTTGCAACTCGAATGAATAGTGTGGCACTACATTAGTTTCTTTTGGAATTGCAAGGCAAATCGTGTTGGAAATATGCCCTAGAGGCAATAATAAATTAGTTATTATTATATTTCCTTGTTCATGATAATCGTTTATTATTCATGCTATAATTGTATTGACCGGAAACAGCAATACATGTGTGGATACATAGACAACACCATGTCCCTAGTAAGCCTCTAGTTGACTAGCTCGTTGATCAATAGATGGTTACGGTTTCCTGACCATGGACATTGGATGTCATTGATAACGG
>LR880971.1:29996740-30013822 GCA_904067115.1 Aegilops sharonensis
TATGTATTGACCCCTTTCTTAAAATTAGATGTTTCGGAAGCGGGATGAACTCCTAGCACCAGATCGCATGCGAGCAATTCAAGAGGAATTGGCGGCATTCTTTCTTGACTATGTGATCGCTGAAGACGGGGAATACTATGTGGACCACGCGTCCGTATTGTAAAAGATAATTATTGTATATATGTAGCCGGTAGTGTCGGATAGATATACGAGAACTTGTTGTTCGACCAATCTCTCGGAGAAGGAGAGGTGGTCGATATCACTTCTCTCTGTATGCATATATATGTTCATGACGATCTTCTGTTTGCTTAATTACTAGCTAGCTAGCATGTCTAGTTAGTCCTCTCTATACGTATGTATAGTACGTAGCGTCGACCAAACACGGACAAAAGAAAGGACACTTTTCTCTATTAATTAGCTAGCTATAGCACAATATATGAAACACCTAAATTAACCCCCCAAAACCTCCCAAACCCACCCCCCTTTTGAAAAAAAAAACAAAAACCAGAGCCAAAGAAATGCTGACGCGTGGATGCCTATTGGTCCCGGTTGGTGCCACCAACCGGGACCAAAGGCCCTCCTGCCTGGGCTCAGCGGACAGGCCACGTGGAGGCCCATCTGTCCCGGTTCTGGATAGAACCGGGACTAAAGGGTGAGGATATTAGTACCGACCCTTTAGTCCCGGTTCATGAACCGAGACTAAAGGCCCTCATCAACCGGGACTATAGGCCCTTTTTCTACTAGCGTAGGGACTACCCTTAACAAGCAAAAACCACCTCTGCCACCACATGCATAACTCACGAATAATACTGGGATACAATGCAATGCAGTAAACTGCCACAGCACAAGCCACATCTGACACCTCAAATATAACCCCTGAATAAAATTGGGACTGGCATTGATTTCCGGTTGTAAGCACGAACCAGATCCACAGCATCCTGAATATCACAATCTAACTGAAACATCGAGAATAACGAACCTACCATTCAGTAAACTATACTGCCATGAGAAACTGAAATTCGCCAAAGGACGCCATTTATTTACCATGCACGAATCTCAATTCGTTCTAAGCCCGGAACTAAATGGACATAAATAAGCGCGGACCTGGTCGAAGCGCTTGAGTAGGCCGATCTCCTCCTCGGTCTTGTCCTCGAGTTTGGTGCGGTACTCGCAGAATCTCTGGAACTGGGACACGAACCCATCGACCATGTCCCAGAGCCACTGGTTGGGCAGCTGCATGGTGAGGACGTTCTGGAGGACGACGGTGAAGAGGGAGCAGTAGGTGTCCCAGGAGTCGGCGCGGTGCGTGAGGGCGAGGCCTGGGAGGCGCGCGTGGGCGTGGCGGGACGTGAGCTCGCTGTAGAGGAGGAGGAAGACGTGGTCGTCGTCGCAGTAGGGCGCGACGGCCTTGGCGGGCGGCCAGGGCTTGTCGCGGTAGACGCGGGTGGAGAGGCGGCGGAAGTCGCCCTCGTACAGCTTGTCGGTCCCGGCTGTTGGAATCAACCACGAAGTAGAAGTCCTGTCCGGTATGGACTAGGAGCAGTCACCGACTCGGTTTGGGTTAGCTAGCTTTATACTAGTATAAATATAGCTGTACCCCTACGTTGTAATATCAGATCAACAAAGCAATAAAAGTACAAAGGCTCGACACGAGCCTGTTGCTATAACTCGGCGACTCCGCGTATTGTGTTCCGACGACTTGTCTACGCTAGCTAGCTAGACACGAGAATCCATCAAGCTGTGTTCTTGCCTGCTTAGCTCCAAGACGTGTGCGTTGCCTGTTTGTACCTTCACGTACACGCTGCCGTGGCCGGAGCATCGGCCAGTAAAGTTTGTCGAGACAGTACTTCGACGACTAGCGGTAGCCGGGATCATCACTAACAATTGGTATCAGAGCAAGGTTGATCTTCTAGTAACGGAGGATCATGGCGGACGACGAGAAGAACAAGCAGTTGGCGGAGTACTCCCGTGCAGCTAAAGTATTTGCTGCTCCGGCGAGTTCGTCGTACCCACGATTTGATCGCGAGAACTTCGGGGTCTGGAAGGCCCTCATGGAGTGTGGTCTCCGCGCCAACGAGCTATGGGACGCGGTCGACCCAGGAGGCGACGCGTTCAAGATGGAGGGAGCCGAGCACCGGAAGGATCGGCAGGCGGCGTCAGCGATTTACTCGGTGATGCCGTTGGATGTCCTCCAACACCTGATCGCCAAAGAAACGACGAAGGAAGCATGGGATACCTTGAAGCTCATGTTCGAGGGACACACCCGCGTCAAGCAAGCCAATCTCCAAACTTTCCTAAGGAACTATGAGACTTTGGTCATGGGCGACAATGAGTCCGTGGATGCGTTCGCTTCACGGGTGGCTACTCTCGTCAATCGGATCCGCGCGTTTGGTGAAAACCTTACGGAGACCTCGGTTGTCCGGCGGTTCTTGCGCGCAGCCCCTCCCCGGTACCTGCAAATTGTCACGGCGATCGAGCAGTGCGTCGATCTCGAGACTCTCTCCATCGACGATCTCGTCGGACGCTATAAGGCTCACGACGAGCGTATGCGGTACAGTCTCGGGGATGGGAGGAATGATGAGAATGTCATGCTCACACGGGCTCAATGGCTGGCGCTGGACTCAAGGAGAGGTGGCGAGGGCTCTAGTAGCAACACTCGCCAAGATCGTGCGCCAAAAGAACAAAGTAAGAAGAACGCCGGCGACGGCACTCCGAAGAAGAAGAAGTTCGACAAGCGCAAGATCAAGTGTCACAACTGTGGCATCATGGGGCACTTCAAGTCGGAGTGCAAGAAACCACCGAAGGAGAAAGCTCTCATGGCCAAAGGAGGCGATGATGGAGACATGATGCTCATGGTCGAAGTATGCGAGCTAATGGATGAGGATAGTCCAGCTCCAAAGGTGCCGGCTACAAAGGTTGTCACGCTCATAGAGGAGGCAGTTTATCTTCACGATAAGAAGAGGATGAACACGTCGAGGCACGTATGGTACCTCGACACGGGCGCTAGCAACCACATGACCGGCGACAAGGACCAGTTTTCTGAGCTCAGTGTTTCGGTGGGAGGCACGGTTCGGTTCGGTGACGGACGGACCGTTGACATCGCAGGGCAAGGTACTGTCCTGTTTGAGTTGAAGAATGGCGGTCACAAGGTACTCACAGATGTCTACTATATTCCCAAGCTAAAGAGTAGCATCATAAGTCTTGGCCAGCTCGAGGAGCGTGGTTGCAAGATTGTGCTCGAAGATGGCTTTCTATGGGGGTATGATCGTCAGAGGATGTTGATTATGAAGGTGCAGAGGTCACCGAACAGGCTCTACGTCCTCAACTTGGATCGTGTGGATCCGGTATGTCTCCTGTCGAGCATGGACGACTCGGCATGGAAGTGGCACGCGCGCTACGGTCATCTAAATTTCCAGGCTCTTCGGCAACTTGGACAAAAGGAGATGGTACGTGGTCTACCGTGCATCAATCATGTCGACCAAGTGTGCGACGGTTGTCTCATTGGGAAACAAAGGCGAGCCCCGTTCCCAAGAGAGGGAAACTTTAGAGCGAGTAAAGCTCTTGAGTTGGTCCACGGAGACTTGTGCGGACCAATTACACCGGCCACCCCTGCCGGAAACAGATACTTCTTGCTCGTGGTCGACGACTTTAGCAGATTCATGTGGATTGTGTTGTTGAAGACGAAGGACCAAGCTTTGCAAGCCTTCAGGATTATAAAGATGGCGGCTGAAGTAGAATCTGAAGCCAAGCTGAAGGCCCTCCGTACCGATCGGGGGGCTGAGTTCAAGTCTCGTGCATTCACAGAGTTTTGCGAAGCTCAAGGGATCAAGAAGTATCTTACGGCACCATATTCACCGCAGCAAAACGGTGTTGTGGAACGGAGGAATCAAACCGTGGTGGCAATGGCACGAAGCATGTTGAAAAGTAAAGGCATGCCGGGCAAGTTTTGGGGTGAGGCGGTTAATACGGCCGTTTATTTGCTGAACCGGGCTCCAACCAAGAGTGTGGTTGGGATGACGCCGTACGAAGCATGGTACGGACACAAGCCCACGGTTGATCATCTTCGCACTTTCGGGTGCGTGGCGCATGTGAAGACAGTGACCGGGCATACTAGCAAATTGGCGGATCGAAGTACTCCAATGGTGTTGGTTGGCTATGAAAAAGGTACGAAGGCATATCGTGCGTGCAACCCCTCTACCAACAAGGTGGTTGTGACGCGCGACGTGGTCTTCGAAGAAGCAAGGTCATGGAATTGGAACTCTGCCGAGCCGGTATACCTGTCTTCCGATGAAATTTTCAACGTTGTTTACGATAATTACGAGCATGCAGATATTGATGATCAACCGAAGACGTCGGCCGCAACAAACGGCGCGGACGGCGCAGCAGAAAAAGGAGGCGCACCAGCAACTTCGGCTGCTTCACACGCGCGAGAGGAACCAGCAGCCGACGCACCCGAGGGCACGTACGGCACGCCTGGCAGCAGCGCGCGCAGCGCTTGTCCTGGTGACGTTGTTCCATCAGGACCAGAACATGCCACCCCAGCTCGTGGCCCTCGAGGCCCATCACCGGTCAGCCCGGGAGCAAAAACTCTGTCCACTGGAGGCGTTTCCAGCAGCCCATGTGCTGCACCACAAGGACATGAAGGCCACGTACGTGAAGGCCATGTACGTGAAGATGATACACATGTTTTGGATTGTTCATCTGATGGGAATGCAGCCAGTTCGGAGGAACATGATTCGCCAGAAATTGGGAGTTTGGCAACTCCGGATGAAAATTCCTCGTCTTCGACTGAACTGGAGACAAGGGAACGTCCGCCGACACTAGTCCGTCTTCGGCCAGTGGTGGATTTATATCCGAAGAAAAATCCAGTGAAAATAAAAAGAAGAGGACGACAGTGTCTGCTTAGCGTCGAGGAACCGACGAAATTTGAAGATGCAAATACGGAGGAGTATTGGCGTCGTGCTATGGATGAGGAGTTGGGATCGATCCGAGACAACAATACATGGGAGCTCGTGGATCCATCCAACGACCATAAAATCATAGGGCTCAAGTGGGTGTACAAAGTCAAGAAAGATGCCGAAGGAAACTTGGTGAAGCATAAGGCAAGGCTCGTAGCCAAAGGATACGTGCAAGAGCAAGGTGTAGACTTCGAGGATGTGTTCGCTCCTGTCACAAGGATGGAATCGGTGAGGCTAGTTATAGCTCTGGCGGCTCAAGAATCTTGGAGGCTACATCACATGGATGTAAAATCCGCTTTTTTAAACGGGGAGTTAAAAGAAGAAGTATATGTGAAGCAACCACCGGGTTACATCAAAAAGGGAGAGGAGCACAAGGTGTTGAAACTACACAAGGCATTGTACGGGCTATGCCAAGATCCTCGGGCGTGGAACATCAAGCTTGATCGTACACTAGTTTCTCTTGGTTTTGAGAAAAGTCCACTGGAGCATGCTATGTACAAGCGAGGTAAAGGCAAGGATCGTCTCCTAGTGGGCATCTATGTTGATGATCTCTTGATAACTGGAGCCGATGAGGAGGAGATTGCTAGATTCAAGCTACAAATGAAGGAGCTTTTCAAGATGAGTGATCTAGGGCTCTTGACTTACTATCTCGGGATCGAGGTACAGCAAAAGCCGGAGGGAATCACGCTATGCCAGGAGGCATATGCAAAGAAAATTCTTGAAAGCTGTAGCATGGAGGACTGCAATCCAAGTCATGTCCCAATGGAGCCTCGACTTAAACTTAGCAAGAGGAGCCAAGCACCCGCGGTTGATGCAACGGAGTATAGAAGTGTGGTCGGAAGCCTAAGGTATCTTGTGAATACACGACCAGACTTGGCCTATTCTGTTGGCGTAGTGAGTCGCTTCATGGAAGCACCCACGACAGAACATTGGGCAGCTGTGAAACAAATACTCAGGTACATCAAAGGGACAACTAACTTCGGTTGTGTCTATTTGAGAGAAAAGCGGAAGGAGATGGTGGAGCTACTTGGCTACAGTGATAGCGACTTGGCAGGAGATATTTATGACCGTAAAAGTACCTCGGGCGTGGCATATTTCTTGGGAAGAAGCATTGTGAGTTGGCTATCACAAAAGCAGAAGGTGGTCGCATTATCATCCTGTGAAGCAGAGTATATTGCAGCTGCAACCGCGGCATGTCAAGGTGTGTGGCTAGAAAGGCTACTCGGTGACCTCACTGACAAGGAACCGGAAGGAGTGGTGCTCTATGTTGACAACAAGTCCACGATTGCTCTATGTAAGAATCCAGTGCATCATGATAGAAGTAAGCACATCGATATAAGGTATCACTACATACGAGATTGCGTGGAAGAAGGCAAGATTGAAGTCAACTACATTTGCACCGACGATCAGCTTGCAGATATCCTGACCAAGTCTTTGGGACGACAGAAGTTCACGGAGATGCGGGGAAGGATCGGCGTCCAAGCTGTGAAGTGAGGACATCGTGGTTGGGGGGTGATTGTTGGAATCAACCACGAAGTAGAAGTCCTGTCCGGTATGGACTAGGAGCAGTCACCGACTCGGTTTGGGTTAGCTAGCTTTGTACTAGTATAAATATAGCTGTACCCCTACGTTGTAATATCAGATCAACAAAGCAATAAAAGTACAAAGGCTCGACACGAGCCTGTTGCTATAACTCGGCGACTCCGCGTATTGTGTTCCGACGACTTGTCTACGCTAGCTAGCTAGACACGAGAATCCATCAAGCTGTGTTCTTGCCTGCTTAGCTCCAAGACGTGTGCGTTGCCTGTTTGTACCTTCGCGTACACGCTGCCGTGGCCGGAGCATCGGCCAGTAAAGTTTGTCGAGACAGTACTTCGACGACTAGCGGCAGCCGGGATCATCGCTAACACCGGCCACGTTGCCGCCGCGGATGGAGCGGTAGAGGTCGGAGACGAAGCTCTTGACGGAGTCGGGGATGTAGTCGGTGTAGGAAGCCACGACCGTCCCGGGCGCGGCGGCGGCGGCGGCGGGCATGGTCGCCGGTGAGGGGTCTAGGGCTTAGGTAGGGGTGGGGATCCTCGCTGAGTTTGCACCGGGGGTTTTGGGGTGGCTCTGCCCTCGTGTTGGCTGCCAATTGGTGCGGAACAGGAGAAATGGAGAGTGCTGTGTCCAGCTGTGAGGTGTGGACAAAGGGGGAAAACAAATTTACCACTAGCACACAGAGAGGGCTTTTCGGCTAGCTCCTCTCTCTTATTTTACTGTAGACGGACAAATCAATTCAGTTCTCTAAATGCTACTCCCTCCAATCCTGATTAACTGTCGCTGATTTCGTACAAAATTTACTGAATCAACGACAGTTAATACTCCTTCCGTATATTAGCTTTGGTCAAAGTTAAACTTTGTAAACATTGATAAAATTTATAGACAAAAATATTAACACCTGACTGGTTAACACAGGGTCGTCCGTATGCCTTGCTTTAAGCGTTCACAGGGCGATGTCTTGAGTCGGGGGACCCCAGATGGGCCCCTTTTTTGTTTCTTTTTTCAGTTTTCTGTTCTCGTTGTTTGCTTTATTTTTGTACTTTTCTTTATACTCTAAAATATTCTACATATCTATACACAAAACACTCTTCAAGAACACATTTGAAAAATGTTGAACAAGTATATGAAAAATGTTGAATAAGTATTAAAAATGTTGCACAAGTATTTGAAAAATGTTGAACAAGTATTTGAAAATTTTGAATAAGTATTAAAAATGTTGAACAAGTATTTGAAAAATGTCAAATAACTGCTAAAAATTGTTGTATGCATATTTTAAAAATGTTGAACAAGTATTTTAAAATATTGAATAAGTATTAACAAAAATGTTGAACAAGTATTTAAAAAATGTTGAATAAGTATTAGAAAATGTTGAACGAGTATTTGAAAAATGTTGAACAAATATTTAAGAAATGTTGAATAAGTATTAAAATGTCAAAAAAAATTGAAAAATGTTGAATAAGCGTTCGGACAATGTTGAACATGTATACAAAAAAAATGTTGATCACTTATTCGAAAAATGTTTTGACATATACAAAAATGGAGATAAAAAAACATAAGAAAAAAGAAAAAGAAAAATGGAGAAGAAAAAGAAAACCAAAGAAAAATAGAGAAGAGAAAATAAAACCAAGAAAATGGAGTAGAAAAATGAAAAATAAAGAAGCAGTAAAAACAGGAAAAAAAGAATGAACCTGTGTGTAAACTAGTTCATTTTCCTTCTAGTATGTTGCACCCGAAGCCGAAGCTGGCGTAGTGGCTAGTGCGTGTCGGAGAAACATGAAGATCCCAAACTCCTCGCGTGCGCAACATTGTCCTGTTTTTATTGTATTTTTCCGAGATAATCGTCTCGCTTAAAGCGAGAAATAGCGCTCGCGTTACTCCTCTAATCAGCACCTAGCCGATCCCTTATCTGTCGTAAGGGAGTAAAAATTTACTCCACCGTGCGGCGACTGAGTAAAAGCCGTGCCTCTCCCTCTAGTCACCCCGCCTCTGCACTTTCGCTAGCGAGACTCTCTATGACCGCCCCTCCCCCCTCCCCCCCGGCCCCGCTCTCCCTCGCTGGATTAGGTGAACCGCCGCCGCCATCGCATTGTTATTGATTCATCGGATTGCTTCTTTTCTTCTTCTTCTTTTTGTCGGTTGCCACATCACACATTGATTGCACACTGATGCAGGTCATTCCCTCTCATCGCCGCCGGCCTGTTTGGTTAGAACGACTCCGGTCGACCGGTGCACCACCACCGCATCGCAAGTGTTCGACGAATTGGCTAGGTGACTTTTTTGATCGTTTCTTTGTGAACCTAGCCGTTTGGATTGAACCTAGCCGTTTGAATTGTAGCTAAAAATGTCATGTGTTAAGGTTTAGCAGCATAGAACCCCCAGTGATCCATCTTTAAATGGCCCCGGTAGATTGGTGCAACAATGCACGATTCATCAGTTCTTTCCATGCAATGCCCTATCTCTTTGTTATTATTATAGTTGATCTAGTAGGAGATCTTCCAACTACTAAGCTAACTAGTGGTTGGGGCGCCCCTCGCGGCACCTCCTGAGCGGAAACTCTGCGGTGCCAGGTAGGTCACCGCACTTTTCAGATCTTTTTTATGGCCTGGACGCACATGTAAATGCAAGCATTGCTCATGGAATTATAACTGAAATCCCTTAGTGCTGACCAGAGCCTGCCCTGGCGCACATGTGACAGGATCAATAGGTTGGAAAAATAAGATACAGCAGCAACACACATTCATAAAATAGATCAAAGCTACAAGCACGCAAATATAGGAGGATCATACTCCCTCCGTTTCAAATGTCTAAATGCCATGAAAAAGCTCTGCTGGGTCCTGGAGTGAGTAAGACGTGCTGCTCTCCTTGAGGCACTTGGCCACCAGGATCCTGTCGATGCGGTCGTCGCCAATATACACCGGCAGGACGTCATCGCTTCAGTTGGGTATATCCTGGAGAGGCACAACAACAGGCAGAATGTCAGTGCCATAATTATTTACGACAGATTTTTAAGACAGTGGTCTGAGACGCAAGTGAATATATATGAATGTTGCCTGCGTACCAAACGATTCATTCAGAAAATCCAGAGCCTTGCCCTTGTCCCATGTAATGTTTGTTCTTTGGTTATCAGCAAGAAACCCAACAACTCCATTCCAATTGGATATTACCGTTGATAGTATTAATATATCGTCCTCTTCTCCTTGAAAACCATCAATAGACTTGACGCGCACATGAAAGCCATCACATGTGTTGTATTTTTTATCAAGTCTATCTTTAATAGCATCAACTTGAGACTATACGAAGAGACCACACCGATGCTGAGCGCTTTGCCTGTACTTTTCCAACCTGCAGAAAAATTTAAACTGCTTAGTCTATACTGATCTTTTGGGGTCAATTTTCCACAAGGCTAGCAAGAAAATTTTCTTTAGCAAACTGAAGTTGATTTTGTATCAGCTTACAATTAACGCAACATTACTTTTCAGCTCTGAAGGTAAAAACAAACACTATCAAAAAGTGAGTACATCTGTACATGTAGTGGCCAACAACTCTCATAGAGCTATGTTTCATCTTTCATGTCATCTACTTAATGTTCACAGTTTTGCAAATAAAAATGTAACATTATCTATTAAACAAGGAAGTAGATGACAGTGGACTTGCTGACAAATATATACATAGGGAACTGAATTTTCATAAACCCAGATTGACGGAGTTAAAAACACAAGGTATACACAGGTAACAAACTGGATTGTTGAACATAAAGTATTGCGCGATCACTTTTTTATCAACGAAGATTATGCAACATTAAAATACAAGAAAGGAGGACACTATAAGCTTCTAAAGATGCCATGTTATATCAGCGAAGTCACTTAATATAAAAACAAATCAATAACTACCAAGTACATCGAGGCAGGATATATAAGGATGCAAGAAAAGAGAGGGCTCAGCTTAGACATACATCTAAAGATGGTTTGGATGAGGTGCAGAACAACAACAACTTCAACCATGTTTCGTCGACTGTTTCCTGTGCCCTCCTTGTCTTCCCTCCCATCCGTGACATTTATAAGAGTGTAGCTGCCATACAGGAGGCATGTATAATCCTTGTCATAGCTAGGAGACAGGACATTTGAACCATGTAAAATCTTCCTGTCATAAAACTGAGCATTTGGAAAGAGGCTAATACAAGGAATCATGCAATACTGTATATTCAACAAATGTTTATCAAATTTCAGTCTATCTCGCTTTTGTACCTAGAGGACAAAGTCGTGGGCGAGGGTGTGCATCTTCATTCCCTTTGCCAGGCCCTGCAGACGGAAGGGTTGGATCGAACAAACAACACACACGAACCAGCTGCGGTTGTAGTACGCCCACTAGTTGTCCTCACACATCCTCCTTTCTTCTCAGCCCCACGTTGCCGGCACCCAAATCCTTCCTATCCGCTCCCAGGTAGGAGAACAATGGCTCTGTAGGTTTGTAGGAGCTTCAGCAAGTGAATGAAACAATAAGAATTTTAAAAAATAGGCGTGCAAATTATAGTAGATAAAACAGAGCAACCCAACATTGTTGTATTTATGGATTTAGATCTGTCGAAGTACGGAGCAAGTATATTGAAAAAAAAAGAACACAGCAGCTGAGTTGTGTTGTTTGATACATGTGAATTATTGAATTTGATCATTTCATGGCACTGAAAATATTTAAAAAAAAAATACCAGCTAGAGACCTGACTATAGAGAAATGAAGCTCACTTCGAAAGAATACTCATGCCTGATCATTGTAGAAAGAATAACAAATACGAATACAGTGATAATAGCACTCATTTCATGTGATAAAAGGAAAAAAGAGAAGCTTCCCTGATTTTCATGGCTACATCACTAACTTTCAGGATTTGAACCTCAACCTGTTCTAGAAAGCCCACATCCCAGTTTTTATTACACGATTCGCAAATCCAAATACTTTCTTTGGTATGTAAAAATGGAAGTATGTGACTTTAGGAACTCAGAGAGTGATCCTAATGTTAAGACATTGTTGCCCGTACTCCATCCAAACCTCAAGTGACATGTATCTTCAGGAAAAAAAATGGCTAGGAGCCTCATGGGCCGGCAATATATTCAGTGAAGTGGCTCAGTTTGCTGATACATCTGATAGAATTAGACATGAGGCTGACCAAGTGTCTGAAAAACATGAACAAAAGCCAAATGAGTTCACAATGCTTGATAGTTCACGATAAAGCTTCTTCTAGCATGCATTGAATAATCATCTTGGAGGAAATTTTAAGATAATTAAACAACTTTTCTTGCCAAGTTAAATAAAATGAAGGGCTATACCTTTTTCTCTGAAATAGGGTTGTACTCCCTCTGTAAACTAATATAAGAGCGTTTAGATCACTAAATTAGTAGTGATCTAAACGCTCTTGTATTAGTTTACGGAGGGAGTACTAAACATCTAGTAGCAAATATCTCACATGATCACAAAGGGGCGTAATATCAGCCAACATAAAAAATATGTATTTGTTGCAAACACAAACAATTCCAGGTTCACTTGTTGAAATTATATCTAAACAAAATGAAATAATTTGAGCTAAGTGCATCACAAAATGAATAAAGTTTCTGCCAACATTTGCAGTACTGGTAATCACTCTGAAAATAAAGTAGCACAAAAGCTCACCGCAGATGTTCATGATCTGGCCTCTTTCACATAAAAGTTACAATGGAATCTGGAGGGAGGGAGCTAGAGGAGGAGAATGGAGAGAAACATGACCTGCGCCAGTCGTCGTGGCGTGCTACAGTACATGTGGCGCTCAGAGTACGCTCGATACTGTACCATTTCATTATCCGCAAAAATCTATAACTAAGTTGTCATGAGAACAAATATAAGCATGGAGCATTACACAGAAGTGCGACATCAAGCACGTGTTACTGCTAACAGTATTATGGTCATGTGCACTGTTAGGTACTCAAGTCTGATACTCGAGCATCAATCACTTCTTCTAAATAATTTTCCAAGGTCCAGCGGCTTAAGTAGAAACTGATATTTCTTAAATGCGTGTCAAGTTAAACGGCTAATGACAGGTCTAGATAAACCAAATTCTGAAAATTACAACCTACTATGGTATTAATTGATGAAGAAACTATTGCGATAATAGTTTTCTGTTGCACCAGTAGCTCATCGCACTGTGCATATATAATATCTATTCATTTTTTAATGTTGATCATTAGGCTTTTCTCTTGCACCAGTAGCTCATCACACTGTGCATATATAATATTTTCCAAAACGTAACTGTTCATTTTTTAATTTTGATCATTAGGCTGCTACCGTGAAGCAAGATCCCACAATGTTATATTAGAGAAAATCAACCTGCAATCTAAATCAGAAGGGATGAAAACATGACTACAAGTTTGCATATAGAGATCACAGAATACAAAAATGGCGACTTGCTATAAAAAGGCAATAATAGAGCATAGAACCCAAACTGCAGCTAGATCAATGTGCACCTGATCAAGATCCCGTCCATGACAGCTCTGATCAATAATCAATTATTGGAGAGAGGAATACTGAATGTATACTTTTCTTTCCCTTGTATGGTAGGGGGATGGTGAATGTCAAATAATGGCATTGAAAATCAAAATCACTAACAGTGATACTGTTATTTGTAAATTGATGGAAACATAACAAGTAGAATAATGCAACTTTAAACTCTCGCAATCCAAATCACAAATGACGTTACTCCCTGCTATTATGGACAATCACACCACATAAAAAATAATGCAAAAACAACTCTACAGGCAGAAGATCGGTTTGCGAACCAGAAGGAAAATCTTACTCAGATGTACCTACATCGGGTAAGAACAAGATTGCCTCACACTATGTTGAGTCGTAGTGTAGTATTGGATCATGCTCAAGCCAAGTCCTCCATCTGGACAAGAGCCTGCGGTAACAGAAGCACAAAACCCAAATCATAATCACAAAAACTGCAAATATACATCCACCTGAAACGTGTGTGCAGAAATGAATCAAGAGGGCACCTGATTCGTGGCACGCAGCTCCGACATCAACTGAAAATGGTCAAAATAAATCTTCAAATAGTGTAGATCGATATTTAAAATCAATCAATAGTGGAACCTATTCAACACTTGATTACGACACAATTAGAGAAAGCATCTTGAGTTCTAATAAACATTTAGAAGAAACCATAAGCTGGACATCATACAGACTACAAATACTTTTTGTTTGTTTGAGAAAACAGAAGAGTCCAAATATCAACCCTTCAGGAAAGCAATATATGATCAGAAGAACTAAAACAACGCCAAAATCTTATAGACACAACTATGCTATTCCATTCTAATAAAATACGCTCATTTTTGAAGAAAACTAAGAAATAGTAGAGATAAAATTAAATAAGAAACGATCAACAACATATGTGAAAATGTCCAACGCCTTGCGAAATTCTGGTAGCTACTTCAGTAGTAACTATATGTTCTGGTTTTAGAGATCAATGCCAACTTCAATTCCATGGGATGACTCTCAATGCCTAGTTCAGTACTCACATGGAATTGAAGTCGGAGTATACAATATTGTCCAATGGATGTCCAAATTGCCAGTTTCAGTTCCATGACATAAAACACAAATTATACAAGTCCAACAGGGCTTGAGAGAAAATACAGTAATCAAACATAGAAATGCACATCCTAGAGATATGTAGAAGCATTCATCAAATAGGTAGTACGAAAGTTTGCACTATATCATGACCTCACCGAAATCCTATGAAGCAGTACCAAAGTTTTTCTTACGGACTTAAAATGAAGCACTTTATTCCAAAATCCCAATACAACAACTCTTAATATAATAAAATTCTTCTGTCACACAAGCAAGCTCCTCTTTATGCTAACTATAGGGTATCAGCAAGTCAGTACAATTTTAGAGGATTTGACTCATATCCAATGCAAAAGATAAAAGTTTGGATCAGAGCCAAGCCGACCTTGGCCTTCCAAATCAGGCCATCCCACATCTGATAGAAGAGAATCAAGCAACAATGAGCACATGAAAAAAAAGTTATTAAGATCTTGAACATAACCTCCTGCGAGCGCCATGGCGGACGAGAAGAGGGTGAGGCCGCTGGACACCGAAATAGCAGTGGCGCAACCACTGCGGGTGGCGGCGAT
Organism: Aegilops sharonensis; assembly: GCA_904067115.1. Taxonomy (NCBI): domain Eukaryota; kingdom Viridiplantae; phylum Streptophyta; class Magnoliopsida; order Poales; family Poaceae; genus Aegilops; species Aegilops sharonensis. The sequence goes on from LR880971.1 coordinate 30,011,394, forward strand.
TGGTAATAGACCGCGAGGAACGGCGCCGCCGCTCATGGCGTCTGCAGCTTTCGCAGTGTCTAGCTGTGCATATACTATTTCACACCTATTGTTGAAATCAATAGTTGTGTTCCTGCAAGCAAGGGAAGTATGAAGCTGCACTGGTTGAGGAATCTAACGCTAATTGAATGAGCAATTATATGGAGCATCGGCATTTAAAAACATAATGCGAATAAGAGCCAAGTCATCCGAATGGATTAGAAGCATTATCAACATTTTAATCCCTAAAAATGAACCTTTTGAAACTGCATGAGAATATCTTGTGGTCACGTTGAATTGACAATCTGGACAAGATCTGCAAGGACATTTAGTGTTTAGACATGTTTCTTTTTATTGATTTCCTTGGGAGATGACTAAAATAACTCTTGCTCTATAAGAAATTAATGGCCAATCTATCAGGAAAATATATATAATCTGGATACATGCATTATTTCTCAGCATACTGATTAGCTTAACGTATCACCTTAGAACCCAACCGAAAATACAAAGGAGCTTATAGTTAGGAAAGCGAGCATTTTATACACATTAATCACCGAAATCATAACCTCTTTGCAAATCTGGAAAATAATAGTTAAAATACGTAACCTGCCATGACTTATATTATTCTCATGTCAAGGGACGAAAGGAACACCTACTCACACACATAAATGATTGGATGTACAACTGAATCGAATCTATGAATACAATTAACTTCTAAGGCATTGTTTCTTTTGTGATGCAAAGCCGGGTGTGCTCGAGCTGGCAATGAGTTGATTTGCATCACAAGCGCACATGAGGTCTTGTTCAGAATCGATGACCGATCTTGTTCGCTTGCTCTGAAATGCAGAATCTACGTAAGTAGGTCTGCTTCTTATTGGATAACTGAAGACAACATTCCACATGTACAACTTCAGAAACACCTATTATGAAACTGATCACTTTATACAAGTATACAACTCAATATCAAGAACATTATGCAAACAATCTGAGGCTGGGTACACACACAAAAAGGCCTTCTATTAACACAGCCAAAATCTGGTACTCCTATTAAAAATACACGCATGGAAACTGACAACGAATTTGAATGTGTGCGAGTTAGAGAGGAATGAATGGGCGATGGACTCACCATCACGGCGTAGTTGCATAGGCTGAGCACCGCGGTGCAGCGCCAGTGGTCGACGAGAACGGGCAACACGTATCCACGGCGACGCCAGCTCGACCTCCTTGCCTCGCGCCTATTTAAGCCCTCCCCCGAGACCCCCGAGCTCACCAACCCCCTCTCCTCACTCCCAGAAGCCTCCCTGACCTCTCCCACAAGCTCGAGAAGCTCTCCTCGCCTCTAGATGCGACAATGCATCGATGGATATGAGGACGACGGGGTCAGGGACATGCTAGATGATGTCATTATTGCAGAAGCGGCAAATGCGACACCTTCAGAGAATGAACCGGAGGAGCCGGAGGCAACCGCAAAGGCCTTCTTGGAGGTCCTGGCCTCGTCGAAGAAACCTCTTTATGCGGGTGCGAAAATATCTCAGCTGGATGCCATCTCGCAACTGATTGCAGTCAAGGCTGAGTACGGCTGTAGACAGAAATGCTTCGAAGCATTCTTGGGAGTATGGGCTAACAGCCTCCCTGAGGGTCATGAACTGCCGAAAAGCATGTACGATACAAAGAAAATCATGAAGGCACTCTCTATGGATTATGAGAAAATAGATGTTTGCCCGAAGAATTGCCTTTTGTTTAGGCACGAGTATGCGGATGACAAGTACTGTAGGCAGTGCGGTTCGTCTCGGTACATTGAGGTGGTCGGTGAGGATGGTGAGAAAAAGCAGCTAACCATCCCCGTTAAGGTTCTTCGGTATCTTGATTTTATAAAAAGACTGCAGCGCCTTTTCATCACGAAGGAGTCTGCCAAAATGATGAAGTGGCACAAGGAAGGTATTGTTGGGTAACGTAGTAATTTCAAAAATTTTCCTACGAACACGCAAGACCATGGTGATGGCATAGCAACGAGAGAGGAGAGTATCCGTCCACGTACCCTCGTAGACCGAAAGCGGAAGCGTTATATCAACGCGGTTGATGTAGTCGTACGTCTTCACGATCCGACCGATCCAAGCACCGTTACTCCGGCACCTCCGAGTTCTTGGCACACGTTCAGCTCGATGACGATCCCCGGGCTCCGATCCAGCAAAGCGTCGGGGAGGAGTTCCGTCAGCACGACGGCGTCGTGACGATCTTGATGTTCTACCGTCGCAGGGCTTCGCCTAAGCACCGCTACAATATGACCGAGGTGGAATATGGTGGAGGGGGGCACCGCACACGGCTAAGGAACGATCACGAAGATCAACTTGTGTGTCCTAGGGTGCCCCCCTGCCCCCGTATATAAAGGAGCAAGGGGGAGGGCCGGCCGG
>LR880971.1:30058213-30097528 GCA_904067115.1 Aegilops sharonensis
CGCTCGGAGCACAACTGCTCCACTTCTGCCACTTCACGAATGCAGGGGGAAACTGATTGACCTCCCAGCTTGACGCTTGCCAACTAAAAGGGACTTGTTAATTTTGTTCTAGAAGTAACTCAAACAAACTTGCATAGAGGGCTTTAGCAAGATTGTAGTTCAAATCCATCTCATGCAAATATCAAAAAGATAATAATATGATAATGATAAATCAAAGGAAAATGCAACAAGAAAATTCAACATCGGTTTTCATGTAATCAAACTTCAAGCACAATAGGCAGATGCGACTGAGTAAACTGAAGTTTGGAAATATTTAAAACGCAAACTATGACATAAAAGCTTGAAACACAGTACAACAGAATTAGCTCACCCCTTCATATGATCTATTGTTAGTGTCATAAGCTGATTTCCTTTAATTTCAAAGGAAAGTGCTTCTGCGAAAATCATCATTGAAGCAATCATATCAGAAATTCGTGAAATTGATTTGTAAAGCTTCATAACTGCAAAATGCAATAACATGTCTATAAATTCAAACGTCAGCGGCACAGCCACAATGTTGCTAACCCCTTTTTAAGATAAATGCAGCAGTATCACAAGACAAAAGGAGAATAAAAGTGCAAAAAACAAACACTGCATCATGAATCATAGTCTACTTCAATGCAAAAAAAATGTAGGATGGAAGTCTACTTCAATGCAATGATAAAAGATAATAATACCTCTCCATAGTAATCAATAACCAATCTCCTATCTGCTTGAGTTCTTCAAGGTGAAGTAGAACTGGTTCCTGTATTGTATCCTGATGTGGCCAATGTCAACTGAAGAGAAGTGCTTGTGTAGCCAGAATAACCGGCTGCCAAATTTCCATGGACTTCATTACAAACACTCCACAGTCATCGGTGCGTGGAAAAAGTAAAATTACAATACACATGCTAGAGCAAGAGATAAAGAAAACTCAAAAGATGAGATAAAAAAATGGATGTAATTCCACTAAAACAGAAAATACCTATTTCTAGAGGAACCCAAATAAAGCATCCTCTAAAATATTTTTCCTCCTAATAAGTAAAATTAAGATCATTGCCTGGACGGCAACAACCGCTAAAAGACCTCTTAGGAAGAGAATCGCCGGACATTCTAATAATACAAAGCCTGAAAAACAACATATACAGAGTGCCATGCATTATTTTTCAGTTTACAAGGCAGCAATCGGTCTGCCTAAAGCACAAAAAATCAGGCGCCTGGTTTGAAAAAGAAAATAACCCTTATTCTTCATGATAGGTCACACACAAGCAAAATCAACATTAACCACTACAAAGGTGTTAGGACAATGACACTATGTACGCTAGATATCTCTGCAAGCTCAATCTCATTTTTATGCCATTCGTATGTGAAATAGTCAAGTGTCCTCATTCACCCTAAAATATATATTTGCCAAACCAAGTAATCGTGGATTCCCTAAAACTCTAAGTTAGGCAGATGCTAAGGCATCAAGCCCATAACAGGTTGCCTCGGAAAGGATTACAGGAAATTCCTTTCTTTACCAACAAAATTTTCAAAAGATTTCTTTATTCATAGAAATATAAGTGAGTGCCTGATTATAAGGGAAATACACCCTCTTAAGGCAAGTATAGAGTTCATAATGCTCACCTAGCATGCAAAAAACACAGATCAACCATGTAATCTTCACCGGCTGATAGGTTACTACTTTTATTTCCTTGTTTGGTGAAGATGATAAGGTCAACAGTGATGGGTCAGGCATGTTGTTCTTCAGAAAATAAATATGTAAAATACATTACAACACTTATTTAGCTTTCACAATATTGGCAAATATAACGTGTATCTTTAGAGTCGTCGGCAACACCAAGCTTCAGAAACTCCTTGTAGAATAACAGAAAATACTGATCAATTACTCGCTATTGCGAGGTGAAGCTAGCAGTTACACAATTAAGTATACAGTGTAAGAATAAAAGTAGAACATTTACCTGGACTCCCATTAAGCTCATGGGCTAGGTGCTGCTAATGGATCAACACTAAGAACAGGAAGTGTGGGTGAACCATCCGACATCAACATATCAGTTAGGATGGATGGAATGTACACTGGATGCATGCCAAAATATACTAAATTAAATAATATTAGCACCAAGATGTTTAGATCAACTATTCTATCATTTGGAACATACAATTGAAGAGAACAAAATAAGGTAATTATAATACGCCCATGAGATCATGAAGTTAACAGCTGCAGTACTATGCTTTGTCATCCCTTTGATTTCTTCAGTTTGTGTAGCAAGAGGAGGATGCGTTCCTACAGAAAACAGCCACCTAACTCAATTTTGGTTTGCTCAAGTTTGGTACAGAATGAACTGCTAACCTAATATTTTTTACGATTCTTAGTAACCCTATCAGCAGGGAAAAGTTCTTGAAAACTTTGATGTGTTAGCATAGAAGTTTCATAACAGATTAGAAATTACAACGGGGAAACATTAGTCATCATGTGTATTAATGCCGCCCTTGATGCCTCCATGAAGCTTGTTAATAATCTGTGTGCCTAATGCTTCATTTTCTACATGTTCTGCAATAATTAGAAGAGGCTCAGACGTGTTGATCATTCTGGCCATGCCCTTTTCGTTCGTCGACACACAATCAACAACCATTGGGATACCAAGTCTCGTATCAATTGCATTCATTCCAGAACCATGCCTATTCTAGAACCAATCTTCCAGGTCTCGTATCAGTAAGTATTTCCTTTGTCAGAGCAATAGCACATGTTTTACCTGAAAATGTTCAAACATCAGTACAATACAGCCGAGTATTGTACAACTGACTTTATTGTGCCCCCTTCAACGACAGGAAAATTGCGGCATGAAGAAAAACTGATCATTTTCAGAGACTATAGTAGGGTTCATTTGGTAAATGCTCTGCAGAACTATGATAAACTTCCATACATTAGCTCTCGAGTTGCCTGGGTTGTCAGACCAGATATTCGGTACTTCCTTCGCATGTTGCCACGATGAGTACTTCCACCTTTACTCCTCTCAGTGCCTTCTTGATCTATGGTGTATATAAGTACAGCAAGAGCACAAAAATCAGTTTGGAAACAGTAGGCATTGAGCATATTTCAGCTCAAGAAACCCACATTTTATTTGCTCTTAAAAGGAAAAGTTATTTTAGCAGGGAGACCTTAACATGTTCAGCGTCTGAGAGTGGCCTCGAATGGATGTCAGAACGCAGCAGCCACGCGTCATAATCTATTACAGGCAATGGCTCAATGAAAGCTGTCGCTGACATATCTGGAAAAGCACAAAAATGATGAGAAATAAACACACCTTCTCATAAATCGAACAGACAAAGCCAAAGCAGAACATAATTTGATATGACAGTTCCAGTGGTGAGATTATTTCCTGTATGCGAGATACTTTACCAATATTGAGTGACAAGCCCATCTGAGTAGGTCGAATGCTCTGGCAAAACCCACACCAGCTCTCTAATCCGTCGCCGAGGGGTTGCCTCCTGCCCAGGTCAGGCGAAAAGAACGACCCTCCAAATGGCGCATATCTGCCAGATAAACCAAAGCTACCAACCTTTGAGCCGTCGGCCGCCCCCGCCTTTTGAAATTAGAAGTGGTTCCACTAATGTTGATGCCTACATGGATATCCGTGACATTCCAAAGGCTTATTCCTTCTGCTGATCGTTTTGTAGATGAAGTTGATTCTCTTTCAGAATAGTAGAATACCATATCCATGGTTTGATAGTGGCGAATCACTTTGACTGCTCGTTCTACAGACATGGGTTGGTGTCTGAAGGTTGTATTACATAAATCAATAAACCTAGAGACAAAATCAAATCAATTGAGGGAGATGTCAAAACAGGGTGGAATATTGAGATCGAACCGGTATGATAGGTGAATATTTCAACGCAGAGATAGGAATCATACCACCCACAATAGCTTGGCACCTAAATGATGCATATCCATGGACGATTTCTGCAGGAAAATAAAAAAAAACACACACCAAATTACAAAGTGAGAATCATGAGAAAGAACAAAAGGGGACCAGTACCTGGAATCAATGCTGCCTCAACTAAATATTGTGCAACCATATACAGAGCAGGTGAAGAAACACACAACAACGTACCAATGAATCCAAACCCTTAAAACCATATAGATTTTTCTTTGTGCTAATATTCTGCAGCTGCAAGAGTCCTTCACTATCAATGATGCCCTGATGTATCAATAATAATTATACTTGTCAGCACTCAGCACACAAGAACTTGGAAAGTAAATTACCTCCAAAAGAATTAATAACGTCATGCACCTTATTTCCGTAAGTTTCCAGATGTACGGCACGAATCAGTGGGTGGGTGCCATGTCGAGTACTCCCAGCGTACTGCAAAAAGAAGAAGGGAGAGACACTGGGGTCGGACGTCAGAGCTTGATGGAGAAGAAGTAGACGGGGACCGGGGCTCCCCTACTGCCGCTCCATGGTTGAGGAGAAGGAGGTCCATGGCGGCGTCCCACGGAGAAAGCCCCCTCAGTCTTCCACCGCTGGCGTGTGGTTGTGGAGCCGGACCTCCACTGTGGCCAAGCTCGACGACGGCGCGCCGTATCCGTGCGGGGAGATCATGGCGACGAGATTCCTCGTTCCGGGAAGGTCGCAAGCAGAGGCCGGAGGAGGTTGGGCTCGGGGCAGGAGATGGAGAGGGAACGAGGGCGGCGGCGGCGGCGGCGGCGGTAACCCTATGGGAGGAAAAGGAAAAAGAAGGACGCTTGGGTGCGAAGGGGGGCTGAGCACTCGTTTTTTTTTTCTCTCAATCGGTACAGTAAATCGCCACAGTAAAAATCGCGGGCGTGGCAATCGCGAGAGGGCGCACATTTGCGCGCACGTTAATGCTTCTCGATGTTAAGTCAAATGACAACTTTTCGATCATCAGCGTGTTGGCTTTCACCTGTAATTTGTTCTGTTTGTTGCCAGATGATGTGCAACTGAGATCATAAGGGAGTATGATTTAATATTTCATATAGCCAAGGTGAATTAATTAACCAACCTTCAGAGATACCCTGCAGAAGCTGAGGTACTAGTTTAAATGTGTCTTCATCTCTTACTTGTTAATCTTTTGTTCGAGCTGGCTTGCAGAGTTGATCAGCATATACTCTAAGCAGCGGCCATTACTGTACAAAAAGCAGAAAACTGTTACATTTGCTTGTTGCTTGTTGCTTCTTGCAGAACAATCTCTTGGCAAGAACAAGGAGATATGGATCAAATCCAGTCCTTTTCGAAAATGGATCAAATCCAGTGAGAATAAGCTACAACGGTGAGGAAGTATACATGAAGACCAAGATCGCCTTGGATATCTCACATATAACATTATTTATGCGTCAAACACACCAATCATCCTCATATCAAAGGCACACACACGGTAAACTCCAGGTTAATTCTAGAAGATATTCTCATAGACCAAACAAAGCCTCCTATTACGGACCAACATGTGGCCCATCGAGTTGCCACACAACCTCAATCGGCTCCATCTCCGATGCTTGGCGCACCGGCCTGACCTCAGCATCAACACCATCAACAATGCTCTCGTCATGATGGCAATCTGGGAGCTCTCGAGTTTGTAGCATTTTTGCCCCTTGTTCCAACACCTCCTTCTCATCAACTTTCTGAGTAACTGCAGAACATATACACAGTCATATTGTTATTATTTGAAAGCAATGTTTTAAATAGCGGGCTATGGAAAATAGCAGTGGGCCTCCAAATCAGCTATAGCGGGCTATAGCAGGCTATTTGTGAAAGCGGCCATTTAGCGGCACCCTGCTGAAAAGGCTAGCGAAGCTGCCGGCTATTTAAAACTATGTTTGAAACACTTGATAATTTTTACATCATTATCTAATATATACACACGCACAACTAATACATGCATATTGATCTCCTTCTTTAAAGATGAGGGACATGCGGGATCAGCTCCTACCTGAGAATCGCGTACGAGCGATTCAAGAGGAAATAGCTTCCATGTAATGATCTGCAAATTGTAGGAGAAATTGTATATACTAATTTGTATGTATATGTGTGTACATGCGTGAATGGTTGTGCGAGAAAGTCGATGATATATATATATGATCGATTCTACGAGAAATTCTATTTATATATATGCATAACATGTACAATATGTATTAGCATAAAATATGTTTCAAATGAAAAAGAATTAAATGGAAAACACAAAATTAAAAGAAAAAATAAATCATAGAACCAAAAACCCCTTAACCTTTTAGTCCTGGTTGGTATTACCAACCGGGACTAAAGGTCTCCCAGCCCCCGGCCGCGGGCTCGTGCCACATGGTGGGCCATTAATGCCGGTTCGTGCTGAACCGGTACTAAGGGGAGGGAGGGGGGGCTTTAGTCCCCACCCTTTAGTGCCGGCTCCAGAACCGACACTAAAAGGGCCTTATAAACCGGGGCTATATATAGCCCGTTTTTCTACTAGTGACATCACCGCAACTATGAGGCATGTTAAAATTTTCCGCGGTGAACATATGTGACCAAAGGATGGTCGTGTTAAAGTCTGAAAAAAAAAGAGATCATTCAGGCGTTTTAGTCACTGCATGCATGTTTAGTCCCCATGCAAGAAATTTCAAACATTTCAAATCTTGATTTTTAAAATCTAGTAAATCCAAAACTTTGTTGAAATTCATGAAACTTATCGCGTTGTCATATGGACGCCAATAGACTGTGGTATTGTACTTTTTCTTGTCAAATTTGAGACAAGTTTTGATGCAATCTTTATTTTCTTACAAACAGGAGATTATGAATAATTGGGAACCAATATCGCAATGCCTTCAATAAGGTAACAACACAGAAAGATGTCGTAATTGCCAGGTATAACAAGATTATGTCACACGTGTGGAACGAGGGTGTGATCCCTTACAATTTCCCGTGGATTATCGATGGGTTACTTGATGTGTTTGATGTTTCCATTGCAATGTTTGAAGTAGCGATTCATCATCCCCGACCATGTGGTATTGCTAAGTATATGTGTTCTTGCGATATCATTTCGATTGTGTCCAATAACACACTGATCATAGGATTGTTGTTGGATGCACACGGTGGCCAGGGTCAGCTTGGACGGTGTCCCCACTCAAACCATGTGAAATGAAAATGAAAACATGTAATAGGTTTAAAATTCAGACTAAATTGCATTATAATTCCAGTTTCATATGTAGAAGTTGATTGAAATTTTGTGAAGTGGGTGTGTTGTGCGCCTCTACTTGTGAATTATGAAAGCATATAGTTTTTTCCTATCATTTAAATGAAGTTTGTAAAATTGTTGCGGAATGGATCTAAAATCTATCCTAACTTGATTTGAACCACATTGCAATTTAAGTGACAAAACTGAAAATTTCAGTTGGTGGCACTTTCCGAGAATACATCCAAATTTTGTTTTGTCGAATTCTTATGAAACGTAATTTAAATCCCTTAATTTCTGCTTGTTGCACTTTTATGAATATATGTGAAATTTCTGATATTTGTTAAATCTAGGTAGAATTGATCAGAATTATATATTAACTTGCCGTGAAATGGATTTGTAGATTAGTGAAAATTGTGATATTCCATTTTTCAGAAATGTATCTAAAATTCAATCCGTCACAACAATCTAAGTGCATTTGAAATTGTATGACGTTTCCGTTGAAATACAATTGAACATCGGCGAAACAATACTTTAATCATCAGATGAAAACAAGCTTGAAATATCTATTGAAGCATTTGTGAAACTGAAACGGTGATGAAAAAAGTGAAATAAATATTTGAAATAGTTTAAAGATAATTAAATCTAACCAGTTTTGCTAGCCTTCAGTACCTGAAAAAATGTTTTGTGATAGTTGATTTGTTTTTCCTCTTGCCTGCAGCAGCCCATGTAAAAAGTGTTAGTTTTGTTTTAATTGTTTCTTACTAGCCCAGAGAAGCTCATGTATAAAGGCTACTGGTTGGCTGGTGCAGCACACGGTCCACGTAATGTGACGTATGTGCTCGTGTCCGTGAAGGGGTGTGTGTGTGTGCTATAATTTAGTTACGCGTACCGAGGGATTTTTTTCTGAATAATCAAGGGTTGGTTAATCGTTGGCATTCTTATTATGTTGTTTGAACACAGTGTATAACATGGAAGTATGTATATGCAGATTATACTACTATATCAACGTTCTTGCATATTGTGGATTAGAGCAAATTTTATAAATTGTGTGTGTGGATATTTTGTTATTGTATTCTAAAATTCCTTTTTCCATTTCTTTCTTCTTATAGGGTAATAGCAATGCCTTAATTCATTCTTTCTTGGAATAATAATATCTTCTATTTTGTATGCCTGTATGTTTTTATTTTGTTTACGTAATACAACGATGCAGCGAGAGAAAGCCACACTCCTATATAGTTATTTTTTGCAAATTATGGAATGCTGCAAGTTCAATGAAATCTGTATGCATATATATGTCATCATTTGCATTTTACTATTTTCTTTCGGTTTTGCCAATCGACAAGAAACTGAAATTTCACCCACAAAAAAAAAGAAACTGAAATTTATTTTGTTTCAGTCGAATCGGTGACCATCCTTTTCATTGTGTTGTGATTCCTACTGACATTCTTTCTACCTTAATTTTTTTCATATACATCTTTGTTTACTAATATTAAAAATGGTCGATGCAATTTTTTCCTCAGTTGTACTTTTTTTTTCCTTCTAGTTTTTGTTATTATTGTTGCTTGGTTTTGCATTCATCAGCAATTTGATGCTGCTAATGGTGTGATATAGTTAATTTTGTGTTAAGGATTAAAAATTTTGTAGTTGATCTATTTAATCATGATAATTATCTTTTAACATGGATACAGTATAACTAAAAATGTACGTCCTCAAGTTTTTTGCAATCCATGTGTAAATCATACTATTTGTGTGAAAATGGTACTACTGCATACTTATTCTTGCATATTATGAGACAATTCAATTTCTATAAAAGTTGACTGCAATTTTTTTGTCAAATTTGTTTTTTCATTCTTCTTTAAGGTTGTATCAATGCCCTTAATTCATTCTTCCTTCAAAAATTATGATTTTTCTAGTTTTTTGTCTGTTTATTTTTTTAAAATTTTAATTAATACTCATTTAAAGTTTGTGAAATCAAATTATTTTTTTGTAGTTGAACTAATTACTTTTATTCCTTTATTTTACTTCTTTACGGTTAATATAAATGTGGCTAATTCACTCTATCTTAGTTTTCATGCTAGTGCTGCTAGTGCTAGCGTTTCTGTCCCTAATTTTTATTGTTGTTGCTTAGTTGATTTTTTCTTATCGGATTTTCTATTGTATTTGTCCATATGTACATTTTAGTTATTATTTTGTTAGCTACTATAATATAAAATATTTTTTATTTAGAAAACAAAATTATACTATATTTAATGTTGTATGAAATTAAAGGTAAATGAGATTAGTACACATTATGTGTCAGTATGCATAATTACCTGCCAAGTTTGGTAATTATTTCTAATCAAGTTGAAGCAGCAGTCAGCACACAAGATGAGCTCAGGCATACACATGTTGTAGCATCACAACCTCGCAAAAAAAAAGCATCACCGGGAGTAGCAGCATGTCTTGGTAGTGCTGGCTACAAGAGGGCCATCATGAGACTTTTAGTGGGCTTCAATAGGGAGCATCCAGCACGGCATTGGGCTCTGGATAGCACGGTTCGTTGGATTTTTTTTTTTTGCAGGTGGTTCGTTGGATGTTAAATCAAGGGTGTGGGAAAAAGTGACTAAAACTGAAGTAAATTTCAGGTACCTGATGCATAGGTGCTCCCAAATTTAACTATTACTTCATACTGATGAGGCCCAACAAATATATTTATATTGTGTGTGCAGCAAATGTTGAATACATAGAAGATTAGGTTGGTAAATTTTGAAGCAACCGTGGGACACAACCATGCATGGTAGAAATGAGTTTTTCACCCCGTAGGTCGACATGGCCACTTTGCACACTTGCTGCTGCTGACTCTTGTTGCCGAGGTTATGCTGCCCAGCCAGATATTGGCTATGTGGCGGTTAGCTGCCTCCGTCAGATGGACGCCGTCCCAGTACAAGCGAGCGGATGGATCCGGGCACGTCGTTGCAGCAGCATCGCCGCATGGAACCGTCGAATTTAATCTGTATCGTCCAGCCCCTCCACAGCACACCGTAAGCACGTCTTGTTCAAAACCTGTGATAATCCATGCATCAGAGTCAACCACCTTTCCATGCATAATGAAAATTTGTATATGTGCAACTAACATATATAGATTCTTTTCTTTTGGTTGAGTTGGCGACTGACCAAACTTGTGAGGCGACTCCACCATGTCCATGATTGGGCCGAAGAAATCGGCGTAGATGATCCTGGCGTTCCAGTGCTTGGCCTGAAGCTTGGCTAGCTCAGCCTGCAGCAGCGAGTTGTGGTGCAACCCCAGCTCGTTATATGCTTTGAGACAGCCGGTCCTGGAGTCGTATGCTGATGGTGGTGAGGCGTCGGCGAACCTGGTCAGGATGGGCGGCGAGCATCCCGACGGAATCACGCCAGGGACAACAAGGCTCCTCGCGCCATGCATGGTGATGAGCCTCTGCTCACATAAGCAATTGGTTTATCATGGATGCTGCTTTGATCAGTCAGGACATGCATCTATTAAAGTTAGTACAAAGTTGGGTCATCTATTTTGAAACGGAGAGAGTACTTGATAGCCTGATGGAGTACGTAACGTACCTCGATGGCCTTCAAGATGCTCGCGACGACATCAGGAACGAGGGACCTGACCTCCTGTACCGTTCTCTGTTGGAACGACATGTGATAGTCGTTGACTCCGAACTCCCCCACGAAGAAGAGGGATCTGCCGAAGAATTTCTTACACTCTGCAATGCGTACAATTTGAATTCTCATCAGCCTCTTACTTGGGTAATGATAGCTAGCTACGAGATAACAACGAACGATGACAGTGAATGGTTAAAGTAACCTCGGGCTGTGCGACATAAGGAAGGCTTCAGGGACTCGAACCACTCCAGCTGCACGCCTAAGCTGGTGTTCAGCGGGAACTTGCTGGTGGCACTGGGGATACCCCTCTCGTGGAAGAAACCAGCATCGACTCCAGTTGCGGCACCAACGGCAAAGTTGGCGCCTCGCCGGAAGCTAGCGTTGTGCGCCAGGTTGGGCGGGACATATGGTAGGCCCAAGTTCTCAGCTGCACCCAAAAAGAGCCTATAGTTATAGCTAGGCTGGATTCCACATACGTTTTGACGTTTTGTAGTTGCTGGCACTGGCCGGCCCAAGAACAGCTGATGTGAGCACGTACCGACGAAGTCGATGATGAGCCGCCCGTCCCCGTTGCGACCAGTGTGGCGGCCGAAAAAGCTGGTGCCATAGGGAGGACGGGTGACGGGGTCGAAGATGGAGTACCATTCGAAGACGACAGGGTTATTGCCCGTGTCAGCGAAGGAGTCGCCGAAACTGAAGATGGATTGGTAGCAAGTGACGGCGGACCGAGAAGAGACCGCCAGCGTAGACCATGAGACAAAGACTAGCAAAGCGACGGATACGAGCTTGTGCATCTTTAGTTCTTCACTGGCAAATGGGAACAACAACAGTATATATTGAGGAGGCCGGCCGGGCACGACATAGCGGTCCGTATGTTACTCCCAAGTCCCAACTCCCTTCCAACGAACGCCGTTGAAATATGCAAACAAGAAGATAAAATATTCAAGTTGGTCTAAAAATAAAGACGTCTGTGATGCCTACCAAGTGTTCTACTTGTCTACCCGGCAGAGTTCGGAGTTAAACTATGAGGGCATCTTGCACTGGCTGGACCCACCAACCAACTTGTACAGACATTATTGTGCAACCCTCACGGCGTCCTAATGAATGGCTTCCTATCTATCTTTCTATTAACATACTTTGTTGCTTGTACTAACTACAAAAAAAAAAAAAATCCAGTTAAGCATGGCAAGCAACCAATTACATATGGATTTTCCAATCGGTGCAGTTTGGGAATGCGCGTTAAGTCAAGTCCATCGGTAGCTCACGCTACAATATAACATGTCTTTGTCCTTTTTTATAACACAAATTATTTTGGGTACCCCAAATCATAAGTGAAAGTCAGCTCTTGAGTCACGATCTGTAGAACCACGAAATGTTCCTTTTACTTAACAAAAAAAGTATACATCAGGACTTTTTTTGAACACAGTACATACACAAGCGCTCATATAGACGCGCATACACTCACCCCTAGAACGCACACACGCACACCCTACCTTTATGAGCACTTTCGAAAGATTGAGCCGGCATCCCTGGTGGGTTGGGGATATCACAGTCCCACTAACCATCCAACCATAGGTTGGTTCGCAGTATACATCATGACTTGACTAGAAAGACTTGACTAGAAATTTTACATTCTCATAGGCACCAGTAACAAATTCATTAATATTAGAAGATCAAGGATAAAATTTTAGAGTATCAAGATAAATTGAAAAAACAAAGAATCAACCCTCGTTTTTGCAACACCAAGATTTTCTTGCACGTTATATTTACAAGTACAAATCACTTACAGAATACATTGCCCAATACCAAGGTGACCTAACGCATAATCATGGACAATTATTATAGGGTTAAGTAGACGAAGAATGTGCAGCGGCAGGGGCTCATCCTCCTTTTCGAGGAAAAAATACACGAGGTTAGAAATGGGTAATAAATGCACACATTCACCTTTCGAAACTGCGAATATCATATTTTAGTAGTTCCAATAGAGGCAAATAAACAACGAAAAACAGAACTAAGCATGTCCATCACACTAAAAAAGAGCTTTTGTAACCTATTTGACATGTTCCATAAAATAAATTACAACAACATAGATTCATGTGCTGTGGGGCAGGTGGTGCCTGATCCTGCAAGATATGCATGGAAAATTGCAAGGCAGCTGAGGCAATAGGTATTCTTTTGCATCATTTTGCTTGGCAGAATAAACTCAAGATGTCTTATTTGGATGAAATCCTTTCATTTACGAAGCTACAATTATGTGATGTGTAATCAATGTGTAAGAAAATCTTCTTTGAAGAAAATCCGTTATGCAATGTGGTTGAGTAGTACTATGGTATGCACTTACACTGGACCTGCAATTTTTCTCCAGGCCGCTGGAACTCCATATGTTGCGTGAGAAGCACAAATATACATAGTACTCCTCAACCACAAGGCAGTGTTTCCAGGTTAAAAAAAATAACCTGCAAGGTGTCTAGTAATCCCACAAAAACGAGAAACGATGCTCGAGGAAGGAGGGGTGAACAAGAAATATTCCTACCATATGAAGTCTGCACGCCCGGTACATGTGGACAGATGTCATAGCTTCCATATGTTCATTTTATTGACAATATATCAGGTTTTATTGATTTGAAAGAACAATACAACGGATCAGACACATAAAGGGTATGACATACGCATCGTTGATAGGCTTGTACTTCGTCATTTTCGATAAACATGGTATCCTCGTGGCTGCCCACTGACTGAAGTTGCCTCGTCCCTAATTTTAATTCTGAGGATACCTTCACTTTCCACCCTTGCTGCTGGGTCTTGTTAGTGAGTTTATCTTGTCCAGCCAGCGGCCTGCAATGTATCTGTTAGCCGCCTCGGTCAGATGGACGCCAGCCCAGTACAGACGAGCAGAGGGATCAACGCATGTTGTTGCAGCTGCATCGCCACATCGAACTGATGCATTGTACATGTACCTTCCAGGTCCTCCACAGCACACAGAAAGTACATCTTGAAAACCTGCAATCATGCATATCCATCAAAGTCAACCACAGCGAATAATGAATTTTTATCACTGCGCTAACTAACATAGGAGTAGATTCCTTCAGGCATAATATCATATTTTATGCACGATATGGGGCTGACCAAACTTGTGAGGCGACACCACCATGTCCATGACAGGGCCGAAATAATCGGCGTAGATGATCCTGACGTTCCGGTGCTTGGCCTGGAGTTTGGACAAGGCAGCCTGCAGCAGCGAGTTGTGGTGCATCCCCAGCTCGTTGTAAGCTTTCAGACAACCGGTTTTGGGGTCGTATGCTGCTGGTGAGGCCTCGGCGAACTTGGTAAGAATCGGCGGTGAGCATCCTGACGGGATCACGCCGGGAACCACAAGGCTTCGCGCGCCATGCTCGGTGATCAGCCTCTGTTGATCACGTCACAGTAATCTATTTAGCATGCAAGCTTTGGTTTTACATATATGCATACATGATACATCTATACATGATTGCTTGATGGAATTACCTCGATGGCCATGGAAATGGTTGCCACGATATCTGGAACGAAGGACCTGATTTCCTGCACCGTTTTCTTTTGGAACGAGAAGTGATAGTCGTTGACGCCGAATTCTCCCACGAAGAAGAGGGAACTACCAAAGAATTCCTTGCACTCTGCATGCGTCATCATTTGAGTTCTCATGAAGGGTTCACTTGGATAGTGATGCCGGTGTATGAATAAATTACCTCGGTCTGTGCGGCACAAGGAGGGCTTCATGGACTCGAACCACTCGAGCTGCACGCCTAAGCTGGTGTTGAGGGGGAACTTGCTGGGGGCACCGGGGATATCCCTCTCATGGTAGAAACCGGCGTCCAGAGTTGTGGCGGCGGCAACAGCGAAGTTTGCTCCTTGATGGAAGCTGCCGTTGTGAGCCTGGGTGGCGGGCACATATGGCAAGCCCAAGTTCTCAGCTGCACCCAACATTGAAAAATTACAACAAACGCATGGAGAAACTAATCTAGCTGCTGGCCTACGCTATTAGTTCTACGTACCAATGAAGTCGATGATGAGCCGGCCATCGCAGTCTCGGCCACTGGGGCGACCGAAGAAGGTGCTCCCATAAGGAGGTCGTGTGACCGGGTTGAAGATGGAGAACTGTGGGAAGATGACAGGGCCGTTGCCAGTGTCGGCTAAGGAGTCGCCAAAGCTAAAAATAGACTGGTAATGCGGGGCACCGGACGGGGAAGAGATCACCGGCATGGGAGACGAGAGGTGGAGGATGAGGAAAGTTGCACATGCGAGCGTACGCATCTTGAACATGGAAAATGGTGCAGAAGCTGTAGGACATGCCACCGGTTCCGAACAGCCATATATAATCACCCAAGCCAACGCACATCAATGATTGACTAATGCTCTGAATCTCCTCTCAAAATACGTTTCTCAACTTATTACTAACTTTAATATAAAATTGTATTAAGTTAAGGCACTTATTTTGGGATGGAGGGAGTACCTACATTTGAAGTTAGTTCATTTCAATGTGTCGACCGACTGATTTTCTCCCTCACACACGACATGTGTCAGGTAGGCTCCGCCCACTGCTCCCCAGCTTTGTCTCCCCAGCATGAACCGGGACTAAAGGGCAGCCTTTGGTCCCGGTTCAAGCCACCAACCGGGACCAATGATGGTGGGCCAGGAGCGAGGCCCATTGGTCCCGATTTGCCCCACCAACAGGGACAAAAAGGTCTAGACAAACCGGGACCAATGACCCACGTGGCCTGACCGGCCCCCGGGGCTCACGAATCGGGTCCAATGCCCCCATGGATCCCGGTTCTGAACTGAACCGGGACTAATGGGCTGGTCCGGCCTGGACCATTGCCCCCTTTTCTACTAGTGATCGTTTCCTTAATAGAAAAATAATATAGAAAATAAACATGCAATTGAAAAAAGTGAATAAAAAGAAACCTTGTGTGAGCCATAATAGCGTCATATATTAAAAACCACTTGGACAGATAAATACTAATGCGACATCTATAAGTCTAGCTCAAAAAATGTTTACATAAGCTCAGGCTTACCTGGTGGTCACTTTGGGCGGGCTGTACACCGAGGTCCCAGGTTCAGAACACTTGTTCGTGTTTTCTCTCTCTCTGGTGTATCAATCATGCTAACCAGTGTGACCCATGTTTCTAATTTGAGGTGTTTCTTACATAATAAAAAAAGAAGGGTTTTCTGTAAAAAAAAATCTCATGCGCGGGCCACCCACTGCCACCCACCGACATGTGGGACATGACCACTTTGGCATGCCATGTAGGTAGGACATACACCTGAATACGTACAGAGGCACTGTATTTGCACCATAGGACAAGTTATAACACCGGTTTTGTGTATTTTACAACTTTAGGCATCAAACTGACCGCACAAGACAAGTTAAGGCACCACTGATGTATTTAACTCATATTTAAACTTTCGGTTTCTTTTCTCTTATTGGAAAAAGNTACTAGTGATCGTTTCCTTAATAGAAAAATAATATAGAAAATAAACATGCAATTGAAAAAAGTGAATAAAAAGAAACCTTGTGTGAGCCATAATAGCGTCATATATTAAAAACCACTTGGACAGATAAATACTAATGCGACATCTATAAGTCTAGCTCAAAAAATGTTTACATAAGCTCAGGCTTACCTGGTGGTCACTTTGGGCGGGCTGTACACCGAGGTCCCAGGTTCAGAACACTTGTTCGTGTTTTCTCTCTCTCTGGTGTATCAATCATGCTAACCAGTGTGACCCATGTTTCTAATTTGAGGTGTTTCTTACATAATAAAAAAAGAAGGGTTTTCTGTAAAAAAAAATCTCATGCGCGGGCCACCCACTGCCACCCACCGACATGTGGGACATGACCACTTTGGCATGCCATGTAGGTAGGACATACACCTGAATACGTACAGAGGCACTGTATTTGCACCATAGGACAAGTTATAACACCGGTTTTGTGTATTTTACAACTTTAGGCATCAAACTGACCGCACAAGACAAGTTAAGGCACCACTGATGTATTTAACTCATATTTAAACTTTCGGTTTCTTTTCTCTTATTGGAAAAAGAGGAATATTCTCAGCCTCTGCATCAAGTGATGTAAATATCATATATTAATGATTATAGACGATGCCAAATAGATGGGTTTACAGATACAAAAAAGAAAAAAAAAACTTGAGGTCAGCATGTCTGCAGGTCCCCAAATCATATCATCAAATCTACGACCACATATTAGCCAACAAAGGACGCAATACTCCAAGACAACAAAATGGAATCCCCGCTCGTTCCCCTATGTTGTGGCTTCAGTCAGATGTCAGACTAAGGGCTATAAATTTGAAGCAGAACTTCAAACCAGCACCTTCAACAAATTAGCGACATGTGGACGTTCAAAGTTGCCTGATCAAGTCTTAGGCAAGATTTTGAGTTTTCACCCGGAAAAAATGCAACCGTGATGTCTATCAACATAGTCCTCACCCACCATTCTACCTGTTTGCTTACACAGAAATAGCCAGCCAAAGGAGGAATCGCCGGAAGGGAAGGCTCAGCACTTTTCTACTACTTAGCGGGCTGATGCTGATGCAGAATAAAGGAACTTCAGTAAAATGTTCTTATTGTGTAGATGCATTGAGAGGGAAAGGCTACTAGTATTACTATGCATGCATACCCCAACCTGCTGCTGTTTGCAGAATCTTGTATTTCTATTCCTATACTTCTCGAAATAGGCTTTTGTCCAGATTTATAAATAAAGGCACCATCACATCCATATAACAAGTTCAAATGCAATGAAATAAAAGAGTCTGCTGGGGCATCCAACACAAACACGCAAAAAGAAAAATAAGACAAATAAAGAAAAACAACCACAAAGTGGCCACGAACTCACGCGCCTCCTCCGAGGACAGTCAGCGAGCGGCAGCATACATCGCCTTCATCATAAGTCCTAGACGCTCGCGGTCGCGCTGCATATACAACGGGTGCCATTGGCATATATTAATGGGAAATGTTTACTACCGGCGCACCGGCCGAACCTTTCGGCCGGTCGCGTCCAGGCGCGTGTAGCTACAACGACTGAAACTGGGGATGGATGGGTCCACCACGTTATCTTTTCCCCCACCTCCCATCTCCTGCATCCTTCTCCTTCCTTTTTACCTGGTCTTTTTTCTCTTCCCTCATCCTAGCTGCCATGGAAGTCCTGCTCGGCGATCTTCTCCGGCGAGCCATCTCCCCCTCCCCCCCCCCCTCTCTCTTCTTCTACGGCGAGCACCCTCGAAGCCAACCCCCGAGCCAGCGTCCTCCCTCTATTCCCTCTCTCACCTCCATCTACTACTGCTCCGTGACGGCTGGACTTGCAACGGACGTGGCCGGCGAAGTTGCCTCCATGTGCGGAGCTTCACCTAAAGAAGGTGCTACAACCAGCATCCGCCAGAGCTGGTGAAGGCGACCGCAGGTGTTACAACCAGTGAGAAAAAAAGCTTCAACCGGAGGGACGACGAAAGCTGGGTCGACCCCACAGAAGCTGCAACCGGCGTCTAAAAAAGCTACATCCGTTGATGGAAAAAGCTTCAACTGGCAACAGAAAAGGCTTCAACCGGAGGCGACATAAGCTACAAACAACGTGAAAAGCTACAACCGGCTACGACGAAGCTGCAACCCATCGCCAGTTTTGCTACAACTAGCCTTTTGTGTTTTGCTAGAACCAGCGCCCACTCCCCGACCATGGCCGGCAACCCCCAAGTGTGCTACAACCATTGACCAAAAGTGCTACAACCGGCAAGAAAATTTGCTACAACGGGGCGAAGCTGAGGTGCTGCAACCGGTGACTGGCCAGAGCTATGAACCGCGACCACCGGTCCGGCGAGCAGCGACCGCGGCGTCGAGTGCTACAAGCTCACAGGTAGTCGATAGAACGCGACGAGGGGCAGCCATCCATGCTGGAAAAGATGTCTACAGGGAGCTGCAAACAACCTTTTTGCAGCTCGTGAGGACGACCGGTGAGGGGGCGGTGGCCGGCGAGGACGACCAGAGACGGGTGTGGCGGGGGAGGAGGACGGCGAGTGCAGCCAGGCGGAGGGGGCTGGCGGCGCGCGTCTCCCGCGGGGTGTATTTTGCAGCGACAGAGAGGTCAACGAAAGGTGGAAGAAGAAGATCCAACAGCTGAGGGACATGACATCCAACGGCTAGCGTGGGACCGGCCCAAATTTGGGCCGGCGCACCAGCGCCTACCGTTGGCCTATATTAATAGCTTTCTATGTTTCTGATTGCCATATATTTTGTAAGCGGTAAATACACCAGTGGTGCTTGAACTTGTCACAGATGTTCAGTTTATTGCCTGAAGTTTAAAAATACCTGGAACTGGTTATATAACTTGGCACGAGCGCGCAAATACGGTGCTAATCTCATCCATATACGTAAAGTGCGCAGACGTGGCACGGTATATGGCTGACATGGCATGGGACCCACTTCTAACAACAAAACAGGGTTATTTCAAAACCCTATGTCCCTATGACAAGTGGGCCCCGCCTGTCAGAGGAATTAAAATGTACAGGGCGTGCTGGCCACCACGACAGGTTGGTTTTGTTGCCAACAAATTTTTCTTGAGGGGTTGTTGCCAACAATAACTCTTCAGGCTTATATGTGTATGAATATGGCTGTGGTACATAGATGGGCTGCACTCAGTGTGGCCCATTTAGCACACGATATTTCTTTTAAAAAATAAAAGTATACAAATAATAATCATAACTAGTGCTAAAAATATAAGTAAAAATCATAATAATAAATTTATATTAAAATAATTACCTCATGGTCAACAAATATCCGTGTGCACATATTATTTAAAAAAATCATAATCAAGGCTCTATGCCACGCTGTCAGCTATGAATATTTGTGGTACATAAATAATAACTTCACGATACACAAATATTTGTTTCTTTTTTTTTGCCGAAAGAAACACAAATATTTGTGTGCACACGAAACAAATATTTTCCTGTAACTTTATGCAATATTCAACTATTATTGATAAAATACTTTTTCACCAAATACTATGAATATTCATTGGTGTATAATTTCACTCGTGGCTTATATTCATATGTTTAGATATTTTAAATATAATACACAAGTAAAAATTCAAATTGAAAATTTTATTTAGTTATACAGATATTTTTTAACAAGATAATTATGAATTATAAAATCATGTTTATAATTCACATATACTTTTTCAAATTGTATGATGTTTTTAAAATAATACATGAATATTTTGGAAACTACCTGAACACTTTTTAAAAGTTGCTTATTTTAGTTTTACGCAAAGCCTCTATAACACATGAATAGTTGGACTTTATTTGTACTATTGCCATTATAGTTACGGACATTTTCATTTTTCTGAGAAAAATAAAAGGTGCTAAATGGGCCACACAGACAGCAGCCCTTTTAAGACAGCAGCCTACATCATTACCCGGACTGCCATTGGTCTTCAACAGACAATCCGCAATGGGATTACTCCATTCGTCTTCCTCCAGCTCGCGCGTAGCCTGGGTGCTGCTGCTGCTTTGCTTCTGCGAGCTGTCATTCGGAGCACACGGAGGAGGATCTCGCAAGGTAATTTGCATGTTTAATCGATTGGTTAACGGTGGAACTAGCTTAGCTAATTAACCCTTCTGCGTGCGTGCGTGCGTGTGTCTCTAGCTCTATATAGCTTACCTAGGTCATGTGAAGCATGATGATCCCAACGACGTCGTCGCATCGCACCATGATCTGCTCACCACTCTTCTCCAAAGGTACATACGTACATGTAGTTTCTGCAACGAAATAAAAGCCTTTGCTTGCAATTACAAACATTAATATATTTTAGCAAGGAAGAATCTTTGGCCTCCGTGGTGTACAACTATATGCTCCACGGAAGCAACTCTGGAGGAGAGGACGTGATCATCGGGGTGATTGACACCGGTTAGCACATTTAAATTGATTAGTTGTTTTTTTTCAATCTTGTTAGGGTTTGTGTCCTACTGAGGAAGGCGAGACGGCGGCGGCTCCCTGAAGATGGAATAAAGGTCTTCCCGCCTAGTCCCTGTTTCGGCGGTGCGTCTAGCATCGTTGGTGGGCGTGTGGAGGTGTGTCTCCAGCAGATCTATCTTTGGTGGATTTGCTCGGATCTCGTCGTTGTTCGTCCACGTTCGTGTGTCTTCTGTTTGGATCCTTCCGATCTATGTTATTTTTCATCGGCGGCGGTTGCTGTTCTGGGGTGCTGGTCCTATGGGGCCTTAGCACGACGACTTCCCGACTGTCTACTACAACAAGTTGTGCCCGGCTCCGGCGATGGAGGGGCGATGACGGCGGCGCGCCTTCGGCTCACTTTGGTGCTTGTAGTCGTCGCTAGGTGGTTTACGAATCTGGATGTAATTTTTATTTCTGGTGTTCGTTGTACTGCCATGATTGAAGATGAATAGATTGGAAGTTTTTTTTAAAAAAAAATTGATTAATCAGCACAACACGCATGACTTCACGCATGACTTCGTAACCTTGTATTTCTTTTCATTGTGAAAACATTTCACGTCATGCCATCATATCAATTAATTAGGGATCTGGCCGGAGTCGAGAAGCTTCAGCGACACAGGGTACGGGCCGGTGCCATCGAGGTGGAAAGGGAAGTGCCAGGTCGGACATGACTGGGGCAGCAAAAACTGCAGCCGTAAGATCATCGGTGCACGGTTCTATAGCGCGGGAGTTCCTGACCAGTTCCTCGAGACAGACTCGCTCTCGCCCCGGGACCACAACGGTCACGGCACACACTGTGCGTCCACTGCGGCGGGTTCGGCCGTAGAGGCGGCCAGCTTCCACGGCCTAGCCAAGGGTGTCGCTCGCGGAGGCGCACCGCGTGCTCGCATCGCGGTGTACAAGTCCTTCTGGGGCCTTGCCTTTGGGAACACAGCGACCGTGCTGGCGGCCATCAACGACGCGATCCATGACGGAGTGGACGTGTTGTCAATGTCCTTTGGTGTCGACGAGAACTCGTTTGGCGTCCTGCATGCGGTCCAGAAAGGGATCACCATCGTGTATGCGGGGGGTAACGAGGGTCCAAGGCCACAGACGGTCAGGAACGGTGCGCCGTGGGCTATCACCGTCGCGGCAAGCAAGATTGATCGGTCGTTCCCGACGGGGATCACGCTGGGAAACAAACAACAAATAGTGGTACGTTTTTATTCACACGCAACTGAGGGCCTACTTCACTTACGGGTCTTATTTATGCTTTCTAGTATTTGTAGCTCAAATAACTGTGGACGGGGTTCTCTCCCCTCTTCTTTTCTTAATATATGATACACACACTCGTGCGTATTCGAGAGAAAAAAAGTATTTATAGCTCAATAATGAGAAGCGAACAAACTCTGTTTTTCTTGCAGGGACAGTCTCTCCATTACTGAGCGAAGAATTCGTCAAAGAGCAGCAGTGGTTTCAAAGGTCTTGTGGTTCCAGTGAGGTAAGTGAATCAAAGATATTTGTTTGTTTTCAAACCTTTTTTGCGTGGTTAGATTTTATAAGCATTATTATTCTTTTCCCATCGCTACCCTAACAAAAACATGCTTACAATAGATTATTTGTATTTCGTGGCTTCTTTTAGTACCATTTTACTGGGCAATTCCAAATCAGATAAACTTTTTGCACTCATTATTCTCACCCTGTTGCTATCCCCATTAGTATTCTCCCCCCCCCCCCCCCATCACTACCCTAGCAAGAACACAATTATAGTTCTTCTTTTAGTACCATTTTACTGGGCAAATCCAAAACAGATAAACTTTTTGCCCTCATTTTTCTCACCCTGTTGCTATCCCCCTTAGTATTCTCCCCCCCCCCCCCCCATCACTACCCTAGCAAGAACACAATTATAGTTCTTCTTTTAGTACCATTTTACTGGGCAAATCCAAAACAGATAAACTTTTTGCCCTCATTTTTCTCACCCTGTTGCTATCCCCCTTAGTATTCTCCCCCCCCCCCCCCCATCACTACCCTAGCAAGAACACAATTATAGTTCTTCTTTTAGTACCATTTTACTGGGCAAATCCAAAACAGATAAACTTTTTGCCCTCATTTTTCTCACCCTGTTGCTATCCCCCTTAGTATTCTCCCCCCCCCCCCCCCATCACTACCCTAGCAAGAACACAATTATAGTTCTTCTTTTAGTACCATTTTACTGGGCAAATCCAAAACAGATAAACTTTTTGCCCTCATTTTTCTCACCCTGTTGCTATCCCCCTTAGTATTCTCCCCCCCCCCCCCCCATCACTACCCTAACAAAAACACAATTATAGTTCTTCTTTTAGTACCATTTTCGTTGCCAATTCCAAATCCGATAGACTTTTCGCACTCAATACTCTCTCCTGTCGCTATCCTATAAAGCAAAACACATTATTCTTCTTACATCATTTTTGTGGTCAATTCAATCTTTTTTCCCTTT
This sequence comes from Aegilops sharonensis, assembly GCA_904067115.1. Taxonomy (NCBI): domain Eukaryota; kingdom Viridiplantae; phylum Streptophyta; class Magnoliopsida; order Poales; family Poaceae; genus Aegilops; species Aegilops sharonensis. Next base: position 30,081,462 of record LR880971.1, read on the forward strand.
CAAAAAGTAGGATATCCCCCTTACCTCTGCATCAATTGATGCTCACAGCCATAGCAATTCGATCTAAACAAGACTATACTTGACTTAATTTTACCTTCTGTATTTTAGTTGTGACATGGATGTTCTCAATGGCACGGACGTGAAAGGGCAGATCCTGTTCTGCACCATGCAGCCAGGGGATCAAGACGTGTTCCAGCAGGCGGCACGGTACGTCCAAGATGGCGGGGGGTCTGGTGTTATCTTTGCCCAGTATACCACGGACCTAAGCTTCACAGCACTAGATGTCTGCCAGGGCATAGCCTGCGTTCTCGTGGACCTCGACATCGGAAAGAAGATCGCCAGCTACATGGACGACGCAAGGTATGCACAAAAAGTTTCATTTTTGTGCAATGAGAATTTGAGTTCGGTCAAGGTGGCATGCAAGCGCCCTTCTGATCGTCGGAGAGAACTCTCTTGTTTTGTTTTCTGAGCAGCTCTCCCATGGCGAAGATCGAACCGGCGCGCACGGTCACGGGGAAAGAGATACTGGCACCAAAAGTGGCGATGTTCTCCTCCAGAGGCCCGTCGCCTGATTACCCTGCCATTATCAAGGTATGTGCCAGCCGCTAAGCTAAAATGTACTGTACTCTCTCCGTCCGAAAATACTTGTCATTAAAATGGATAAAAATGGATGTATCTAGAACTAAAATACATCTAAATACATCCCCTTTTATTTATTTTAATGACAAGTATTTCCGGACGAAGGAAGTACTTAACATGCTCCGTGGCAACACAGGTCATCTCAGTGCGTTGATACATCTTTTAACAGCCTGACATAGCGGCACCTGGAGTCAACATCTTGGCGGCAAAGGAAAATTCGTACGCAATTTTGTCCGGGACGTCGATGGCAGCCCCTCATGTAGCAGGCGTTGTTGCCCTGCTGAAAGCTCTTCACCCAAACTGGTCTTCTGCTGCAATCAAATCAGCCATCGTTACTACCGGTAATAATTAAGCACGCAGTTAGCACATGCCCACCAATAACTCCGTACGCCATAATTTCATCTATTTTTGTTGATTTTGCATGGTGGTGAAGCCCATATAACCGATGAGCACGGCATGCCGATACTAGCGGAAGGGCTGCCTCGGAAGATTGCCGACCCGTTCGACTACGGAGGCGGCAACATCAACCCTCGTGGGGCGGCTGATCCAGGCCTAGTTTATGACATTGATCCTCAAGATTACGATAAATACTTCCGCTGCACCATCGTCAAGAGGGCCTCCGTGCACTGCAATACGACGGGAATGCTACCAGCGTACCACCTGGACTTGCCGTCCATCTCGGTTCCCAACCTAAGGAGTCCGGTCACCATGTCAAGGACAGTGACAAATGTTGGGGATGTCGACTCCGTGTACCATGTAGAAATCCAGAGCCCTGTCGGAGTAAGGATGGAGGTTGATCCGCCTGTACTAGTGTTTGATGCAAAGAACAATGTTCGCACGTTCCAAGTGAAACTATCCCCTGTGTGGAAGCTACAAGGGGATTACACTTTTGGCAGCCTTACATGGGGTAACGATCAGAAGGTGGTGAGGATTCCAGTTGCAGCCCGGATTACAATTCAGGATTTCTATGCGGATGTTGCATAGTTAATGGGAAAAACATGCAAAACATAAGATTATATTACATGATTGCATGATTATTCACTTTCACATGCACATGATTATTATTATGTGTCACCGTGTTGATGAGAGATGCTACTAGTGATCTTATGCACCTGACTCAACTTCCTCGACAAGAAAACCTCTAAACTCTCATTTACTTGCTTTTATGTTCGGTTATGCAAAAATATAGGACCGCTTCATATACCGTCATCTACTCATTACTTATTGCAACTAGCAGAGCTAGTATTATTAACAATCACACAAGAACTGCTAACACAAGTAGGCTATTCATTTTAATTTAATGAGGAGGAGAGACTAGGCAATACCTCTACCTCTACGAATTAATGACCTTGATTCTTCACTGAGGGGAGAACTTGTTGCTTCTGCAAATTGACTTACGCATGAGGGTCCAAAAACGAATTGGCCATTATAAGGATTGGAGCAACTAATAGGCGGTCGCATAGTCCACGAGCAAAAACCAATAGCAAAGCCATTTCAAACGACCAACAGGTGGTGGTGGGGGAAGGGAGATGATGGTTTTAACAACCAATGAATGCTATTACCATGCAACTGCTATTTGCGGCGCGACGGGGCCCATCACCAACACACAGAAGGCCCACACGACAAATGTCACATGAGAGCAGGGACAAACTCATGGCTCACCAACAACAACATAGACATGACATTGTAGCTATTGAGGAACATTATAACAGATTGAGCTATGACTCCTCACAACGTTCTAGGCCGTCTGGGCCGTTGTCTGATATCTCTTGGGCTGCTGCTCCGTAGACTTACCAAGGCCCATTGTACTTAATTGGGCTAGAAGTGCACATCGAGCCAGACCTGGGCTTCTGGTGGGCACTGACCGATCTCTGTTGTCAGCCTTCCGCGCTCTTCTCTCGGGGTCAAGGAAGCAGCAATGACGCAGGCGGTGGCTGCAGCTACACCATGTTCCAGTGCAAAAGCTTACCTTGATGGTAGAGGCGTTTTACTACCCCTCTTCCCTCTACTAATGGAGCTTAACTCATTCATCCTCCCTTTATCGGTTAGATTGCATGAGGCGATAGCGTTGGTGACAACGGGCGTGAGGGAGTGAGGATCGACTTGAAACTAACTCACGTGCGTAAGGAACGAATTGATGGCCATGACCTTGCATCTATTTTTGGTTGGGTTCACCACTACAACTATGCAAAGACGGCGCGGGTGTGAAGTTCGTAAGGATCCCAGCTCCTTCTCCATGAAACTTAATTGTAATCAAACTGCCACCGAGCCATGTCCCGCGAACCAGTTTGCATTTTCATCCATGCTACGTTACTTGAGACTCCTCGACGCGCCATGTGCCTTCGCACCAATCCCTCCCATCCCGCAATAGGTCTGCCTGCGAGATACTTCTATTAGCCCAGTGAATTGCTCCCAAGGTACTACACCAAGTTCAGTGAATTGCTCCCAAGGCACCACACAAAATATTCATCAGATGAAGCTTTATATTCATGATACAATAATTTCAAACACTCATACTTAGTAGATATATTGGTACAATATTAATTATGATAGATATTTCAATAATTTTCTATTAGGCAACACACACCTTCATGCTCTAGTATACCATAGAAAGGCCCACACACGGCCTCATCCTCTTTCCACTCGTCGCCTGATGAGTGGAGCTGGTTAGGCCAGGACCTAGGAAAGGGAAATAAACCTACACTCTTATATTGTACTTGTTCATATCAAAATACTATTAAATATCTTGTTATGCAATGAAGGAGATAAATATAAGATAAAAGGTAGATACTTAACACGTTCACATGCCCTAAAATAATGCCCTACCGTCTAGGGTGACAGCTGAGTCTTGAACCCAAGACCTTGTTTCTCATACCGTATTGAGTTGAACTGCGTGCACCAACATCTTGTCCAATCAGGATCTGAACCGATGAAAAAAGGAGACGGGCAATATATTTCAATACCCGGCCATCTTTCTCCCTTTGCTCCGATGAATAAGGCGTATTTTTGTTTGGCTGAAACAAGACTTTGACCAACAAATACTCTTTAAATATTTGATTTATGTGATACAAAACCACTATCATAACAAAGTATTTTTAAATACGAATCTAGTGGCACGAATTTCAAGTCATATAACCTTGTATTTGCGGAGTAAATATTACTGAAATGTGTGTCTTAACGAAACAAACTACGCCGTACTTTTAGGAATGAAAATACTTTAGTGGTACTCTCAAGTATGTATACACCACGTGTTGTAAGTGTACCAATCATAGAAATGACTGCAAGTACACAATAACGAAACGGGGAATAGTTGAATATCACGTACGTAGTGTGCCGACCTGTATGTTGTTGCGCTGGCAATGATGCATGCTAGCTAGGGCGAGTTGCGTCGGCGGCAAGGCACTTCCCGGTGGCGTGGCTGCAGCCGGCGGTTGGAGGCGGGCAGCGCACCGCACCGAGAGCCTGCTACGCCACGAAAGCATCATGTGCCCGGAGATAGCGTGATCATGGAAAGGTACAAGCACGTAGCCACGCTCACAGTGCCACACCCACTCACCACCCATACATGCCAATAATTAATATTCGATCACCATGCACACACATGCTTAGTTGATCTAATTATGGAGAATCATATACACCATCACTAAACCGTTCGATGGATCGTCACCATGCACCGTGGCCCTCCACCTTTTGGCCCCGAATATATCCTTAACACGACAGATTGTTGAAGAATCTACATATTTCGTCAACGTGTTTGCAACTCATATGATGACCGGACAAAAAATCACCGTGTCAGTTGATTCCTGAGGAAGACGGCGTGAAGTAGTTGCCCACAATGTCAACTACGAGGCCGAGCCAGGAGCGTGCCATAGAACGCGTGAAGCTCGTGTGGCGGAGGGTTGACGGGTTCGGCGGGCGAGTGAGGTGGGGGGAGACGGTGACTGCCTCTCAGATCGAGCTCAAAAAAAGGACGCCGCAGCCGGCTGCGGTGTTGCCGCGGGGACATCGCGGCTTGGTGCAATGTCGATGATTGCAGAGACGTAGGGGGGTAAGGAGGAGGGGCAGGGCGAAAAGGGTAGGAGCGGGAGATGAAGAATAAACGGTAGCCGTTAGATTTCAATCCAAACTCAAGCTAATTCGCTTGAAACTAATAAAAAATAAAATAAAATTCACTCGCCCCCTTTCATGGACGCCTGGAATACGTACGATTTCCAAGTCTTTGAGCGACTTTTCCGGTCAGAAACGGCGACCGATCGCTATCCCCACATAACGGTCTCATGGCCTACAGCTACACTACAAGGACCACTACGTGCTTCCAGGAAGCTGCAAAGGCTTCCGTTCAAAAGGAAAAAAGGTTGCAAGGCCTGCAATACACGCGCAGTTGCGACATGTCTACATAACCACACCACTAGCGCCCAGCCAACAATGCAGGCCGTCGCTAGCTATCATCCAAAGACCAACGAGTACGCCAACAAGTGAAGTGCACCGAGCTGAGCAGTGAGTGAGCGGCCGGGGACGCGGTCGACGAGCCAAGAATGGCGACGCACCATCTTGCCCTCCTCCTCCTGCTCGCCGTGCTGCTCCCCGCGGCCGCCTTCGCCGACGCGGACGCCGTGCAGGACTTCTGCGTGCCGGACCCGGGGCGCGGCCGGCCCGTGGAGCTCAACCTCATCCGCTCCTACCCGTGCAGGAGCCCCGCCAACCTCACCGCGGGCGACTTCGCCTTCTCCGGCGTGCGCGCGGCGGGCAACTTCTCGGCGGAGACGGGGTTCGCGGGGGTGTCGGTCACGCCGGCGCAGTTCCCGGGCCTGCACACCCTCGGCATGTCCTTCGCGCGCGCCGACCTCTCGGCCGCCGGCGGCGTCAACCCGCCGCACTACCACCCGCGCGCCACCGAGACGGCGCTCGTCCTCGCCGGCCGCGTCTACGCCGGCTTCGTCGACACCGGGGGCCGCCTCTTCGCCAAGGTGCTCGTGGAGGGGGAGGTCATGGTGTTCCCCCGCGGCATGGTGCACTTCCAGCTCAACGTCGGCGACCAGCCCGCCACCGTCTACGGCACCTTCAACAGCGAGAACCCCGGGATCGTGCGCATCCCGGCCACCGTGTTCGGGTCAGGGATCAGGGACGCCGTCCTCGAGAGGGCTTTTGGGCTCACCGTGGAAGAACTCCGGCGGATCGAGAAGAGGTTCGGCGTGCCCAAGAAGGCCGAGCTGGAGGACTAGTTAATTCGTTTACTATACTTGGTTCGTTGCTGGTCGGCCATGGCCGCATGTGCATGATTAGCTGACAGGTAGACTTGTGGGTTGGGAGTATGGGAAATACTTATTTATTTTCCATTTGATTAATATAATATATTTGTGGATTTATAGTGGTGGTTGGTAGGGCTCATCCGTGTAATGATATGAAAAGTGTAAGGTATACAAATGATTGCGAGTATATGATACCAAACAAATTAATGTTCATGTCACTCTAGCCAACACTCACTTCAGCCATGTCTTCTCCTCCTTTGAGATGATGGAGGGGTTCAACGCAATGACATTGGAGGCCGAGAAGAGCTTCAATTCTGGATGTTCTGCTTCCGCCGGTATAGGTGAGCCTGATAGCATCTCCAACAGCCGCGCTAAAAGACGCGCGTGCGAGGTAAACTTGCTTTTTGTGTATAAAGGGGAGCACGACGGCCCGACTCCTCCCTTGTCGCCCCTGCGCGGCGACCGGAGGGAACCCTAGCGCCGCCACGTCCTCGTCCCTCCCCCGACCTCTCCTCCTCGCCGCCGGGCAAAGCCTGGTCGGCGTCGGCGGCGGTGGGATCTCTTCTCCCACGGCTCGCTGGATCTGGCGCGGGCGGATCGCGGCGGTGGTTGGCGGCGCGCTGGAGGCGGGGCGCGCCGGCGCGGGCTTGGGGGACGACAGTTTCCCCTGGTGTGCATGGGAGTCCGCTCGGGGCGTGCGGCGGCGGCCCTCGGCCAGCGGTGGCGGGCGCTGGGATCTCGGCGGCGCTCCGGCGTGTGCAGGCGGCGGCGGTCCCTGTGCGCGGTCGGCGGCTCCATCTCTGACCCGGACGGCGCGGGGGATGGCGGCGGCCAGGCGTGGCCGGCGACCTGGATGCAGTGGTGCCGGCGGCTCGCTGATCTGCCGGTGCTCCAGGGTTCTGCCTAGTTGTGCTGGTGGTGACGGCGGCCCGTGCATGAGAGTTGGATCGCTTCGAACTGATCTGGGTGAAAACTTGCCTTCGGCGTCTGCTAAGGCCGGCGGTGGCGGCGCTATCTGCGTCGTTCCCTTCTTGAAGGCATCGCCGTGGAGAAGTTCAAGGCCACTCTCTGCTACCTCTGGGGGAAACCCTAGATCGTATGATAGGATGATGGCGGCGCTCTGGTGTCGTTCCTCCCTTGGGGGCGTCATTCTTGGAGATACACACGTGATCGAGGGACCAGAGGACGAATTCTTTGGTGGAGCGGTGCTTCATCCTACACACTGATGGCGACGGATCTTGACGGCGTGGCGCAGTGCAGATTCAGAGTTCGCGTGGGAGGATGGACTTGTGCAGGAGGACAACGCTGTCGGGTGTCATGGTGGCGTCGATGGCAGAGAAACCTGACACGGTACATGCAACAGTACAACTCTGAAGATTGATTGGTGGCAGGTGGCTGCGGCGGCCTTATACCCGGCAGACGTCCTGGTTGAGGAGTGCGCCGGACTTGTAGGTGCCCCATACCCGGGAGGCGTCCTGGTTGGGACCTCAGGTCTTAGATGTTTAGGTTTGGCTGCGTTTTCTGTTTGGTATTAGGCCCAGACTATCTACGCCCCTTCATAATTGGATAGGTGTAGCGATAGCTGTTGCTTAGACGGTGGCATTAGTCTTGCTGTTGTATAGTTTTGTAAGGTCTTGTGAGAATAATTAATAAAATGATCGTATGCATCGACCAGATGTAGAGGCCGGAGTCATCCTCCTTTAAAAAAAAAACGCAAGCTCGTCCGCTATGTCACCACTCTCCGGCTTAATGTAGATTTTGTGTATTGATTTTTGAAAGCAACAGATTTGGACCGTTTTAGAAGCTCCCACGCATTTGTTTTTTTTTTTCATTTTTGTTTGTTTCCAGTATTGCTTTTTGTGTATAATATTGACTTTTTTAATACATGCTATACATTTTTAATATAACATGTGAAACATTTTCTTGATACATCTTGAATATTTCTCAAATACATGATGAATATTTTTCAAATACATGTAAAATATTTTTTAGATACACCTTGAACACTTTTCAAAAACATGTTAAACAGTTTTCATAAAATTTCATAGGTATTTTTATAAATAGCGAAAAATATTTGTTTTCCGAATTTTCTAAAAATATGATGAACATTTGGTTTAATGCTATGAAATATTATTTAAATTACGTGAATCATTTTTTACATTGTATATATATTTAAAACATTTACTATACATATTTCTTGCACAGTAGATCATCATTTTCTAAATGTCATGAACACGTTTATGAATGTTAAGGACATTTTTTAAATTGTGTGAACACATTGTTCACACTCCATAAATATTCTTTTAATGCGCTCTAAACATTTTCTTAAAATGTAAGTAAATTATTTTAAAAAAATATTTGTACTCGGAATATTTTCAAATATGAAAAGAAAGAACAACTGCCAGAAAAAACAAAAGAACCAAGAAGAAGCAAATGGGAGAAAACGAAGGAAGAAGAAATTGGGCACGCCCACATCAGTGACGAATCAGGCAAAAGATCCTTCTGTCTCACAAATGTTATCTGCCGCGGAATATGTGGGTGATTAACAACAAATTCGATTCGGCCACTTATAGGCATTTTGTTACATGTGGCACACCCCTCACGGCACTACGTAGCAAAATGGCTCCCCGTGTAGGGCTATTTTCACTAGTATTTGGGAACCTTCCCCGCCGGTTTTTCTGGGCGGGTTTCCTTTCGTTTTTTTCATGCATGATTTTGATTGGTGTTCTCAGGATTTTTTTTCTTGATCTTCGCCTTTTTATTTTCCTTTTTTTATCAAACAAATGAAAAAGTCAAATTTCAAACCTTTTTCCAATTTGGAAAATTTCAAACCTTTTTCCGGAAGTATTTATTGTAATCTTGTGGTTCAATGTCGTAAACCAGGCCCGGATCAGCCGCCCCATGAGGCAGCAATCTTCCGAGGCAGCCCTTCCGCCAGTATCGGCATGCCGTGCTCATCGGTCATATGGGCTTCACCATCAAGCAAAATCAACAAAAAAACAGATGAAATTATGGTTAGCGTAAACTTCCACACGTACGGAGTTATTGGTGGGCATGTGCTAACTGCGTGCTTAAATTATTACCGGTAGTGACGATGGCTGATTTGATTGCAGCAGAAGACCAGTTTGGGTGAAGAGCTTTCAGCAGGGCAACAACGCCTGCTACATGTGGGGCTGCCATCGACGTCCCGGACAAAATTGCGTACGAATTTTCCTTTGCCGCCAAGATGTTGACTCCAGGTGCCGCTATGTCAGGCTGTTAAAAGATGTATCGACGCACTGAGACGACCTGTGTTGCCACGGAGCATGTTAAGTACAGTACATTTTAGCTTAGCGGCTGGCACGTACCTTGATAATGGCGGGGTAATCAGGCGACGGACCCCTCGAGGAGAACATCGCCACTTTTGGTGCCAGCATCTCTTTCCCCGTGACGGTGCGCGCCGGTTCGATCTTCGCCATGGGAGAGCTGCTCAGAAAATAAAACAAGAAAGTTCTCTCCGACGATCAGAAGGGCGCCTGCATGCCACCTTGACCGAACTCAAACTCTCATTGCACAAAAATGGAACTTTTTGTGCATACCTTGCATCGTCCATGTAGCTGGCGATCTTCTTTCCGATGTCAAGGTCCACGAGAACGCAGGCTATGCCCTGGCAGACATCTAGTGCTGTGAAGCTTAGGTCCGTCGTATACTGGGCAAAGATAACACCAGACCCCTCGCCATCTTGGACGTATTGTGACGCCTGCTGGAACACATCTTGATCCCCTGGCTGCATGGCGCAGAACAGGATCTTCCCTTTCACGTCCGTGCCATTGAGAACATCCATGTCACAACTAAAATGCAGAAGGTAAAAGTCAAGTGTATATAGTTTTCTTTAGATCGAATTGCTATGGCTGTGTGCATCAATCAATGCAGAGATAAGGGGTTTATTCTACTTTTTCCGAAAATAAAAGATTAAGTTGACTACAAAAGAGTTGTAAGAAGAAAACTGTGTTTTGATTTATAGGATAGCGACAGGGTGAGAATAATGAGTGCGAAAAGTCTACCGGATCTAGAATTGCCCACTAAAATGGTGCTAAAAAAAGAACGGAATAGATAAATCCCGAACGTTTGATTTTTAAGCATGCTAATCCGAACTCTTTCTCATGGTAACTTTAGTTAAGGCGATGTTGACAAACATGACAATTTTCTGACAAAAAATCAAACCGGAACAAAGTTGCCATGTGTTAACGACTAAAGTTGCCACCTCGCAGCAACTAAAGTTGCCATCGAAATACGTTCGCGATGTCATCCTTAAATTCCGAACGTTCGGGACTTATTGAGGTCCAAAAAGAACTGTAATTGTGTTTTTGTTAGGGTAGCGATGGAGAAAGAATAGCAATGCGTACAAAATCTAACCAGGCAAAAAAGGTTAAAAAACAAACAAATATCTTGGATTCACTTACCTCACTGGAACCACAAGACCTTTAAAACCACTGCTGCTCTTTGACGAATTCTTCGCTCGGTAATAGAGAGACTGTCCCTGCAAGAAAAACAGAGTTTGTTCGCTTCTCATTATTGAGCCACAAATACTAGAAAGCATAAATAAGACCCGTAAGTGAAGTAGGCCCTCAGTTGCGTGTGAATAAAAACGTACCACTATTTGTTGTTTGTTTCCCAGCGTGATCACCGTCGGGAACGACCGATCAATCTTGCTTGCCGCGACGGTGATAGCCCACGGCGCACCATTCCGGACTGTCTGTTGCCTTGGCCCCTCGTTGCCCCCCGCGTACACGACGGTGATCCCCTTCTGGACTGCGTGCAGGACGCCGAACGAGTTCTCACCCACACCGAAGGACATCGACAACACATCCACCCCATCATGGATTGCATCGTCGATGGCTGCGAGCACGGTCGCCGTGTCCCCGTAGCCAAGGCCCCAGAAGGACTTGTACACCGCAATGCGAGCACGCGTCGCACCTCCCCGCGCTACCCCCTTAGCAAGGCCATGGAAGCTAGCTGCCTCCACGACCGAGCCTGCTGCTGTGGACGCACAGTGTGTGCCGTGACCGTTGTGGTCCCGGGGCGAGAGCGAGTCTGTCTTGAAGAACTGGTCAGGAACTCCTGCGCTATAGAACCGCGCGCCAATGATCTTACGGCTGCAGTTTTTGCTGCCCCAGTCATGTCCGACATGGCACTTCCCTTTCCACCTTGATGGCACCGGCCCGTACCCTACATCGCTGAAGCTTCTCGACTCCGGCCAGATCCCTGTTTAATTAATATGATGGCATGCCATGACATGTTTTCGAAAGGAAAAAAAGAAGCATGCTCACAAACTCATGAGTGCAGTGCATTGCTGATTAACATTTTTGAATGCTAACCGGTGTCAATCACCCCGATGATCACGTCCTCTCCCCCAGGGTTGCTTCCGTGGAGCATATCACTGCCCGTCATCTGGTGGTTGAGCCCAAGAAAGTCCCAGCTCCGTGTGGTGGTTGGCGTGTGCCTTTTACTCGGTTGGACACTGATTACTTCCGGAAACTCTACACACATCACATCACATGATAATTATTCAACAGTCCACACATGCAATTATGCAAGCAAAATTGACAGGTCAATTGGACAACGACTGCCCACCAACCTGCAAGTTGTTTTGCTTGCTCTGCGGTGAGCATGGCGGCGAACCCTGAGAAGCCATGCTTGTAGTTGTACACCATGGAGGCCGAAGATCCTTCCTCACTAAAATATACCAATGTTTAATTAGTTTTTCTTACCCTATAAAGGCAGACAAATTAAGGCCGTAGAGATCGCACTAACATACCTTCCGAGAAGAGTGGTGAGCAGATCATGGTGCGACGCCACCACATCGTCGGGATGTCCATGCTTCACATGACCTAGGTAGGCTATGTAGAGCTAGAGACGCACGCACACACACATGCAGGCGGTTAATTAGCTTAGCCAGATCCACAGTTAACTAACCAGTTAAACTAGTACGGATACTACTGAAACATGGAGTATTAATTACCTTGCGAGGTCCTCCTCCGTGTGCTCTGAACGACATCGTCCACAAGCAGAGCAGCAGCAGCACCCAGGCTACGCCTGAGCGGGATGAGGAAGAATGGTGTAAACCCATTGCCGATTGCCTGTTGATTAGTCCTGGGAGGCGCTTCATGGGCTTAGCTTTATATGGATTCCGCGGTCATACTATTCTTCCTTGATGCCGCAGTTGCCGACTGGAGAGACATCCATTCTCCCACGCCGCCTGCGATCTTGACCTTGGGTCGTCTATGGTCCTCCAGACCCAGCACGCAATGGCTGTCCAGGCATAGCAACTAGACAAAACAATGGTAATGTGTATGGATCAGTCAATGGAGACAGTAAGCAATTCCCCCATTTCTTAAGAAAAAGATTGTGAAGAAACCATGGGACGCGGCAATTTGGCTCCAGGGTCCAGCTGCTCCTGTGAATGAACAGTAAAAATAAAAAAGTACCCAAAAAATTCAAAAAACCAGATTTTATTTTCATTCAAGACGCTCGAATGCGTGATGCCCGTGCCAAATTTGATGGTGTTTGGACACTTGAGTTGCTCTCAGCAAAACCAAAAATTAGGCATGTGAGGAAGTTTGAAAAAACACACCGGCCGAAGCTCTTTTGTTTTTGTCATGAGCTCCTCGAATGTCATTTACCCACGAGCAAAGGAGCCCGGGTTTAAAGATGAATTATCGGGAAACTATGTCTCTTCTTATACTCTCCTTGTACGAGGTCATTTTTTTCATCGAATTTGTTTAATATTTCCTCTACCGATTAATGCTCATATGAAAGCATGCATACCTAGGATAATACAAACTTACAATATACCACATGCGCAGAGCAATAAATGGCATTATGTAACATATGGAGAATAAAATAAGCTTAAAAGAGCGAGGATTATTTTGTACCCATACCAGTGTACCTTGTGTCTAGACCATTCGGTTAGCGTCAAGATTCGTGCTATCCATATATAGAAATTTATCTTTTTCGTTTCTTCCAAACTATAGAACATTTGGCCTCGACACTTTGCATATCAACCATACACAATTGTCACTTATTGTACAAAAAGTTTCTAATTTTTTTGACGAAATATAAATTTGTTGAATTTCAAACTTCGAATGAATTGTAGCATTTTTAAAAATTCATGTTGCGCCAAAAAATCCAAATACTTTTCTGCACATGGCAGTACTTGTGTGATGTTGATCTGCAAAGTTCCAAGTTCAAATATTCTTTTGTTTGGGAGAAACAATAAAAGAAGAAGTTATTTAGCATGAGCTTTGATGCAAAAATGGTCGATGCGAAAAGAGGGTACACCGGCATGTGGTACAACCAAAACTTTCCCTAAAACAATCAATCATTCAGTCACGTGAATGTATCACTCAAACTAGTAAAAGCAATTTCCTCTCTCTTTTTGTCTCTATCTCTATTCAATTAACAAAATCGTTCTCGCATTTTCCTGGATTTATTTCGGATTTACGGCGATGCGCGTTCAGTGGGAGGAGATGTTCCCGTCGACTATGAGGAGCCTACGATATGATCACTCCGTAAATCTCAAGATGATATGCCGGCTCAGTCTCTCGGAGGTGCTCATAGGGGTAGGTTATCCGTGTGTGCGTTCATAGGCATGAGTGTATGCACATATATCCGAGCGCTTGCGTCTATACTGTGTTTTAAAAAATATTATATGTCAGCATGTGTAGAAAAATGTTGATGTCGCATCATTGTAGATATATACCCTGACAGCGACCCTTACTGTGCTCTTTTTCTTCTGAAATTTGTTAGTTGAATTTGTCGAAAATAAATTTATATATTTTTTTAGTTTGGATGGTCAGCTTAAATTTTAAATCTGATGAAATCCAAAATTTTTTTCTAGTTAAAGTTTGAAAGGCTAAACTTTTATTTGAAAGTTTCAGAGTGTTGAGAGCAACTCCAACAGCCCCCCTAAAAAACTTTGCCTAAAAGTCATTTTACGGGCTGATTGTATATGATTTACGGGAATTTTAAGATAGCCACTCTTTTTTGGTTCTCATAAACATCTACCCGTAACTTTTTAAGTTCTCTATTTTTCATAAAAAAAGCCTAGCTAACAGTCTAGGATCCGCAAATCAGTGAGTGAGGCAAGATGGCGAGCGTGTGGCGGCGGCGCGTGACAGCACGGTGGGGCAGCGCGCGGCGGTCCAGCTCAGGCTGCCGTCACTATCGCATGCAGTCTCGCGCGGAGCATCCCCACGCCCAATTTTGAACGCCCTATGATTGGCACTCTCCGGATGAATGAATTCCGATATGAACGGTCGAGGTGCGACGTCTGACGAGCAACCAGGGGGACATTCTGCATTTTTTTCTCGGTATACGAGCCTTCCAGATTGCTTCGTGGTTGATTGATCTGCGAGAAAGATCCGACGAACTGGAAGTCAGTCGCCGTAGGTCGCATCCGGCGCCCATCTCCCAGCTGATCGATTTGGACGCGGCGACGAAGGTGCCGGGCCTAAGAGGGTCACGTTCCAATTCGACTATTGCAGGACATGGATTCACGGGACGTGCATTTGTCGAGCTGTGGACGAATGGTGGAAATCTCCAACATGCACATCGATTCATCCACCAGACAATCGAGTAAGGAATTGTTCCGGTGGACAAGATTCTTGACGAGAAGGATGGCAACCCAGGCACATGGATGTGCCGGTAGCGAACCCAAAGTTTCTAGACCTCTTTACACCGATGTCTGGCCACTCCGGCCTGGCATGGAGTACTGGCTGACGCGATTAGCGGAAAATCCATTTGCATGTTGATGGTTGGAGCATTGTTTCTTGTCTGGAGTGAAAACTCATGTTCTGCCCTTCTCAGCAGCGATAAACTTACGTAGTTAGGTCATCTTCAATACTGACCCGTGAATCGGGAAGGGACTAGTCCACGGAGACTGATGCAGGAGCCGGTCATCCAAAGCTATTCACATACATTTCAAATCGCGTTTCAACTATCCGAACAGATTTCATGCAAACCTGATGATTTTCATATTAACTGGATGAAAAAATTTACATTTCAAACATAATTCAACTAAATTATAGCGGACTATGCTAGTCTATTCTAACCTAGTCTATTTTCAGCCACGGTTGACCCGTTGGCTGGACTATGCTGAGTAAAATGCACTGGTGGTCATTGAACTTGTCACATACGCTTATTTTTGTCACTGTACTTAAGAATACGGTCAATACGGCCACTATATACGTGATGAGGTGATTGTACGGTCACTGTCAGACCGTACAGCTCCGTATTCTATTTATTTGACCGGTCAAACAATGCACATGATGCCACGTCAGCTCATTTTCTCTATTGTTTATGCGGGTCCCACCTGTCTGTGGGTGGTGGGCGAAAAGTAGAGGGAAAATAAAATTTTGTACCCATTCAGATTTGAACGTGACAGTAGGATAACCAGGTGCACTATCTCGCCTAGTGTCGATTGGAGGAAGTAAACCTTTTATATCGTACAAGCATTCGCGTGATAGCCATTGGAAATTTTCCTTTGGAAAAAGTCCAAAATAAACCTTAAACTTGTAGATGAAAGCTAAATTGAACCCTGAACTTGTAATCCCGGAAATTGGCACACCAAACTATTCAATTCCGTTCTATTTTGAACCTTCAGAGCGTTTCCAAACAGGGATTGGCAACGTGGCAGATCGAATCCTGGCATTGTTGTGTGTGTTCGTTACTGGGCCGGCCCAACAGACACGAAACGAGATTTCGTTTCTTTTTTTGTTTTTTTAGGGATTTATTTTTTTGTAACACGTAAAGTAAAAATACCGAAAGGGTACGGTCGCAACTGGTCTGGGCGAATAGACACGAGGCGATTTTTTTTCTTTTTTGTAAAACACGCATAGTAGAAAACACATAAAAAAGAGAAAACTAGGATTCGTACTCACAACCTAACGCTGCTGATTTGCTCCCATTAGCCACTACAATCATTTGACGTTGATGTTATGATGTGAGGCCCGAAAATTTAAACCACATAGAGCAGCGCCGAGATTTAAATCATTTTTTGAAGGGCAAACAAATATTGAAAACGTGCAGGCCCGAACAATCTTTGAAATATCCGTTTCTTAAGTGGGAACAATTTTAGAAAATTCTGAATAATTTTTTAAAAATACGATCATTTATTTAAAAACAACCAATTTTGAAAAA